>SKCR01027536.1:0-327539 GCA_019454045.1 Zanthoxylum bungeanum
TGACGTTGGTGTACCATCCATTAAGAATCTTCGGTGAGTCGTTCAGTGTTTATCCGCTATAAACACCTACACGTCTATACGAGTCTCCAAGACTCATGGTTCATTGAGAAACCATTGGAATCATATATTCCAGTATACGACATGTACCGGTCTCAACGAGTTTACTTTACTGACCAAGTAGTGTAAACCTTGACCAGGAAATGTTTGAGAATGACAACGTCATGATACAACTCAATGTCAGTTGCGACGCTTTTGCAACTGTATCAGGACAAATCATCCTAGGGTCTATTACGTCTTTACCATAAAAGAAGATATATTATATTATAGAAACTGCTCATTTTATTCATAATAAAACGTTTACAATAGCATTTTCAAGGAAATACAACTGGGAATTGGCACTCTGAGCACCAACCCCAACAGTGCCCCATTTCAACAAACTCATCTATATGGAAAATACTCACACGTGTCATTAAACATATCAACATATTTCATACATTGGTTTCACACACAGACCAAAACTAAACTGAAGTTTGGAAAACTTCATTAAAACTCTTTACAAAACTTTTACATCTCGAGTACGGAAGTGTAACATCCGGTGACCCCGATAACTTGTACGTTATCAGAGATTGATGACTGTTACATTTGTAGAGGCATGATACTTGATATAAATCATGTTCGAGCAAGTAAGTGCTCATAAAATGATATTTGGGACATTAAGTAAATTTCTTGAAATTCTGACGCGGAACTTAGCATCCCACACCGAATAACATTTAGTAATCGGACTGTAAGGTTTTCATACGATCTCTGATTTTTATGAATTTTATATCTTCGGAAAGATAAGATCGAGACCTACACATTCCACGTTGAACTTTTCTCTAAATTCGGACATGAAATTGGTCAAAAAACGAACTTTCCGTAGCTGCTATAGTAATTTCGAGAATTAACTAGAAATTGGGTGATGTGGCATCATCTTAACCAATCATTCCATCATAAATCAGCCCCATTTTGTCTATATAAAGTACGCTATTCACCCTCTTCTTCACACACAAAAAAAAAACGTGAGTGGTGAGGGAAATTCTTCAATTTGTCTTTTCACTTTTCGAGTAAATTTTTGAAAGCAATAAGTGATGATTTCAAGTTCATCTCATGTAAAATTATCATCAGGAGGTGCGGTTCTGCAACCATCGCAAGGCATCACCGGCAAGTTCTGAATCAGTGAGTGGACACTACTCTTTTAAATTACGCTTGAGGGCATTAGATTAGTTTTTAATACAGTTATTTCATATAATCTATGACTTAAGTTATGTTTGAGAAAGAAATATTTTTAAAGCATGATTTTATAGTTTTTCGAGGCATAGGGGAAAAACCCACCTCAGTATGTAACTTGTACAGACATGGAATTTACGGACAGCATATGTGCACAAGTATAGGACTAGGGGGATGACGATACGTAACGCCCCCAGATCCTAGTTCAGGACTAGGGATGACAGATGCCCCGAAATCTTGGTTTCAGAGCTTGGGTGGTAGCATAGATTCGCACCCCCAGTTCTAGTTCAGGGGCTTGGGGGACGGCGATACGTAACGCCTCAAGACCACCAGTTTCAGGGACAGTAGTGGCATGCTTTGGGGGACAGTGATACGTAACGCCCCAAAGTCATGGTTTTGCACTTCTGGCTCTAGTTAGGTGTATGGCGATACGTAACGCCCTCATACGTCAAGTTTTTTTTCAAAGACATATTAGATTTTAGATAACAGTTTTCAGAGACCAAATTTTAGAAACAGTTTTCAGAAAGTAGATTTCAGAAAGATAAGTTTTATAAAAGAGATTTCAGATGAACTTTTCAGAAAAAGAGTTTTGAGATAAAGTTATTTATAGACTTTGATTTCAGAACTAAATGATTTTATTCAGTATTTCAGTTTTATAGTCCACTCACTTAGATCGTACGACGATCTAACCCCCACTCCCAGATTATTTATTTTGCAGGTATTCCCGGAGGACGAGCTCGGGAGGACAGATACTGATGGCAGTCACCAGAGGGTCTGAGTCCACCAGTCAAATTTTGAGTCAGTCGAGTTAAGTAAGGTATAGTCCAGACAGTCGTATGTTAAAGATGTGTATAAGTATTCATGCATAGAATCTTTGAGATAGTTGACGTTTATATATTTAATCGTATGAGAACTATTTTGTATTATGTCATAGTTTCAGACATTGGTTCCGTATGAGAGATTACATTTGAAAAGAGTATCAGTATTGTTCACAGTCAAAAGTCAGAGGCTTAAGGGAAATAATATGGCATATTCCCTGCCGGTAACATCTTCCAGATCGGGGATGTTACAAAGATGGTATCAGAGCATGGTCTATGGGGTAAGTGATTGTAGTGGGTAGAGTGCTGGGGTCTTGTATACATAGTATGTCTGAGATACTTGTATGCGGGGCACTACCTCTCCAATATCGGATCCTCGAGTACGTCCTCAAAGTTTTGTAGACAGGTTAGCAAGCTTTCTTAGATTATTCGAGTAGCATTCCTTATGAGAAAGAATATACTCTAGATCCAAGTTAAGAATCTTCTTGAAGTTATTCCGACCTATTACCAGAAGTACAAACGAGTTATGAAACCAGATAGTAAGATTGTAAGAGAAGTACCTAAGGAAGTAGGAAAGAGAGAGAGAAAGTTAGAAAGAAAAAGTAAGGAACAGACAATTTAAGTAACCGGAGACAGTAAAGAGATAGAAGTATAGAATGAGATAAGTTGGAAGACATTAGAACTTGGGATAACGAAGAAGAATATAATAAGTCCGAATAAGAGTAAAATACCGAGTAGACCTGAATAAAGTTTATTTCCCTCAAGCGAGATTCTTTTCCTTATCAGAAAATTCTTCCAAGTATATCTAATAGCTCATGAGCACCTCGTATAGATAGCCAGTTCCCCGAATAACCAAGGGTAGCCATAAGGTAGAAAGAAGCAAGAAATAAGGAATAATCATAGAGGCTTCTTATAGATGGGAAATGCCATGACAAGGCAGAGATTCTAGATTCCCAGACCTAGGCCCGCAGGCAAATAAGATGGATAACGTCAGAAAAATGACTAGTTGCCATAACCAAGCAATCCGATGAAGACAAGACTCAGAGCTATCTAGTTTACCATCACTTAGTGATACCAGTTAAGAAAGTTGTGCCGATGGAATCCAGCTTATACCTATCTTACATAAGAAATAGATTCTACCAGGACACAGAGTATCAGAACAAGGACACCAATGCATCCTCGGTTTCCTTGATCAAGGATTGTCTCGGGTAGTTCAGTGGTTTATCAGGTTTAATCCCGAATCTAGCTAAAAGTCATTTCTTCTCCTCTGGTATCTCTTCTACCCTTCAGGGCCAGCTGTGTCATGTTCTGGGCTTCCAAGAATGGATTCTTCTAGTGTGGTATCTGGGAGTCCCTTTGATTTCTACTAAACTCCGGGCCTCAGATTGTGCTTCGCTTGTGGATCGTATTGTTATGCGTGCTAAGAGTTGGAGTAGTAAGTTTCTCTCTTATGCGGGGGCGGCTTCAGCTCATTAAGTCTGTTTTGTTCTCTATTCAAGTTTATTGGTCTTCTTTATTTATTCTTCATAAGTCTGTTATTAGGAAGGTGAAGACGATTCTCCGTTCTTTCCTTTGGAATGGTAGTGAGCTCACCTCTTCTGGGGCGAGAGTGGCTTTGAGTAGAGTTTGTTTACCTCTAAAGGAAGGGGGGCTGGGGGATTAAGAGATTTGATACTTGGAATAGAGTGGCTATTGTTAAGCACATTTGGTTTCTTTGTTCTGGCCAGGTTTCTTCTTGGTCGAATTGGGTTCGGTCTTATTTGTTGAGGGGGAGAAGTTTTTGGGAGGTGCCTTGCCCTATAGATTGCTCTTGGAGCTGGCATAAGATTTTGGAGCTTCGTTCTTAGTCCTGGCGGCGGATGAGAGTTAGGATTGGGAATGGTGAGAAGACTTTATTGTGGTTTGATTTTTGGCATCCTATGGGTCCGATTGTGGATATGTTGGGTGAGAGAGTGATTTATGACTCTGGCTTGGATAGGATGACTATAGTTGCTTCCATTATTTCTGATTCTTCTTGGCGGTGGCCCCCATCTAGGTCTGCTACCCTTGTTGATTTGGCTCGGGCCTATCTTCTGAATCCTTCTAGTATGAGAGAGGATGAGCTGGTTTGGGAGGATGATAGTAGAGGGAGATTTTCAGTGGATAGTGCTTGGAATGCCTGCTAATTAGGGGAACCTTGGTCCATTGGTCTCGAGTTGTTTGGTTCCGGAAGGCCATTCCCCGCCATTTCTTTTTGCTTTGGATGTCTATTCATGGAGGCCTTTGTACTCAGGATAGTTTGATGAGGTTCAGTATCTCTGCTTGCTCACGATGTATTCTCTGTGGTTGTTTATGTGAGGATATCGATCATCTTTTCTTCCAGTGCTTTTTCTCTTCGAGGATCTGGTCGACTGTGCTGGCTTTGTGTGGGTTAGATTGGAGTTGCCGAGATTGGCTTCAGACTGTTGAGTGGATGTGTTAGTTTTCTGAAGCCTTCTTACGTCATCTTCTTGTTTGGCTGTCTTTTGCTGCGTCAGTTTACCATATTTTGAGGGAGAGGAATGCCCGCACTCATGATGCACCTCTTCGGCCTGTTTCTGTTCTGCTTAGTGATATTGTTTTTGATGTTCGGAATCGTGTTAGCTTTTTACGGAAGGTGAATTCATCTTATGACAATAAATGGCTTCACCTATCTTGACACTTGCCCGATGACATCTTCTGTTGATCTTATTTTGCTTGTAGCCTTTCGGATTTTGTTCTAGGAGGGCCTGTCCTCTCTAGTAGTCTGGGGTATGCCCATTTGCTCTTGTATAGTTTTCTTTTGGTTAATACACTTACTTTATCCAAAAAAAGAAAGATATGCAATGTTTGTTCTAGTTCATACCATAATAGATATAATAACAGGAAGAGAACCCAATGGAAGTTTACTCTAAGAGCAGAAACAGGAAACCATGAAAGATAGATAACCCAGAAAAGAATTCAGGAAGTCTCAGAAGGTATTATAACCCGAAGATCTAGACACATCAGCACAAGGCTTACAAGACCAGTATGAGTTTACAAGATAGACCAAATATCATAGAACCCATAGATAAACCCAAGTCAGTAGAATTCCGTAGAAGAATATGAGGATAGACCCGTGAAGTTGGAGATATTTATGAGTGATAAGAGTACCAGCATGGACAGTAGAACAGAGTGTCATAACCGTGATTATAGTAAGAGAAGAGATCATAAATCTAAAAAGTAGTCAGAAGAATGAATCATCATTGACCTTAATGGCATGACATAGAGCCAAAGAGATAGGATCTGAAAACAGTAAGAAGGAAAACAGAAGTGTCAATGAGATTCAGTACGTTTAGAGACGTGAGTAATGTAGCTTGGAGATAACAAGAATGAGTATAAAAGTAGTACGAAAAAGTTGTTGGAGAGCATGGCCCTAGAAGGAGTTCGCAGAATAAATACAAAGATCGATTATTGGAAAAGATCAGGAATAAAGCTGGAAAAGGCAAACCATATAGTTTTAGCAAGTAGTACCCTAGTGTAGGAATAGACATTAGATATTTATATACATGAGAGTCTTAGGCTCATAGATAAACAGAATGTGCAACAATATCACCATAATCAGAAAGGCCTCAGGGTAAGTTTCCACCCTCCCAACCCTCGTTAGATAACAATAGCAGAGATGTACCTTGTAGGTTGCCTCAAGATACTCTCAGAAGTAAATGAAAGTATAGTGAAAGAAGACCGGAACATAAGACTTCAGAAGTAGTTTAATAACAGGATAAAAGTGAAAGACAACTTTAAGATATAGAGTTAATAAAGAAGTGATTCAGATGGAGCAGTACCGAGACAAAGTAGTGATCAAGTAACGACTGAGATTCAAAAGAACTAGAAGGTACATCTAAAACTATAGTATAAGATAAAGTAAGAGACGAATGAATTCTAAAGAAAAAGTTTGGAAGTAAAGTGGTCAAGGTGCAACAACAGTAGGATAAAATATCTGGTAAACAAAGACAAAAAAAATGCATATCAGTAAGGTTCCTCGATATTGAACTAAAACTAAGGTTCTATTACGTGTTAGTTTTTGTAATTTACAAAAGTACCTAGCCCAAGTTTTAGTTGACCAAACCACTACGAGTTTGGGACGGCCTAAGCCATGGGTATGGGTGGTTTGGTAGATATATAAGTATACTTAGGAATCGAGAAGATAAGTTATTGTAAAGCTGCAATTAGCATAGCGAATGAGTCTTCAAGGTACGGTATATTTGTTTGTATTTAAGAAACGACCCTTAACGATATTATATTATAGAGAACAAGTCAGTTTGGAACACCGTAAACCACAAAGAAGCTACCAGAACCAACCTCCTTAGTACCAACTCATTGGGTAATCAACATTAGTGAACAAGAAGTACATAAAGAATCTGCCCTACACTACAAGGTTATAAGTTATACAGACAAGCAGAGGCAAGAAAAGTTTTAGAGCGGATCTGATAAACAGTTTTGTATATGCCTTCTAAAGTTAAGGTATGAGTGAAGAAACCTCATTACATGACACACAGTACCTTCAGAGATGAAACAAGCAAAGGTGGAAAAGCCGAGTCTAATAGCTAAGCAAAATAAGTTAAGAGGGTGTTGAATTCTCAATAAGAAGACTCTTAAAATATATCTTCTTATAGAATAAACATAAGAAGTCTAGACAGTCAAGAAATAAAAGATATGGGAAAGTGGAGTATAACAAAGAACAGAAACGAGACTATTTTGATATACCATGAGAACTATAGCATGCCGTAGTGAAAGGTAATCAGGAGGAATTCTATGACATCATAACAATGAGTTGTTAGTCTCAAAGATATGCTTCCAAGATCCTAAACATGATTTGTGTGTGAATTAATCAAGTAAAAGTTGCGGAAATACTTACATTGATTTGGGAGAAATTTCAAAAATTTCCTTTGTAGGATGAAGCTCCAAGCTTTGAATTTGTTGTTTGAACCTTGAGTGAGTTTCCCTAACACCTCATTTGACTCCTAAAGTGCTAGCTTATAAGAAATTTTGAAGCAAAAATTTCTCTAATGGAGGGAGAAGAAATCGGTAATGTGAGCAAAGAGAGAGATGAGTGAATAGTTCAAAACTTGGTTGGTGTGTGGTTTAAAGAATCCAATTAATTAAGGCTACCAACTTCCATCAAATATCTAAAGTGGATGTAAGTCAAGTGGTCCTACCACTTTTAAATTCAAAATTTAAGTTGGCTTCTCTAACACACAACTAGACTTGGGCCCAGGTTCGTTTAATTCTGAATTAAACGAATTTATCGTCGCGACATAATTAAATCCAATTTAATTAAATAATTATGCTTAGCAAAATTATTACTATAGTCGCTTACGAATTAATTCCAAATTAATTCGTTTGCCCGAATTAAAATCCAATTTTAATTCTTATTAAAATCCAATTTTAATTTCTTATTGAAAGCCAATTTCAATTAATATATCTGATATATATATATATATATATATATATATATATATATATATATATATATATATATATTAGCCCAAATTAATAAATTAAATAGAAAAATCCAATTTAACTATTAAATTTATTTTATCGATTAATTCCAAATTAATCGTGTTCTCTCTTCTATACGAATTTAATCTCAGATTAATTCTTGCCGTAATTAATCCCAGATTAATTTTCTCTCTCATAATTAATCCCAAATTAATTCTATATGAGTCAAATGTGATTGGTGAATCTTTGGGAAGCGACCCAAGAGATTCCTGGATATGTTGGGAGTAAATACGGTTATCGGACCATCCGAACACGTGCGTACCCCGTACCATGTTCTCACCAATTTACAAGACATGGTTGGCTTCTAGCAAAGCACTGTGCCTACCCAATTCTCCAGAAATATTCACCGAGGAATATAATATGTATCAGACATAGTAATACAATGTAATGTGTAATACAATCCAATATCGGATGTCACATGCTAGGCCTAGGGCTGGCTCTATGTCTGCCCCGTACGAAGCATATATCGGATCCCGAGTAACTAGTCTCTGTAATCGGAAAGTCTGGACCTAGTCATACTTTCCCGATAGCTGTAGCATTTAAGAGTACTTGTTCCGTATCCTGTGTGACCATCATCTTCATATGACTGAAGTGATACTCCCATCTTGACATCACATCCAATACACTATGATTCTCAGTAAACCCAATATAGGCGTACACAGAACCTGTTAAAGCTCCAAACGACCAATACCAAAGTAAACTGATTGTCGCAAGTAATAACGATGTAAGTCTCAGGTTAAAGATCACATACACCTACCCTGATTCGGATTCCCATAGACACATAGTCATACTACCAATGGGATTCCGAGGGGGTCTATCCATAGCGAAACTGTTTATGGTCCAACGGCTAACAGAACCTCTTATTACACTTGCATAAGTATCCAATACCTAAATATATTAGAACTATGCCGTTAAGCTTCCATAACATGCACAAGTGTAATACTAGTCTATTCCGCATTATCGATGTCCAGTCTTGATAATATTATGACTAGGGATATTTAATGATTAAACCGTTCATGGATTAATACTGTCTCATATCTTATTAATTCGATTTAACCATATGGAATTTTATCATTATATATATCCAAGTAATCCAATTACAATAATGATAAAATAGCAATTTCCTTTTGTCACATAGTTAATTTGTACAAAAACACAATTTTCTTTACAAATAATGATGCTATGGGTCATAATTGTCCAACAATCTCTCACTTGGCCTATAGCCAATCACTCAAGTATCTAATACCTAAACTATGTACATGTCGCTCAAACTTTTGCTGAGATATAGCTTTCGTCAGCGGATCTGCAATGTTATCATCTGATGCGATCTTCTCGATCTTAACATCGCCACGATGTATGCTCTCACGAATCAGATGAAATCATCGAAGTACATGCTTGGATCATTGATGAGACCGTGGTTCTTTAGCCTGTGCTATAGCCCCATTATTGTCACAATACAAAGGTACGGGCTCAACTGTTAACGGAACTACTCCTAATCCAATTAGGAATTTACGGATCCAAACTGCTTCTTTTGTTGCCTCAGCTGCAGCAATATATTCCGCTTCTGTTATTGAATCGACAACAGTCTCTTGCTTGGAAGATTTCCAGCTCATTGCTCCGTTGTTCAAACAAAATATGTACCCTGATTGCGACTTACAGTCGTCTTTATCGGTTTGGAAACTTACATCGGCGAACCCAGTCACCTCAAGTTCTCCTTCCCCATAGACTAAGAAAGCATACTTAGTTCATCTAAGATACTTAAGGATGTTCTTTACAACAAATCCAGTGACCATCACTTGGATCGACCTGCTAGCGACTGCTTATGCTCAAAGCATATGAGATATCAGGTTGCGTACATATCATGGCGTACATGATCGATCCTACTACTTAAGCATACGGGATCCGAATCATTGCATCTCTCTCATCTTGAGTTTTAGGACACATATCCTTAGATAGAGAGACACCATATGACACCGGAAGCAGCCCCTTCTTGGACTGATCCATGTTGAATCTCTTCAACACTTTGTCAATGTACGAGCTCTGGGAGAGTCCAAGCAGCTTTCTAGATCTATCCATGTAGATCCTTATTCCTAGAATAAAGGCTGCCTCTCCTAGGTCTTTCATGGAGAATTTTAATGAAAGCCAAGCTTTCACCGATTGTAGCATGAGAATGTCATTGCCAATAAGCAATACATCATCAACGTATAGGACAATGAATGTCAGTGCGCTCCCACTAACCTTCTTATATACACAAGAATCATCTTTGTTTTGAATGAAACCATATTCTTTTATGATCTCATCAAAAAGTTGGTTCCAAGAACGCGATGCTTGCTTTAATCCATAAATGGATCGGTTTAACTTGGAAACCTTGTTTACATATTTTGGTACGACAAAACCGTCAGGTTGTTGCATATAAACATCCTCCAAAAGGTTTCCGTTAAAGAATGCGATTTTGACGTCCATCTGCCATATTTCATAATCGAAATATGTAGCAATAGCAAGCATTATCATAATGGATTTCATCATGGCAACAGGTGAAAAGTTTCATCGTAATCAACACCATGTCGTTGACGATACCCTTTAGGTACAAGCCTAGCTTTGTACGTTTGTATGTTGCCTTCCATGCCCGTCTTCCTTTTGAAGACCCATTTACAACCAATAGGCTTAATGCCTTCTGAGGCATCAACCAGTGTCCAAACTTGGTTGGTATACATGGAATCCATTTCAGACTTCATGGCTTCTTTCCATAAAGCGGAGTCGATACCTTGTATCGCTTCCTCATACGTAGCTGGTTCATCTTCCTTAATAAGATTAATGTCTACATGAGGTGAGATCAGAAACCCATACCTCTCAAGTTATTTTCTGACTCTCTCCGACTTACGCGGTTCTTGTGTATTAGAAGATTGTGGAACAATCTCATCCCTGATGGGGTGTTGGTGTTCCGTGAGGGGGTCGGTGCCAGAAACAGTATCACTCTGATTTTCATCGAGTTCTACTTTCCTTCCATTTACCACTGCATTTATGAATTCCTTTTTTTAGGAAAATTATATGTAGAACAACAAATATTTTGTTCTCTTGTGGGTTGTAGAAGAAATATCCTTTGGTTTCCCTATATGCACTTATCCGATTTGGATTCTAGTTTGGTACTATCCAAACGTTTAACATATGCCCAACATCCCCAAATCTTCAGGAATGAGAAACCCAGTTTCTTTCCTGTCTATATTTCATATGGAGTCTGTCCAACAGACTTTTTTTTTTGGATAAAGTAAGTATATTAACCAAAAGAAAACTAAACAAGAGCAAAGAGGCATACCCCAGGCAACTAGAGAGGACAGGCCCTCCTAGAAGAAAAGTCGAAAGGCTACAAGAAAAATAAGATCAAAAGAAGATGTCATCAGGCAAGTGCCAGGAGAGGTGAAGCCATTTATTGTCATAAGATGGTTTCACCTTCTGTAATAAGCTAGCATGATTCCGAACATCAAAAACAATATCGCTAAGAAGAATAGAAACAGGCCGAAGAGGCCCATCATATGTACGGGCATTCCTCTCCCTCCAAATGGTAAACTGACGCAGCAAATGATAGCCGAATAAAAAGATGGCACAAAGAGGTGTCGGAAAACTAACACATCCACTCAACAGTCTGAGGCCAATCACGGTAACTCCAATCTAACCCATACATAGCCAGCTTTAGCTATTTTACATGAGCACTTTTATTGGCCTAAAATGAAACGTGATGTTGAGCGTATTTGTGATAAGTGTCTAACATGTAAGCATGCTAAATCTAAATTAATGCCACATGGTTTGTATACTCCTTTGCCTGTACCTAGTGAACCCTGGGTTGATATATCGATGGATTTTGTGTTAGGTTTGCCTAGGACAAAGAGGGGTAGAGATTCAATCTTTGTTGTAGTTGACAGGTTTTGTAAAATGGCTCATTTCATTGCATGTCATAAAACCGATGATGCTACAAACATTGCAGATTTATTTTTCAGAGACATAGTGCGACTCCATGGTATACCTAGGAGTATTGTATTTGATAGAGATGTTAAGTTCCTTAGCCATTTTTGGAAGGTGTTGTGGGCTAAACTAGGCACCAAACTATTGTATTCTACCACATGTCATCCACAGACTGATGGACAAACAGAGGTAGTTAATAGGACTTTATCTCAATTATTGCGCACTATAGTTGGCAAGAATTTGAAGAGTTGGGAAGATTGTTTGCCATTTATTGAGTTTGCATATAATCGTAGCATTCATTCTTCTACATCATTTTCACATTTTGAAATTGTTTATGGTTTTCAGCCACTCACTCCATTGGATTTGTTACCTTTGCCTGCTGATGAGCATGTGGGGCTAGATGGAAAAAGGAAAGCCGATTTAGTGAAGCACATACATGAGAAAGCAAGAGAGCAAATACAACGGAAGAATGAGCAATATGCTTCTCATGCTAATAAGGGAAGAAAGCGTGTGGTATTTCAGCCTGGAGATTGGGTTTGGGTACACATGCGCAAGGAGAGATTTCCTGAACAACGTAAATCTAAGCTACAACCGATAGGGGATGGTCCATTTCAAGTTTTGGAACGGATTAATGACAATGCATACAAGCTGGATTTACAAGGTAAGTATAATGTGTCTGCTACATTTAATGTTTCTGACTTAACTCCTTTTGATGCAGGTACAGATTCGAGGTCGAATCCTTTTCAAGAGGGAGGGGATGACATGATCCAGGCCGACAACAAACCAAAGGACGCATTACAAGTACCAGAAGGGACAATTACGAGGCAGAGGACCAAAAGACTCAGAGAAGCAATGGCGGGATTAGTTCAGAGTTTTATGGCCGACTGCAACAAACAAATAGAGATGCATGTGGGCTTCGATGTAAAGGGCCCAAAACCAATTCACTTGGCCCAAATCAGTTTAGAATAAAGCTTCCTAGACATTTGAAGACTTAAAGACTTGATATTTGTGTAATTTCGTTTTTAAGGGCATTGTTGTCTTTATGCCTTTAGGGTTTCTTTTTGTAACACTATTTAAGCTTACTTTCTTCTTCATTTGAGGGGAACCAACGAAATTTATAAAAAACTAAAAAGCTTAAAGCTTTGGCTATGGCCGAATTCTTGTAAGGGAGGGATTCCCCTTTTCAAGTTTGAATCGACTTATCTAAGTTTTGGCAAACTTAGTGGCGTCTCCATTGCTAGCAAAACACTACAAGGATTCATCTTAAAGGTTCTCAAGGGCAAGTTCTTTGTGGGTCTTCTTTGTGGCCTTGGAAGGGTTTTGTTTCTACAAAATCATATTCGCGGTTCTTGGGGTTCTGTCCGTTGCTTGAGGTTTGCTTGGATTTCGAATCCAAGTGGGTTTCTTGTCATTAAAGCTTTGGCTATGGCCGAATTCTTGTAAGGGAAGGATTCCCCTTTTCAAGTTTGAATCGACTTATCTAAGTTTGGCAAACTTAGTGGCGTCTCCATTGCTAGCAAAACACTACAAGTATTCATCTTAAAGGTTCTCAAGGGCAAGTTCTTTGTGGGTTTTCTTTATGGCCTTGGAAGGGTTTTATTCCTACAAAATCAAATTCGCGGTTCTTGGGGTTCTGTCCGTTGCTTGGGGTTTGCTTGGATTTCGAATCCAAGTGGGTTTCTTGTCATTTGGTATCTATAGCTCAGGGCTCCAAGGTCTGATTTTTCCTATCTTTTTTTTTGTTTGATTCTGTTTTATTTTTGTTTCAGTTCTTGTTGGATCTTATTTCTGTTTTCGTTTTGTTTATTTCTGGATCTGGTTTTTTTGTGTTCTGCATATCAGTTCATCTTTTATCATTTTCCAGTTTTGGGTTTTTGTTGTGTTCTTCATATAAGTTCGTCATACACATTCTGTTCTTTAGCATATGTTGAAGAAATAAGTATGTTCTTTGGCGGCTGTGTGACATGTTTCTAAAACCCTAGTGAAGTGCAAAAGAAAAAGAAAATAAACCATCAGATTCAGACTCTGAAATCAGACACTGAAACTTAGACTCTGAAATCAGACCCTAAAACTTAACCTCTGAAATCAAACTCTGAATTCAGACCCTGAAACTCAACCTCTGAAATCAGACTCTAAAAACTTAGCCTTTGAAATCTGACTCTGAAATCAGACCCTGAAACTTAGTCTCTGAAATCAGACCTTGAAGATTAGCCTCTGAAAATCAGACTCTGAAATCAAACCCTGAAAAGTAACCTCTGAAATCAGACCCTAACCAGTAGACTCTGAAATCAGACATTGAAAAGTAACCTCTGAATTCAGACACTGAGCAGTAGCCTCTGAAATCAGACCCTGACCAAAAGCCTCTGAAATCAGACCCTGAAAATCAGGCTCTGAAATCAGAACCTAATCAGCCTCTGAAATCATAACTAAGCTACTGAAATCAGAACCTTAAACAGCTTCTGAAGTTATAAAAAAAAGGGACTTGAGTGATAGTGATCACTTGAGCATAAAAAAATGAAAATTTTTGTTGAATTTAGTTTTTTCCATATTATCATTTGGGTGTCCGTTAAGGGTATTCCATCAAAATTTCTATAGAGGTGCCAAATTTTCTCCGAAATCGCATACGACTGTGAATTTGCATGCTTATTTTTTTCCATTGTGCTAATTTTTTTACTTCTTTATTCTAATTACTCTAGCTTAAGTATTATTGATTGAGTCTTCGTCATTGCTATTCTTGTTCGCATTTTGTTTCCGCCTGCCCTATATATATATAATATTGGGTCCGTTGTGTTTCATGCTATCTTGAGGACTACACTTGGTTTTGTATTCTTGGATTGAGTGTGATTCACATTTGAATTGAGGAAGAACTCAAGAGTGGTAAAAGGCAGTGATTGTGAGCACAGTATCGGGTAAAAGCCAATATAGTGCAAACACGAGTGGAGTGATATCATTCGATTGTAAACACATGAGATTGCGAGGATTTATATATTTGCTTTACTTTCTTGTTATTTCTAATCTGTTTGTTTAGTGTTGAGATGGCAGGTCTAACCACTGATGAAAAGCTTGAGACTCTTGATAGGAAATTTACAGATATGATGGAGAACATGAATACTGCTTTGAAGAGATTGACCAAGAGTGTAAAGAGTATTCAAACTGGTAGCAGTCCCAGAGCACCACACCCAGCATATACCACCACCTCATAATGTGCCACCTCGACGTGTACCACCACAGTATGTACCACCAAATGAAGAGGAAGCTGAAAATGAATTTGATGATTCTGATTGTCTTGATGATGTGGATGAGAGATTTCAGCCTGGGCATGATAGGAGGCCTAATAGGAGGTTTGATAGGAGGAATGATAGGAGGGATATACGATTTGATGATAGAGGTGCATTTGATGCCAGAAGAGGGGATTATGATAGGAGGGGATATGGTAGACGAGGAGATGTAGATGGTGATCTAGGTAACATCAAGATCAAGATACCAACATTCCATGGCAAGAATGATCCTGAAGCTTACTTAGAATGGGAAAAGAAAATATAATTGATTTTCAACTGTCATCACTACTCAGACGAGAAGAAGATCAATCTGGCAGCAATTGAGTTTACCGATTATGCTATGATTTGGTGGGATTAGCTTATCGCTACTCGGAGGAGAAATTATGAGAAACCGGTTCAGACATGGGCAGAACTTATAGGTCTCATGAGAAAGAGATTTATACCCAGCAATTACTATAGGGAATTGTATCAGAAACTACAACATTTGTATCAGGGGACCAAGAGTGTTGATGACTATTACACAGAGATGGAAGTTGCCATGATCAAGGCAAATGTAGTTGAGGATGCAGAAGCTACTATGGCATGGTTTCTAGGGGGCTTGAATAGAGAGATTGCAAACATGGTGGAGTTGCATCACTATGTTGATTTGGAGGATATGCTTCACATGGCTATCAAGGTAGAAAGGCAACTCAAGAAAAAGTCAACATCCAGATTTGGCACTCAGGCTACTTCTCCATGGAAGGGGAAATGGGTTTCGAATGAGAATCGAGATGGAGGCTTTGACAAGCCTAGAGGCGATTTCAGTGGAGGCTTTAATAAGCCTAGTGCCGAACCTAGTGCCAAAGGTAAAGAGGCTGCAGAATCGAGCAAAACTAGACCAAAACCTGAGGGTGCAGCTACTAGACCTAAGGATGTTAAGTGTTTCAAATGTTTGGGCATGGGACATTATGCTTCACAATGTCCCAATAGGCGTACCTTAGTGATTGATAAAAAGAGTGGAGATGGTACTCTACCGATAGTGAGGTTGAGGAGGAGATGCCAGAGTTGGAGGATGCTAGTGACCATGAGGGAGCTGCATACCCGCTGAATAACTTATCCTTAGTTTCAAGCGTGCTTTGAGTGCACATGTTGTAGAGGATGAGAGTGTGCAGCAGAGGGAGAACATATTCCATACTAGGTGCCGTGTGAATGGCAAGGGTGTGTAGTATGATCATAGATGGGGGCAGTTGTACTAATGTTGCTAGCACACTTTGATTGAGCGATTGGGGTTGAGTTGCTTGAGACACCGAAGCCTTACAAGTTGCAGTGGTTAAATGATTGTGGGGAAATAAGTGTGACAAAGCAGGTATTGTTGAGCTTTACCATTGGGCCATACACAGATGATGTCCTATGTGATGTGATACCGATGCATGCAGGACATATTCTTTGGGGTAGACCGTGGCAGTTTGATAAGAAGGTTATTCATGATGGGTTCAAGAACAAGTACTCTTTTCAGCATAAGGGAAAACCCATTACATTATACCCACTTACACCTGCACAAGTCCATGAAGATCAGGTTAAGTTGCAACTTGAGCGTGACAAAGAGAGAGCGAAGGGAAACACCATCTTGGGTGAGACTAGTGAGAGTGGTGTATCTGGTGAGAAAAATAAGGCCAAGGCCGTGGGGTTCCCAGGGGAGTGTGAGTGAACGTGAGGGGGAAACAAAAATGAGAGTTAAAAAGAGTTTCTACATGGTGGGTGATGGTGAAGCGAGGAAAGCGTTCAAGGCTAGCAAGCTCATGCTATTGTTAGTCTATAATGAGCCTCATATTTATTTTACTAACACTGACCCTTTGCTTCCTGTGTCTATTTCAACTCTTTTGCAGGATTACAGTGACGTACTGACAGAGGACATACCTAGTGTGGCTTCCACCCATTAGAGGTATTGAGCACCAGATAGACTTCATACTTGGAGCAGTCATTCCTAACAGATCGTCTTATAGGAGCAATCCCGATGAGACAAATGAGCTACAAAGGCAAGTACGAGAGTTGATGGACAAGGGGTATGTAAAGGAAAGCATGAGTCCTTGTGCAGTACCAGTGCTTCTAGTTCCTAAGAAAGATGGGACGTGGCATATGTGCATTGATTGTCGAGCTATCAACAATATTACGGTAAAGTATCGTCATCCCATTCCTAGACTAGATGAAATGTTGGATGAATTGCATGGTTCCAAATTTTTTAGTAAGATTGATTTAAAGAGTGGATACCATCAAATTTGCATGAGAGAGGGAGATGAGTGGAAAACTGCATTTAAGACTAAGTATGGCTTGTATGAATGGTTAGTTATGCCATTTGGTCTTTAAAACGCACCTAGCACATTTATGAGATTGATGAATCATGTTATGCGTGTATTTTAGGTAAGTTTGTTGTGGTTTATTTTGATGACATCTTAGTTTACAGTAAAACAGTAGATGAGCATGTTATGCATTTGAAGCATGTTCTTGATGTGTTAAGGCAGGAAAAATTGTATGCTAACTTTGATAAGTGCACTTTTTGTATGGATAGAATTGTTTTCCTTGGATTTTTTGTGAGTGCAGATGGCATCGAGGTAGATTTGGAAAAGGTGAAGGCAATTCAGGATTGGCCAACACCAACAACAGTGACAGAAGTCAGAAGCTTCCATGGATTAGCAAGCTTCTACCGTAGATTTGTTAAAGACTTCAGTAGTATTGCAGCACCACTGACTGAAGTAGTGAAGAAAACTGTTGGTTTCAAATGGGGTGAAGAGCATGAGCGTGCATTCCAGGATCTAAAAATGAAGTTGTGCAGTGCACCAGTCTTGGCACTACCCAACTTTGAGAAGATATTTGAGATTGAGTGTGATGCATCTGGGATAGGCAATGGAGCGGTTCTTATGTAAGAAAAGCGACCAATAGCTTACTTTAGTGAGAAGCTGGAAGGAGCAGTTTTGAGGTACCCCACTATGACAAGGAGTTGTATGCGCTAGTGAGAGCCCTTGAGACTTGGCAGCATTATTTGTGGCCTCGAGAGTTTGTGATCCATACAGATCATGAATCATTGAAGCATCTGAAGGGCCAAGGTAAGTTGAACAAACGACACGTAAAATGGTTAGAATTTGTTGAGACATTTCCATATGTAATCCACTACAAACAAGGTAAGGAAAACATTATCGTCGATGCACTATCGCGAAGGTATGCTTTACTTACTTCATTGAGTGCAAGAATATGCTTGGGTTTGAATTTATTAAAGAACTTTATGCTAGTGATATTGACTTTAGTATTATCTATGCTGCATGTGAAAAGTCTGCTTTTAGTAAATTCTACCAACATGATGGGTTTCTGTTTATGGAGAATAGATTATGCATTCCTATTTGTAATATGCGTGAGTTGTTAGTGAGGGAAGCACATGGGGAGGTTTAATGGGGCACTTTGGCATTGCCAAAACCTTAGGAGTATTGAGTGAACATTTTTATTGGCCTAAAATGCGGAGAGATATTGAGCGTTTGTGTGATAAATGCTTAACTTGTAAACAGGCTAAATCTAAGGTTATGCCTCATGGGTTGTATACACCATTGCCTATACCTAGTGAGCCATGGGTAGATATATAGATGGATTTTATTTTAGGTTTACCTAGGACTAAGAAGGGTAGAGATTCCATCTTTGTAGTGGTTGATAGGTTCAGTAAGATGGCACACTTTATAGCATGTCATAAAACTGATGATGCCACTAACATTGCTGACTTGTTCTTTAGAGAAGTAGTACGACTCCATGGGATTCCACGGAGTATAGTTTCAGATCGTGATGTCAAATTCCTTAGTCACTTTTGGAAAGTTTTATGGGGTAAGTTGGGAACTAAACTTTTGTATTCTACTACTTGCCAACCCCAAACTGATGGCCAGACCGAGGTTGTTAATAGGACTTTGACTCAGTTATTGCGTACTATTATCAATAAGAACTTAAAACCTGGGAGGATTGTTTGCCTTTGTTGAATTTGCATATAATCGTAGTATTCATTCCTCTACATCTTACTCACCATTTGAATTGTTTATGGTTTTCAGCCACTAACTCCATTAGATTTGTTACCTTTGCCTGTTGATGAGCATGCGAGGCTAGATGGAAAAAGGAAAGCCGATTTGGTGAAGCATATACATGAGAAAGCAAGAGAGCAAATACAACGAAAGAATGAGCAATATGCTTCTCATGCTAATAAGGGAAGAAAGCGTGTGGTATTTCAGCCTGAAAATTAGGTTTGGGTATACATGCGCAAAGAGAGATTTCCTGAACAACATAAATCTAAGCTACAACCGAGATGGGATGGTCCATTTCAAGTCTTGGAACAGATTAATGACAATGCATACAAGCTGGATTTACAAGGAAAGTATAATGTGTCTGCTACATTTAATGTTTTGACTTAACTCCTTTTGATGCAGGTACAGATTCAGGCCGAATCATTTTCAAGAGGGAGGGGATGACATGATTCGATGGTCATGCAATACCCAAATAACCTAATTTCAAGACCAAGTTATGAATTCATTAAGATTAAGTTCCAATTATGGACCGTGACATGATCCAGGCTGACAACAAACCAAAGGACCCATCACAAGTACCAGAAGGGCCAATTACGAGGCAGAGGACCAAAAGACTCAGAGAAGCAATGGCGGGATTAGTTCAGAGTTTTATGGCCGACTGCAACAAACAAATAGAGACGCATGTGGGCTTCGATGGAAAGGGCCCAAAGCCATTTCACTTGGCCCAAATCAGTTTAGAATAAAGCTTCCTAGGCTTTGAAGACTTAAGACTTGATATTTTTTGTAATTTCGTTTTTAGGGGCATTGTTGTCTTTATGCCTTTAGGGTTTCTTTTTGTAACACTATTTAAGCTTACTTTCTTCTTCATTTGAGGGGAACCAACGAAATTTGTAAACTCAAAAGCTTAAAGCTTTGGCTATGGCCGAATTCTTGTAAGGGAGGGATTCCCCTTTTCAAGTTTGAATCGACTTATCTAAGTTTGGCACACTTAGTGGCGTCACCATTGCTAGCAAAACACTACAAGGATTCATCTTAAAGGTTCTCAAGGGCAAGTTCTTTGTGGGTCTTCTTTGTGACCTTGGAAGGGTTTTTGTTCCTACAAAATCAAATTCGCGGTTCTTGGGTTCTGTCCGTTGCTTGGGGTTTGCTTGGATTTCGAATCCAAGTGGGTTTCTTGTCATTTGGTATCTAGAGCTCTAGGGTTCCAAGGTCTGATTTTTATATTCTTTCCTTTGTTGATTCAGTTTTTATTTTTTGTTCTTTGTTATTTCGTTCACGTTCTTGTTGGATCTTGTTTATGATTTTTTTGTTTATATTTCTGAATCTGGTTTTGTTGTTCTGCATATTAGTTCATCTTTATCTTTTATCGTTCGTCATAGTTGCATTACATATCAGTTCATCTTTATCTTTTCCAGTTATGGGTTTTCTGTTATGTTCTCCTATCAGTTCGTCCAGACTCATTCGTTTTCAGGCATATGTTTAAGAAATAACGCATGTTCTTGTCGGCCTGTGTGATTTGTTCTCTAAAACCCTAGTGAAATTGAAATCTGACTCTGAAACTTAACCTCTAAAAATCAGACTTTAAAACTTAGCCTTCCTTTGAAATCTGACCCTGAAATCAGACCTTGAAACTTAGTCTCTGAAATCAGACCCTGAAGATTAGCCTCTGAAAATCAGACTCTGAAAAGTAACTCTGAAATCAGACCCTGACCAGTAGCCTCTGAAGTCAGACACTGAATAGTAGCCTCTGAAATCAGACCATGAAAATTAACCTCTGAAATCAGACCCTGACCAAAAGCCTCTAAAATTATACCCTGAAGAAGATCAGCCTCTGAAATCAGAACCTAAATTAGCCTCTGAAATCAGAACCACAGTATCAGCATCTGACGTTATCAAACAAAAAAAGGGACTTGAGTGATAGTGATCACTTGAGCAAAATATATAATATATTATATATATATATATATATATATATTGTTGAATCTAGTTTGTCCATATTATCATTAGGTGCCCGTGGAGGGTATTCCATCAAAATTTTTATAAAGGTGCCAAATTTTCTCCCGAAATGCATACGACCGTTTTTGAATTTGCATACTTATTTTTTTTCCATTTGCTAATTGTTTACTCCTTATTTCTAATTACTCTAGCACTTAAGTATTATTGATTGAGTCTTCGTCACCACTATTCCTGTTCGCGTTTTGTTTTCCGCCTGCCCTATATATAATATGTTTGGGTCCGTTGTGTTCATGCTAGCTTGAGGACTACATTTGGTTGTATTCTTGGATTGAGTGTGGTTCACATTTGAATTGAGGACGAACTCAAGAGTGGTAAAAGGCAGAAGTGATGTGAGCACAGTATCGGGTAAAAGCCAATAGAGTGCAAACACGGAGTGGAGTGATATCATTCGAGTGTAAACACGTGAGATTGTGAGGATTTAGATATTTGCTTTACTTTCTTATTATTTCTAATCTGTTTGTTTAGTGTTGAGATGACAGGTCTAACTACTGATAAAAAGCTTGAGGCTTTGGATAGGAATTTTACAGATATGATGGAGAACATGAATACTGCTTTGGAGAGATTGTCCAAGAGTGTAGAGAGTATTCAAACTGGTAGCGGTCCCAGAGTACCACCACCTCAGAATGTACCACTACCTCACAATGTGCCACCTCGCCGTGTACCACCATAATATGTACCACTAGATGAAGAGGAAGCTGAAAATGAGTTTGATGATTCTGATGGTTTTGATGATGTGGAGGAGAGATTTCAGCATGGGCATGATAAGAGGCCTAATAAGAGGTTTGATAGGAGGAATGATAGGAGGGATAGACGGTTTGATGATAGAGGTGCATTTGATGCTAGAAAGGGGGATTATGATCGGAGAGGATATGGTAGGCGAGGAGATGTAGATGGTGATCTAGGTAGCATCAAGATCAAGATACCAACATTCCAAGGCAAGAATGATCCTGAAGTTTATTTAGAATGGGAAAAGAAAATATAATTGATTTTCAACTGTCATCACTACTCAGACGAGAAGAAGATCAGTCTGGCAGCAATTGAGTTTACCTATTATGCTATGATTTGGTGGGATCAGCTTGTCTCTACACGGAGGAGAAACTATGAGAGACCAGTTCAGACATGGGCATAACTTAGGGGTCTCATGAGAAAGAGATTTATACCCAGCCATTACTATAGGGAGTTGTATCAGAAACAACAACATCTGTATCGGGGGACCAAAAGTGTCGAGGACTATTACACAAAGATGGAAGTTTCCATGATCAGGGCAAATGTAGTTGAGGATGCAGAAGCTACTATGGCACGGTTTCTAGGGGGCTTGAATAGAGAGATTGCAAACATGGTGGAGTTGCATCATTATGTTGATTTGGAGGATATGCTTCACATGGCTATTAAGATAGAAAGGCAACTCAAGAAAAAGTCAACATCCAGATTTGGTACCCAGGCTACTTCTGCATGGAAAAGGAAATGGGTTCCGAATGAGAATCGAGATGGAGGCTTTGACAAGCCTATAGGCGAATTCAGTGGAGGCTTTAATAAGCCTAGGGCCAAACCTAGTGCCAAGGGTAAAGAGGCTGCAGAACCGAGCAAAACTAGGCCAAAACACGAGGGTGCAGTTGCTAGAACTAAATATGTAAAGTGTTTCAAGTGTTTGGGCATGTGACACTATGCTTCACAATGTCCCAATAGGCGTACCTTAGTGATTGATAAAAAGAGTGGAGAGGTGTACTCTACCGATAGTGAGGTCGAGGAGGAGATGCCGGAGTTGGAGGATGCTAGTGACCATGAGGGAGCTGCTTACCCGCTGAATAACTTATCCTTAGTTATCAAGCGTGCTTTGAGTGCACATGTTGTAGAGGGTGAGAGTGTACAGCAGAGGGAGAATATATTCCATACTAGGTGTCGTGTGAATGGCAAGGGGTGTAGTATGATCATAGATGGAGGCAGTTGTACTAATGTTGCTAGCACAGCTTTGATTGAGCGATTGCGGTTGAGCTGCTTGAGACACCCGAAGCCTTACAAGTTGCAGTGGTTAAATGATTGTGGGGAGATAAGTGTGACAAAGCAGGTACTGTTGAGCTTTACCATTGGGCCATACACAGATGATGTCCTATGTGATGTGATACCGATGCATGCCGGACATATTCTTTTTGGTAGACCGTGGCAGTTTGATAAGAAGGTTATTCATGATGGGTTCAAGAACAAGTACTCTTTTCGGCATAAGGGAAAACCTATTACATTATACCCACTTACACCTGCACAAGTCCATGAAGATCAGGTTAAGTTGCAACTTGAACGTGACAAAGAGAGAGCGAAGGGAAACACCACTTTGGGCGAAACTAGTAAGAGTGTTGTATCTGGTGAGAAAAATAAGGCCAGGCCCTGGGAGTTTCCAACGGGGGTGTGAGTGAACGTGAGGGGGAAACAAAAGGGAGAGTTAAAAGAGTTTCTACATGGGTGAGGGTGAAGCGAGGAAAGCGTTCAAAGCTAGCAAGATCATGCTATTTTTAGTCTATAAGGAGCCTCATATTTATTTTACTAACGCTGACTGACATGAGTCCAGCAACTCAAGGAACAAATGACATGAATCCAGCAACTCAAGGAATCATCTTAAGGGTTCTCAAAGACAAGTTCTTTGTGGGTCTTCTTTGTGGCCTTGGAAGGGTTTTGTTCCTACAAAATCAAATTCGCGGTTCTTGGGGTTCTGTCCGCTGCGAGGGGTTTGCTTGGCCTAATCCTCCAAGTGAGTTCCGCGTCATTTGGTATCAGAGCTTAGGGTTCCAAGGTCTGATTTTTCTATCTTTACCTTGTTTTTTTATTTAGTTTTTATTGTGTTTTGAGATGGAAAGAGAATTTGAGACCATGGATAGAAATTTTCAAAATAATTTGGTCTTCGTCTTTCGTACGAGATGCCGCATCAACTCTAGAGCGTGTAGTATGATCATCAACAGAAAAGATCCTACTAATTTTGCTAGTACTACACTAGTGGAAAAGTTGGGATTACCCTTAATACCTATGGATAGACCTTACCTGTGGATAAGTGAATTTGGCGAGGTTGAGGTTAGTCATAGAGTTGTGGTTAGTTTTTCTATTGGGGAAAAATATATTGATGAGGTAGTGTGTGACGTAGTTCCTATGAGTACTACACATATATCATTGGGCAGGCCTTGGTATAAGTTTAACAAGGTAACTTATGATATGGACAGAATAGATATAAGGTCAAATATGGTGGGAAAGTCATTACTATCATTCCTTTAACACCACAACAAGCATATGATGATGTGTTGTATTTTCAGAAAAGTACGAGTAGTGAGAGACATGGTAATATTGATAAAATATGTTCTGTGGAGCCATCAGAGAACGACATGGGTAATGAGATGGTTGAAGAATTTGATGTAAAGGAAAGTGTACGACAACAAAATGGAGTAGTGACTAAGGTTTTTAATGAGAGTGAGATCATTAGCGAGGCTAAAGTCGGTGAGAATGCTTGTGAGGCCAAGAGTTATGAGTGTGTTGTTTTGAGTTACATGGTGAGTGGAAATGCTTGTGAGACCGTGAGCATTGATGGAGTAAACACTTGTGAGGCAGTGTGCTTTGAGGTTGAAATACACAGTGAAGTTGAGCATTTGTGTGAGGTCTTTGCAAGTAAGGTTGAGATAGTGGCCATGGGTGATGATGAAGCCATGCGAGCGAGTGAAAATGAAGTGGATGTGGTAGTGAAGTTTTTACCTAACACATTCTCTACTATTTATGTTTCTTCATTGCAGGTGTACGTGGTCAAGTATGATTCATTTATTCTCCAAGATCATCATTCAATTGATTTTGTCATAACTATCTATGATCCGGGTTCGGATTCGAGGACGAATCCATTTCAAGAGAGGGAGAATGACATGAATCCAGCAACTCAAGGAACAAATGACATGTTGGACCTGTTGGCAATTGCAAAGGATCTAATTCTCCTTGAGTTGTTGGATTCATGTCATTTGTTCCTTGAGTTGCTGGATTCATGTCATTCTCCCTCTCTTGAAATGGATTCGTCCTCGAATCCGAACCCGGATCATAGATAGTTATGACAAAATCAATTGAATGATGATCTTGGAGTATAATGAATCATACTTGACCACGTGCACCTGCAATGAAGAAACATAAATAGTAGAGAATGTGTTAGGTAAAAACTTCACTACCACATCCACTTCATTTTCACTCGCTCGCATGGCTTCATCATCACCCATGGCCACTATCTCAACCTTACTTGCAAAGACCTCACACAAATGCTCAACTTCACTGTGTTTTTCAACCTCAAAGCACACTGTCTCACAAGTGTTTACTCCCTCAATGCTCACAGTCTCACAAGCATTTCCACTCACCATGTAACTCAAAACAAACAACTCATAACTCTTGGCCTCACAAGCATTCTCACCGACTTTAGCCTCGCTAATGATCTCACTCTCATTAAAACCCTTAGTCACTACTCCATTTTGTTGTCGTACACTTTCCTTTACAACAAATTCTTCAACCATCTCATTACCCATGTCGTTCTCTAATGGCTCCACAGAACATATTTTATCAATATTACCATGTCTTCACTACTCGTACTTTTCTGAAAATACAACACATCATCATATGCTTGTTGTGGTGTTAAAGGAATGAAATAATGATGACTTTCCCACCATATTTGACCTTATATCTATTCTTGTCCATATCATAAGTTACCTTGTTAAACTTATACCAAGGCCTGCCCAATGATATATGTGTAGTACTCATAGGAACTACGTCACACACTACCTCATCAATATATTTTTCCCCAATAGAAAAACTAACCACAACTCTATGACTAACCTCAACCTCGCCAAATTCACTTATCCACAGGTAAGGTCTATCCATAGGTATTAAGGGTAATCCCAACTTTTCCACTAGTGTAGTACTAGCAAAATTAGTAGGATCTTTTCTGTTGATGATCATACTACACGCTCTAGAGTTGATGCGGCATCTCGTACGAAAGACGAAGACCAAATTATTTTGAAAATTTCTATCCATGGTCTCAAATTCTCTTTCCATCTCAAAACACAATAAAAACTAAATAAAAAAACAAGGTAAAGATAGAAAAATCAGACCTTGGAACCCTAAGCTCTGATACCAAATGACGCGGAACTCACTTGGAGGATTAGGCCAAGCAAACCCCTCGCAGCGGACAGAACCCCAAGAACCGCGAATTTGATTTTGTAGGAACAAAACCCTTCCAAGGCCACAAAGAAGACCCACAAAGAACTTGTCTTTGAGAACCCTTAAGATGATTCCTTGAAGTGTTCTGCTAGCACGGAGACGCCACTAAGGTTGCCACGCCTTAGATAAGTTGATTGCATGACATAAGGGGAATCCCTCCCTTAAGCAATTTTTGGACAAAGCCAAGCTCTCAATGGAGATGAATTTCGAAATTTGGTGATTAGCTTCTCATTAAGATGAAATGAGTTTAAATAGTACAATGAAATAAACCCTAATGGGTGCAAAATGACCAAAACACCCTAAGTTGCTAACTAATGGCTATTAAATGGCCATGCCCTTAATAAACATTTAATAACAAACACAAAGTCAAAAGAAACAAAGACTTAATCAATAACAAACAAAGACTTAATAAATAACTTTGCCAAAAAAGTCTAAAGTAAAAACACAAAATCATAAAAGTCAACAAATGTGGAAAACTTTTCCAAATTTGTCTAAAGTTGTTTCCTTGCACCAAAAGTCCTCCAAATTCGTGGCTTCCATGTATAAAGGCATAATGATGTGTCATAAAGTCCAATAAGTCTTGTCTTGGCCGAATATTTTGTGTCGGGCTTGAATCGGCTTGATCCGTTAAAAATATACTCGGCTTCAAGATTGCTGGTGCGTTACTCTGGTATGACTTGGGTCAAGTGAAATAGCTTTGGACCCACTCCATTGAAGCCCTCATGTGACGCCAATATGCCCCGGAGTTGTCTGTCACACTCGACCATGGCATTCTGCGCTAGCCCCGCCATTGCGTCTCTGATCTTCTTAGCTCTTTGGCGTGTGATTGGACCTGTTGGCAATTGCAAAGGATCTAATTCTCCTTGAGTTGTTGGATTCATGTCATTTGTTCCTTGAGTTGCTGGATTCATGTCACTGACCCTTTGCTTCCTGTGTCTATTTCATCTCTTTTGCAGGATTACAGTGACGTACTCACAGAGGACATACGTAGTGGGCTTCCACCCATTAGAGGTATTGAGCACCAGATAGACTTCATACTTGGAGCAGTCATTCCTAACAGACCGGCTTATAGGAGTAATCCCGAGGAGACAAAGGAGCTACAAAGGCAAGTACGCGAATTGATGGATAAGGGGTATGTAAGGGAAAGCATGAGCCCTTGTGTAGTACCAGTACTTCTAGTTCCTAAGAAAGATAAGACGTGGCATATGTGCGTTGATTGTCGAGCTATCAACAATATTACGGTAAAGTATCGTCACCTCATTCCTAGACTAGATGACATGTTGGATGGATTGCCTGGTTCCAAAATTTTTAGTAAGATTGACTTAAAGAGTGGATACCATCAAATTCGCATGAGAGAGGGAGATGAGTGGAAGACTGCATTTAAGACTAAGTATGGCTTGTATGAATGGTTAGTTATGCCATTTGGTCTCTCAAACGCACCTAGCACATTTATGAGATTGATGAATCATGTTATGCGTGCATTTCTAGGTAAGTTTGTTGTGGTTTATTTTGATGACATCTTAGTTTATAGTAAAACAGTAGATGAGCATGTAATGCATTTGGAGCATGTACTTGATGTTTTACGAAAAGAACAATTGTATGCTAACTCTGACAAATGCACATTTTGCATGGATAGAATTGTTTTTCTTGGCTTTGTTGTGAGTGCAGATGGCATCGAGGTAGATGTGGAGAAGGTAAAGGCAATTCAGGAATGGCCTACACCAACTACAGTGACAGAAGTCCGAAGCTTTCATGGGTTAGCGAGCTTCTATAGGAGATTTGTCAAGGACTTCAGTAGCATTGTCGCGCCATTGACTGAGGTAGTAAATAAGACAGTTGGTTTTCAATGGGGCGAGGCGCAAGAGCGAGCATTCCAGGACCTTAAAGCGAAGTTATGCAGTGCACCCATTTTAGCACTACCCAACTTTAAGAAGACATTTGAGATTGAGTGCGATGCATCAGGGTTAGGTATTGGAGCAGTTCTCATGCAAGAAAAGCGGCCAATAGCCTATTTTAGTGAGAAGCTGGATGAAGCAGCTTTGAGGTACCCCACGTATGACAAAGAGTTATATGCGCTTGTGAGAGCACTTGAGGCCTAAAGAGTTTGTGATCCACACCGACCATGAATCATTAAAACACTTGAAGGGTCAAGGTAAGCTGAATAAGCTACACGCAAAATGGATGGAATTCGTTGAGTCATTTCCATATGTTATACGCTACAAGCAAGGTAAAGAAAACATAGTGGCCGATGCATTATCTCGCAGGTATGTTTTACTTACTTCCATGCCTGCACGGATGTTGGGATTTGATTTGATTAAGGAATTATATGAGTGTGATTCTGATTTGGTGAGATTTTTACTACTTGTGCAAAGTCATCTTTTGGAAAGTTTTACATTCATGACAGATTCTTATTTAAAGCGAACAGGTTGTGTGTTCCTGCTTGTAGTATGCGTGAGTTGCTTGTGAAAGAAGCGCATGGGGGAGGTTTGATGGGGCATTTTGGGATTACTAAGACTTTAGCTATTTTACATGAGCACTTTTATTGGCCTAAAATGAAACGTGATGTTGAGCGTATTTGTGATAAGTGTCTAACATGTAAGCATGCTAAATCTAAATTAATGCCACATGGTTTGTATACTCCTTTGCCTGTACCTAGTGAACCATGGGTTGATATATCGATGGATTTTGTGTTAGGTTTGCCTAGGACAAAGAGGGGAAGGGATTCAATCTTTGTTGTGATGTCAAGATGGAAGTATCACTTCAGTCATATGGAGATGATGATCACGCAAGGATACAGAACTAGTACTCTTATATGCTGCAGCTTTCGGGATAATATGACTAGGTCATGATTATCCGATTACAGAGACTAGTTGCTAGTGATCCGATATATGCTTCGTACGGGGCATACACAATTCCAGCCCTAGGCCAAACATGTGACATCCGATACTGGATCGTAATACGCAATACATTATATACTATGTCTGATATAGATTATATATTCCTCATTGAATATTTCTGGAGAATTGGGTAGGCACGGTGTTTTGCTAGAAGCCAACCATGTCTTGTAAATCGGTAAGAACGTGGTACGGGGTACGCACGTGTTCCGATAGTCCGATGATCGTATTTACTGCCAACATATCCAGAGATCTCTTGGGTCGCTTCCCAAAGATTCACTGATGACATTTGACTCAAATAGAATTAATTTGGGATTAATTAAGAGAGAGAAAATTAATCTGGGATTAATTGTGGCAAGAATTTATCTGGGATAAAATTCGAATAGATGAGAGAAAGCGATTAATTTGGAATTAATCAATTAAATAATATATTGGATATATTAATTGAAATCAGATTTCAAAGCGGAATTAAAATTGGATTTTAATTCGGGTGAACGAATTAATTTGGAATTAATTCGCAAAGTGACTTTCGAAATAATTTTGCTAGGCATTATTATTTAATTAAATTAGATTTAATTACGCCGCAACAGAAAATTCATTTTAATCGGATTAAACGAACCCGAGCCCGAAGTGTGTTGAGCAAGCCAACTTGAATTTTGAATTTAAGTGGTGGGGCCCACTAAGTTACATCAATTGTCAACATGAGTGATGGAAGTTGTTGGGAGCATTTAATATTTTTTTCCCTCCAACACACTTTGCTTTTCTTTGGAAAAGATACCTTTTGCAAGTTAACTTTGGTATTAGGTTTTTGGAAAACAAAATACAAAAATACAACTCTCTCTTCTCTCATAGGCTTGGCCGAATGCCTCTTCTCCCTCTCCTTTGATTTTTGCTTCAAAAATCAAGCAAGCTATCACTTCAAGAGTTAAGTGAAGGTGATAGGGAAACTCATCATTGAGTTGGGAATACAATATCAAAGCTTGGGGCTTCTACCATACAAAGAAAGTTTTGAACCTCACCCGTTCAATGTAAGTTTTTTTTTCCGCAAACTCACTTGATCTATACACAATATCATGTCTTAGAGACATTGGGCATGTCTAGGACACTAACATATCAAACATTGTTTATCATCTGAATCATCGTACACATACGTATATACATCAAACATATAAATATACTCATTACCACCGTATTTTAATGTCCTCATATCCTTTACCTATCGATCAAACATATACCGTTTTCAAAATTTCCATCTAGAAATATTTAATACAGTATCTTTACCAAATAAACATATTCATTCTCAAACATATCCTATCAATCACGTACTTTCATTAGTCATAAAAGGCTTATACCAAGTCAACCTCTATATAACTAAACTGTACTTTATCCAAAAAAAAAAAACTAAACTGTAGTCCATAAAAAACTTATCCCAATGATGCACATCTACACGTGCTAATACAAATTCAGAAATCATGACTTGTTCTCTTTACCGATCTTGTATACTCAAAATGTCCATAGCTTATCGTTATATACATATTCAAATACGTGTACCAATGCTTACAGAAATACTTGTTCATGTACATATACATAGACAAATTATTACATGTTCATACACTCACATGCATCAATAGGCATCAACGTTATTAAACATTTCACTTCATATCATAGCAATAAAGAAATTCCATACGTACGATGGTCGACTAATGTTGGGGTTTTAGCGCGGGCGCATCGAAAGCTCGCGGTTCGAGGTGAAATCGTAACTTTAAGAACTTTTAAAGTTACCAAATAAATTATTCAATATCCAATATGAATAATTCATTCATATTTCACTTAAACATATTTATTCGATATCAAATAACGACATAAATAGGTTAGAAACTCCACGAAACCTTTACGAAAATGTTTTTCCGCAAAATGGCATAAGAACCGACCAACCAATACACATGGAGGCTGCCCAGGTCAGCCCCAATAGTGCTTGGGCAGTTCATGGGCTGGCCAAAGTGACCAATTCATTGTTTGGACACCAGACACCCGGTAACCCCAAAACTCACCCAATAACACCGTTTTTCGCCGTTTTCGTATATTTCAACTCCGAAGCAATTTCTGGCTATTGTTCCTATGCCCAAAACACATCCAAATTATTTATACAATATAATTTTCATCACCAAAACCACAGAATTTCCAGATCTGATTTGGTAACCAAAAATATCATCTTTCATGGCTTAAATCCAATTTTCTAAACATTAATCATATTAATAATCACACCAACCAAAGTCACCACAAATGAAGAACTCAAGAACAATTCTAGGATGACAACAAGTCATCAAATGAAAAAATTGAACTAATATTATAATAATATTATCCAATGTAAATTCACACATGCATCTAGCCTCCAAATCCATCCTCCAAATCAAAAAGCCTAAAAATCTAAGAAAGGAAGAAACCCTAGAACTATTCTAGATATTCAAGAAAAAGAAACAAGCTTTCTATGTTTGAGATTATTGAAGATTACCTCAAATCTTGTAATTTCCTTAAACTTTTTCTTGAAAAACTTCACTTTCTTCCTTGTATCTTCAAGAAATTTTTGGGAACTTTTTATGAAGATAGGTTCGGCCATGGCTTCTTATGAAATTAGAAAAAACAAATTCATCTTTAAACATCAAGGCCAAACCGACTGAGGGAGAGAAAGAAGGGTATTTTGGTCATTTGGTCAATTAATCTAATTAATTAATAATAATAACCTTTATGTTAACAAATCCAATTTGTAAACTTTAAGCCTAATAAAATCATGCCACTTGTAACCAATAATAATCAAACATATTTCATAACAATTATGTAATATTGGAATAATTTAATTATCTAGATATTTAAATTTTAAACATCTAAATAATTAATTAATGTGATTATTATTATATATGTATTTTTATTTACATTAAATAACAAATCTTATATTAATGGCATGCGTCAAAGTCTAATTTGACAATTAATTAATATGTATCAAATCAAATTTTGTATCAAATACAAATACACATTAATTATTAATTGGCCGAAATGCCCCTAATGCATGTAATTTCGTTTAACCGATTAAACAATTTGAATTAACTCATTTAATCCGGTGAAGTATTACGAATAATCTATATTATTCATAACGCATTGCCCAAGTGCTCAACGAGTACACTTCATATTATGGGACTCTCTAAGTTAGGTTATCCGTCACAGAATCCAATTTCGTGTCCATAATTCACCCACTCATGAATTATGACGACCACGGATAATCTCGCTAAACTATGCAAGTCGAGGTCATTGCATACGTATAATCCCTCTGTCATAGGCTATCAATATTATACCGATGATATAGATAAGAACGTTAAATTCTTAAGGTATAATATAGTCGACTTTTAAATTTGCGATATCTAAATAACACTCGGAATTCGCTTCTAAAGTATACCACGACCATGAATTTACTAGATCGCAAATACATACCTGATACCTATGCCATGTGCAGAGGATTGACGGATCTATCTAATAATCATAGGATATTGTAGGCATTGTATTTTTACATGAAGCCCAATGATGAGCCTCGTATGGAGGCATTACCTGATAAGTCGCGGAAGTCGCAGGAAATGAATGCCGAAAGGGAAAACTCTAAAATTAATACCTCATCGGATTTGAACTCACTAGCTAGCCTCGGGTTCGCCTAGTCAATTTTTGTTTTAAACCTTAGCCTCGGCCCAAAACCCCTGCAACCCATGAAAGCTCATTTATCCTCAAAATACACGCCCACACCATACAAAGCCAATACAACCCATCCAAATGGCCCATACAACCCATCCACAAAGCCCACACGCCCAAGCCTTCCCAAATAGTAAAATCCCATGGAAAACACATGTGCCAAATCCTTCAAATCACCTTCCAAATTAGCAAAGATTGAAAATCCCTCAAACATGGAAGAAAATCAAGGCATAATAAGAGGGGAGGGGCGGCACACACACAAAGAATAACAAAAAACCCTAGCAAGCATAACAAACAAAAAAAAACCCTAGCATGCAACTATAAAATGATAACAAAACCAAACCCTAAGGCTCTCTTTCTTTTTCTTTCTTTCTTTTTTTTTTTTTTCTGAGACATGGCTCTCTTCTTTTCACACACTCACAGCAACTTGAAAAAAAAAACCATAGCACACTTTTCTTACACCTTCACGGCAACACTCTCTTCCTTCAACTCTTTCACGGCTACGCCTCACACAGCCCACAAACTAAGCCAAAACATGAAACAAAGCAATCAAACACACTCATCAGCCAACTCACACACACACGCAGCAACAGGCTCATTTATCCTCAAAATACACGCCCACACCATACAAAGCCAATACAACCCATCCAAATGGCCCATACAACCCATCCACAAAGCCCACACGCCCAAGCCTTCCCAAATAGTAAAATCCCATGGAAAACACATGTGCCAAATCCTTCAAATCACCTTCCAAATTAGCAAAGATTGAAAATCCCTCAAACATGGAAAGAAAATCAAGGCATAATAAGAGGGGAGGGGCGGCACACACACAAAGAATAACAAAAAACCCTAGCAAGCATAACAAACAAAAAAAAAACCCGAGCATGCAACTATAAAAAGATAACAAAACCAAACCCTAAGGCTCTCTTTCTTTTTCTTTCTTTCTTTTTTTTTCTGAGACATGGCTCTCTTCTTTTCACACACTCACAGCAACTTGAAAAAAAAAACCATAGCACACTTTTCTTACACCTTCACGGCAACACTCTCTTCCTTCAACTCTTTCACGGCTACGCCTCACACAGCCCACAAACTAAGCCAAAACATGAAACAAAGCAATCAAACACACTCATCAGCCAACTCACACACACACGCAGCAACAGACTGCTCAAACTCACGAACAACAAATCCACGACCAGACACAAAACAACCAAGCCACGACAAAGCCAACAAACAACCTGCCAACAAAATGAAAAGCAATAAAATACAAAACCAAGGCAAAATACCTCCAAACCGTGAGCCCACCAGCGCACAAACAATAAACCAAACAACCAAGCATCACATAAACAACAACCAATAATCCTTCAACAAACAGCCACCCACTCACCGACAACCAAATCAACAAAAAAAAAACCCTCCACAGACCGAAACAAATAACAACACATAAACTTTCCACCCAATCCCACTAACCGAAACAAAACCAGCCAGCCAACCACCAAAAATCACCTCTTAAAACAATCCATGAACCTCTTTAAAAAGCCCCTGAGCCACCAAAAATAGCAGCCTAAAACCCCTAAAACAGTCCCAAAATAATCACCAAACAATAATCAAATCAACCAACAAAACAGCCCCTGAACCACAAAAAAAAAGTAGCCTAAAACCCCTAAAATATTCCCAAAATAAACAGTAAATAGCAGCCAAAAAATAGTGAACCAAAAACAGTGAAACGTTGAGGAGAAACTACGAAACAACAAATCAACACTCCTTCGGGCGACGTCCCAACGCACTCCCGAGAAGCGACTTAAAAGGTAAGACCTGAGGGCACCATTTACTATATTTATTTTGCTGTTCTGGACGCGGCATGCGAGGTCGTATATTAAAAATGGCCAAATCTTTTGGTGCATCTCCTTTCTTTTATTTTGCTATTTATCTTTCTTGTCCATTTACTGTTATTTATTTTTTCGCACTTACTTTATCGTTCATCTTTATTAATTACTTCGCATTTACTTTATTGTCCACGTTTATTTATCGTTTCACATTCATTTTGTTATTTATCTTTATTTATTTTTCCGCATTTAGTTTCGTTATTCATCTTCTTGATTATTTATCTTATTTTATCATTCCGCTTTTACTATTGTTTATGCTTTGTTATGTCACTTCACATTTACTTTCATGTTTGTTTGTATTGTGTTAATATTTGTGCGTTATCCCTTACGGTATATCAGATGGAAACCCAGACATAAATTTTGTAGCCGAATCCGAATGGACTGTAGTGAGGTCTGTACTTGGGATATAATTCCACGTACCGCTCGGGAACATTTATATATGCATATTTATATTATTATTAATGCTGTTTTTGCAAGCACGTTCGAACGCGTTTCTGAATGCTACATGAACGCATGCATTCTGCCTCACTCCATTCGAACGCGTTTTCAAACGCTACTCAAACGCATGCATTCTACCTCACTCCATTCGAACACATTTTCGAACGCTATACGAACGTACACACACTGGACATATTATTTCCTTACATTTTATGCCTTTTTACCTCTTTAGTTATTTATTTTGCATTATGCATTTAATTATTTGCATTTATTATTAACGTCTTTTTACTGTTATTTATATTATCATGCTTCTATGTTTAATATGCTTTTAGGAATTATGTATTTGATTTCATTTATATTCATGTATGGGTGTGCAAATTTGTGTATTTATTCGAATTATCTCGCATGTGCTACATGAGACTTGGTTATATCATTGTGTGAACCCGTTCATTATACTGGCATAGTAAGGGACCATTCTGAATCCAACGGTTTGAGGTCTTTCCTTGCGAGGGGTGAGTGCGGCCTTAAATCTTTTCCCAGTTCACGCTGGGTGGCGACACCTTTATTCTCCGGTTTAGTCCCCCGCGGGCTACTCCGTACTCTCTACGGGCTGCGAGCCCAATAGTGTCGTGGTCGCTCCTTCAGATTGGCGACTCCACTGGGGATAGAGAATCGGCCTCGAAATAATGCCTTGTAATATCCGTGTCTTTGGCTTTGGTTACCCAAGTCTCATATATTTTGCATACCCTTTTAACCCCGATGGCGTCATGTATCGTGAAGTTGCTTTCACTCAAGGCGGTAGATCGTTATGTGATGATCATCACTCGTTGGCACGTATCTTAGGTTAAAAAAGGTGCGCTCAATTGGTCGCTCGAACCCTTGAGTTGGGAGACCTAGTTGTGGACAACCCTTTGCCGGCGGGAGCCTTAATCCATACCCTTATAAGCCCACATATAAATCATAGTTATATGTCCTATAGAAGCTACCCCTTATTCTTGTGTTTGGGACCATTATCATTTGGATTCATTTGGTCTTCTTGTCATAAAATATGAACTTGTTGGGCCATTTAAACTGGGACGAGTTTATATCTTATGATGATTGGGCTATAAGTTTTCAAAATGACGATGGGCCACCTTGTGTTTGGGCCCCCTATCATTTGGAGTTATTTAGCCACTTTATCGCAAAAGTGTAAATCTGTTAGGCCTTTTCAACTGGGACAAGTTTACACCTCACGATAATCTGATTGTACGCTTTAAAATGATAACGGGCCAACTTGTATGAAAACCTTGATGGGCTTAGAAGGTCTAAACATGATCCGAATATGCCAAATGCATGAGTCTGATATCCGTACTGGCTTTCATCCAGGAAGGATACGCCTTGTTACAACATATTCTATACTTATGGATATCTCCAAGTCCATCCCCACAACTGTGATTACCGAGGGCCCAATTCGTCGTTTCTAGACAATGGCACGATCCCCATAATAGGCTTAGTCAATATTGTAAATGGGCGGTCTTTGTCTTTTACCGATGGAAAAGGACTGAGGTAGCCAAGGTTCACCATTATAGCGTAGGAGTGAACGATTTTGTGTGCCCAACATTGGTGCATAAAATAAGCCATCCTAGGACAGAAATGGACTTACCACGAGTGTGGGAGGAATAAGGTCGGAAGGATATATGCCGTTTTGATAACCACATGCATCTTATGTATCTCATGCATACACGCATCATGTTGACCCCTTGTCTTGAAAGCCATCATAGATATCTGTTGGGTTAGAGAAGAAGGAAGACATAGATATCGAGGAAGAGGAAGCCGAGAAACAGAAAATTTTACGACAAGAATAGAAAGACCATTGGGGGGCCTTCAACAAAAAAAAAAACAAAAATTGTTTGTTTTTAGTCCTTAATAGTTAGGCGTAAGTCCAATGATGATATTGTTTGTTTTAGGGGAAATCTTAGAAAAGATAAGTTCTTGATGTACTTTTATCTGATACTTTGAGTAGTTGATCTATGTCAGACTCGTAAGCACTTAATTATAGGTTTTTAGCAGTGAAAACCTGAGTAGTTGGCAAGATGACTAGTTGAAGGAATTGCGGGTCGATGAATGACCATTTGCTTAGATGTCGATCCTGATTTGCTTGTGTTATGATGTGTGGTATGGTTGAAAACAAAAGAAAAGTCTCTAAAGAAAAAAAAAATTAAACCACCTATAACCGATAAGCGTGAAACTACCTATGGGCGAGTATTATGACCACCATGAGGAGAAATGCTACCTTAAAGGGTGGTGTGATGAAAAAAAAGAGAGAGAGAGAGACAAAAGAAAAGAAAAAGAAAATCATACCATATTGAGTACAGAAAAGCAATTGCAGAGCATAATTGAGACATCTAGGTTGGTTTGACCCATCGATCCCAATTTTTGAAACGAAATCTTTGAGTTGGCTTACCTGGGAATCAAGTTGTGAATGAACCTTTACACACACACACTTTGAGTCTGGCTTAGATCATTTATTCAAAAACTCGGATTTGAGTTGCATTGAGTGCTTTGAAGGTTCTCTGGTTTCATTACTGGGCATTCTTTGAGGACAATAATATGTGTAACTATTGGGAGACATCTTAAGGAAAAGATAGTACGAAGTTGTAAAACAAGGAAAACTTTGAAGGCCTCCCGAAGGTATAGACATTGGAAACATAACATCGCCGGAAGGGTAGTAGGAGAAAAATCAAAGCCAAGAATAGCAGCAAACTCCTTCGAGAGAAGGCATATTTCGAAAATCTGGGAATCAGAAGACATGACTTTCAGTATCCCAAAAGGATGAGGCCGCTTTCAAAAAAGGCGTAATTCACCGTGACCCAGTACAGGCAGCGGAGAGCAGAAAGCTAAACCAGATCTGGGGGCGACCAGTCTGTCACCCCACGAATAAGGGACATAACGGGATCTCGAGCCATGAGACCAAAGAGAACTGAGCAATCACCATATGAGAACTGGCAGAAGGAAATTGTAAGCAGGCCAAAGGGGCGACCAGAGTTTCTCATAAGCAAAAAGCGCAAGGAATGCCAAACCGAAGATAACATCAAGCCGATAAGACAAAGAAAACCCATCGGAATAGGGAATGCATCCATGCATCCATGTATACATGTCACATGCACATAATTTTTGTTTTGTGTTTGCAGGCTTTAAGAAAAAAAGGAAAAAATGGCAAAAATGAGCACTCCTCGGGAATGAGGATGAACAAGTCGGGAATGGCAATAAACTCAATTCAGTTCAGGAACGGTTTGGAAATGGACCACCTCACACTCAGTAACGGTTTGGAAATAGACCAGGAATGATTTGGAAATGGACCACATCTCAACTCAGGAATGATTCGGAAATGAACCATCTCACACTCAGGAACGGTTCAGAAATGAACCATCTCACAATAGTAACAGTTCGGAAATGAACCATCTCACATCAGTAACAGTTCAAAAATGAACCATCTCACATCAGTAACGGTTCGGAAATGAACCATCTCACAATAATAACGGTTCGGAAATGAACCATCTCACAACAATAATGGTTCGGAAATGAACCATCTCGCATCAGTAACGGTTCGGAAATGAACCATCTCCCATCAGTAACGATTCAGAAATGAACCATCTCCCATCAGTAACGGTTTGGAAATGAACCATCTCACATCAGTCACGGTTTGGGAATGAACCATCTCACATCAGCTCAGTTCGGTAATGAATCCTCTTATCATAGCATCTTGTAGGGATGAAACTTAGCGGTCGCAACACCTCGTCACCAAATCAACACAGTTAGAAGCATCTCGTAAAACATCAGGTAAGTCCGGTGACAACCGATGAATAAGGTAAGTAAAAATACATGCATAACTTTGATAGGGTTGTCAATGTCACACACTGCACAAGCCCCATCAAAGTGCGGGCGACTGTAGGCATTGTATTTTTGCATGAATCCCAATGATGAGCCTCGTATAGAAGCACTACCTGATTAGTCACGGAAGTCGTGAGAAACGAATGCCGGAAGGGAAAACTCTAAAATCAATACCTCATCGGATTTGAACTCACTAGCTAGCCTCGGGTTTGCTTAGTCAATTTCTGTTTTAAACCTTTGCCTCGGCCCAAAACCCCCGCAACCCATGAAAGCTCATTTATCCTCAAAATACACGCCAAAACCACACAAAGCCAATACAACCCATCCAAAAGGCCCATACAACCCATCCACAAAGCCCACACGCCCAAGCCTTCCCAAATAGTAAAACCCCATGCAAAACACATGTGTCAAACCTTCAAATCACCTTCCAAATTAGCAAAGATTGAAAATCCCTCAAAAATGGAAAGAAAATCAAGGCATAATAAGAGGGGAGGGGCGACACACACACAAAGAATAATAAGAAACCCTAGCAAGCATAACAAATAAAAAAAAACCCTAGCATGCAACTATAAAAAGATAACCAAACCAAAACCTAAGGCTTTTTTTTTCTTCTGAGACATGGCTCTCTTCTTTTCACACACACTCACGGCAACTTAAAAAAAAAAAACCTTAGCACACTTTTCTTACACCTTCACGGCAACACTCTATTCCCTCAACTCTTTCACGGCTACGCCTCACACAGCCCACAAACTAAGCTAAAACATGAAACAAAGCAATCAAACACACTCATCAGCCAACTCACACACACACAAAACAATAGACTGCTCAAACTCACGAACAACAAAGCCACGACCAGACACAAAACAACAAAGCCACGACAAAGCCAACAAACAACCTGCCAACAAAATGAAAAGTAACAAAATACAAAACAAAGCCAAAATACCTCCAAACCGTGAGCCCACTAGCGCACAAACAATAAACCAAACAAACAAGCATCACGTAAACAACAACCAATAATCCTTCAACAAACAGCCACCCACTCACCGACAACCAAATCAACAAAAAACAAAACCCTCCACTAACCGAAACAAATAACAACATAAACTTTCCACCCAATCCCACTGACTGAAACAAAACCAGTCAGCCAACCACCGAAAATCACCTCCTAAAATAGTCTCTGAACCTCTTTAAACAGCCTCTGAGCCACCAAAAATAGCAGCCTAAAACCCCTAAAACAGTCCCAAAATAATCATCAAACATTAGCCAAATCAACCAGCAAAACAGCCCATGAACCACCAAAAAAACAGTAGCCTAAAACCCCTAAAACAGTCCCAAAATAAACAGGAAACAACAACCAAAAAATATTGAACCAGAAACAGCGAAACGTTGAGCAGAAACTACGAAACAGCAAATCAACACTCCTTCCGACGACGTCCCAACGCACTCCCGAGAAGCGACTTAAAAGGTAAGACCTGAGGGCACCCTTTACTATATTTATTTTACTGTTCTGGATGCGGCATGCTTGATTGGACGTGAAATACGTCCGACTGGGCATGCAAGGTCATATATAAAAAACGGCCAAATCTTTTGGTTCATCTCCTTTCTTTTATTTTGCTATTTATCTTTCTTGTCCATTTACTATTATTTATTTTTCCAAACTTAGTTTCGTATTTATTTTATTATTCTGCACTTACTTTATCGTTCATCTTTATTTATTACTTCGCATTTACTTTATTGTTCACGTTTATTTATTATTTCGCATTCATTTTTTTATTTGTCTTTATTTATTTTTCTGCATTTAGTTTCGTATTTATTTTCTTATTCCGCACTTATTTTATCGTTCATCTTTATTTATTACTTCGCATTTACTTTATTGTTCACGTTTATTTATCGTTTCGCATTTATTTTTTTATTTATCTTTATTTATTTTTCTGTATTTAGTGTCGTTATTCATCTTCTTGATTATTTATCTTATTTTATCATTCCGTTTTTACTCTTATTATGCTTTGTTATGTCACTTCATATTTACTTTCATTTCTTTTGCATTGTGTTAATAATTTGTGTTACCCATTGCGGTATATCAGATGAAAACCCAGATATAAATTCCATAGCCGAATCCGAATAGATGGTAGTGCGGTCTGTACTTGGGATACAACTCCACGGACCACTCGGGAACATTTATATATGCGTATTTATGTCATTATTAATGTTGTTTTTGCAAGCACGTTTGAACGCGTTTCCGAACGCTACACGAACGCATGCATTCTGCCTCACTCCGTCCGAACACGTTTTCGATTGCTACTCGAACGCATGCATTATGCCTCACTCCGTTCGAACGTGTTTCTGAATGCTACACGAACTCGCACACACTGGACAGATTCTTTCCTTATATTTTATGCCTTTTACCTCTTTAGTTATTTATTTTGCATTATGCATTTATTATTAACGTCTTTTTACTGTTATTTATATTATCATGCTTCTCTATGTAATATGTTTTTGGGAATTATGTATTTGCTTTCATTTATATTCATGTTTATGGGTGTGCAAATTTGTGTATTTATTCGAATTATCTCGCATGTGCTACATGAGACTTGGTTATATCATTGTGTGAACCCGTTCATTATACTGGCATAAGTAAGGGACCATTTTGAATCCAACGGTTTGAGGTCTTCCCTTACGAGGGGTGAGTGTGACCTTAAATCTTTTCCCAGTTCATGCTAGGTGGTGACTCCTTTATTCTCCGGTTTAGTCCCCCGCGGGCAACTCCGTACTCTCTACGAGCTGCGAACCCAATAGTGTCGTGGTCGCTCCTACAGATATCATGAGCATCATGTAGGAGCGAATTGGGGTTTATCGATATGCCTAAAATTCTCGGCGACCACGACACTGTTGGGCTCGCAGCCTGTAGAGAGTATGGATTATCCCGCTGGGGGCTAAACCGGAGAATAAATGAGTCGCCACCCAGTGTGAACTGGGAAAGATTTAAGGCCGCACTCACCCCTCGCAAGGGAAGACCTCAAACCGTTGGGTTCGGAATGGTCCATTACTTATGCTAGAATAATAGACAGGTTCACACAATGGTATAGCCAAGTCTTAATGCAATTCATGCATAAAAGCGAATAAAAATGTAATAACATACCCAACCAAAATAATAATCACAATAACGTAATTCCAAAAGTACATTAAATTAAGAAATATGAGATGCGCGAAAATTATAATAAACAATCAAAAGCAGGAAAAACGTCAATAAATAAATAGCAAAAAAATAGGTGGGGTTAATCACGCATATACGAGTATTTCCCGAGTGGCACGTGGAGTTGTTTTCCAAGTACAGACCGCACTATCGTCCATTCGGATTCGGCTATGGAATTTACGTCAGGTTTTCCATCTGATATACCGCAACGGATAATAACATACATAATCATCAATGCAATGTAAATAGACATGAAAACATATACAATATATATATGTATAATCATCAACATGAACAAAAAAATATAAACAAAATAAAGGTGAAATAACAAAACAACAATAAAAGTGAATAAATAGATAAAAAAAAAAAAGATAAATAACGAAATGCCAAAGAAAGAAATAATGTGACCAGAAATTTGGCCGTTTTTTATGTAGGACTTCCATACACGGCTGGACATATTTCACGTCCATCCAAGCATACAACGCTCGAAACTATGAAAATAAATATGGTAAGGGTGCCCTCAAGTCTTACCTTTTAAGTTGCTTTCTCAGAAGTAAGTTAGGCCGTCGCCGGAAAGATCGATGCTTGGTTTCAAGGTTTGCTATTTCTGGTTGCTGGTTCGCTGTTTCTGGTTCACTATTTCTGCCTTCTGCTGGTTGCTGGTTGTGCTATTTGTTGTTTCTACCTTCTGCTGGTTGCTGGTTGCACTGTTTACTAGTTGCTCTTTGCGCTATTTTGGTTATTTTTCTCTATGTTTCTGGTTATTTTTCTCTATGTTTTTGGTTTTTTTCTAGTCTTTTTGGTTGTTTTTTGGGTTGGTTGGCTGGTTGTTTTTTTCGGTGGTTCCCCCTTTTGTTCTCTTACTATTTTCGGTGATCCCCCTTTCGGTGATTGCATGTTTGTCTCGTAGGGTTCTCAAGCTGCCGTCACAAGAAGAAGAAAAAAGACCCCCACTTTGTGTCAATATTTGGTCCTTTTTATAATGATTTGAAGGGATCTCCAAATAGGGAAACAAATCATGGAAATTTGGGGAATATATTATTAAATTATTTTGGGAATAAAATCTTATAAATTTGGTGATGAGGATATCTCAAATCTTGTTAAATTGGTAAGGATGAGATCCCAAAATCTCATTGAATTGGAAAATATTGATGAGGGGATTTGGGCATGGGCTGCATGGGCTGAGGGTGGATGGGCCGATTGCATGGGGTCGTGGGCTGAGGCTGGGGCTGATGGGCCGAAGCTATGGTTTGAAGCAGAGGCTGACTGAGCGAATCTGAGGCTAGCTAGTGAGTTCAAATCCGATTATGGGCTAATTTTGGAGGTTTTTCCTTCCTTCCGGCATTCGTTTTTCGTAACTTTCACAACTTTTCAGGTAGTGCCTCCATATGAGGCTCATCATCGGGCTCATGCAAAAATGCAGTGTCTACAGTCACCCCCACTTTGATGGGGCTTGTGCAGTGTGTGACAGTGACAACCCTATCAAAGTCATGCATGCATTTTTACTTACCTGCTCCGTCGGCCATTGCCGGACATACCTGTTGTTTCACTACTTTTACAAGCTGCTTCGATCTCCGGGATTTATTCCCGAACTAAGTTGAGTTGATGACGAGGTGCTTCGACCCCTGGGATTCATTCCCAAACCATATCGGGTGTGAGATGCTTCGATCTTTGGGATTCATTCCCGAACTGTATTGGGTGTGAGATGCTTCGATCTCTGGGATTCATTCCCGAACTGAGTTGTGTTGATGGCGAGGTGTTTCTACCCATCAGATTCATTCCCGAACTGAGTTGAGTTGATGGCGAGGTACTTCGACCCCTGGGATTCATGCCAGAACCATACTGGGTGTGAGATGCTTCGATCTTTGGGATTCATTCCCGAGCTAAGTTGAGTTGATGGCGAGCTGCTTCGAGCCCTAGGATTCCTTGCGAAACCATACCGGGTGTGAGATGCTTTGATCTCTAGGATTAATTCCCAAACTGAGTTGAGTTGATGGCGAGGTGCTTCGACCCCTGGGATTCATTCCCGAACCATGCTGGGTGTGAGATGCTTCAATCTCTGGGATTCATTCCCGAACTGAGTTGAGTTGATGGCGAGGTGCTTCGACCCCTGGGATTCATTCCCGAACCATGCTGGGTGTGAGAGGCTTCGATCTTTGGGATTCATTCCCGAACTGAGTTGAGTTGATGGCGAGGTGCTTCGACCCCTAGGATTAATTCCTGAACCATGTTGGGTGTGAGATGCTTCGATCTCTAGGATTCATTCTCGAACTATATTGAGTTGATGGCGGATGCTTCGACCCCTGGGATTCATTCCCGAACCATGCTGGGTGTGAGATGCTTCGACCTCTGGGATTCATTCCTTAACTGTGTTGAGTTGATGGCGAGTTGCTTCGACCCATAGGCTTCATTCCCGAACCATACTGGGTGTGGGATGCTTCGATCTCTGGGATTCATTCCCTGAACTGAGTTGAGTTGATGGTGAGGTACTTCGACCCCTGGGATTCATGCCCGAACCATATTGGGTATGAGATGCTTCGATCTTTGGGATTCATTCCCGAACTGAGTTGAGTTGATGGCGAGGTGCTTCAAGCCCTGGGATTCCTTGCCAAACCATATCGAGTGTGAGATGCTTCGATCCCTAGGATTCATTCCCGAACTGAGTTGAGTTGATGGCGAGGTGCTTCGACCCCTGGGATTCATTCCCGAACCATGTTGGGTGTGAGATGCTTCAATCTCTGGGATTCATTCTCGAACTGAGTTGAGTTGATGGCGATGTGCTTCGACCCCTGAGATTCGTTCCCGAACCATGCTGGGTGTGAGAGGCTTTGATCTTTAAGATTCATTCCCGAACTGAGTTGAGTTGATGGCGAGGTGCTTCGACCCCTAGGATTCATTCTTGAACCATGCTGGGTGTGAGATGCTTCGATCTCTAAGATTCATTCTCGAACTATATGAGTTGATGGCGAGGTGCTTCGACCCCTGGGATTCATTCCCGAACCATGCTGGGTGTGAGATACTTCGACCTTTGGGATTCATTCCTGAACTGTGTTGAGTTGATGGCGAGGTGCTTCGACCCCTAGGCTTCATTCCCGAAGCATGCTGGGTGTGGGATGCTTCGATCTCTGGGATTCATTCCTGAACTGTGTTGAGTTGATGGCGAGGTGCTTCGACCCCTAGGATTCATTCCCGAACTATCTTGTGTGTGAGATGCTTCGATCTCTTGGATTCATTCCCAAACTATTGATAATATGGGCCTCGACCCTGGGATTCCTTCCTAAAACTGTTGATACTATGGGCCTCGACCCTAGGATTCCTTCCTGAATTATCGAACTGATGGTGGTGAAGCACTTCGACCCCTGATTTGTCCTCATTCTCGAGGCTCTTTGCTCGTCCTCATTCCCGAGGTTGTTCTCCATTCTTGGAGTTCTTCTCCATTCCCGGAGTTATTCGTCCTCATTCCCGAGGTTGCTCTATTCCTCTCCATTCTCAGAGTTCGTCTCCATTCTTGGAGTTGCTCGTTCTCATTCCTGAGGTTCCTATCCATTCTTGGAGTTGGTCGTCCTCATTCCTGGGGTTCTTCTCAATTTTTGGAGTTTGCTCGTCCTCATTCCCGAGGTTCCTCTCTATTCTTGGAGTTGTTCATCCTCATTCCCGAGGTTCTTATCCATTCTTGGAGTTTTCTCGTCCTCATTCCCAAGGTTCATCTCCATTCTTGGAGTTGTTCATCCTCATTCCCGAGGTTCTTCTCCATTCTTGGAGTTGCTCGTCCTCATTCCCGAGGTTCCTCTCCATTCTTGGAGTTCTTCTCCATTCTTTGGAGTTGCTAGTCCTTGCCACTTTTTCTTTTTCTTCAAAGCCTGTGAACACAAAACAAAAATTGTATGTATGCGACGTGTATGCATGTATGCATGGATGCATTCCCTATTCTGATGGGGTTTCTTTGTCTAATTGGTTTGATGTCATCCTTGGTTAGGAATTCCTTGCGCTAGAGGGTTTTATTCACCCCTTTAAGAATCCTTTTGGCCTTTGGTGTCCCTTTTCCTACAAAAAAAGCTTTGGTCGCCCCTTTGGCCTACTTACAGTTTCCTTCTGCCAATTCTTCTCTAGTGATTGCTCAGTTCTCTTTGGTCTCAAGGCTCAAGATCTCGTTGTGTCCCTTATTGACGGGGTGGTAGACTGGTCATCCCCAGACCTGGCTCAGCTTTCTGCTCTCCGCTACCTGCACCAAGTCAAGGTGGATTATGTCTTTTTGAATCATGTCTTCCGATTCCCATATTTCGAAATATGCCCTCTCCCTTAGGAGTTTACGACCATTCTCGGATTGTATTTTTCTCTTACTACCATTTCGGTGATGTCGCGTTTCCCATGTCAATACCCTCGGGAAGCCTCCGGAGCTTTCCTTGTTTTGTAGGTTCGTCCTATCTTTTGCCTAAGTTGTCCTTTCAGATTTTCAACTTAGCGGATTGCTCTATCTTGCATGAGTCGCCTTTTCAGGTTTTCAACTAAGCGAGCTAAATTTTTTTTTTCAGATCTGTCCTCATTCTCGAGGCTCTTTGCTCATCCTCATTCCCGAGGTTGTTCTCCATTCTTGGAGTTGCTCGTCCTCATTCCCGAGGTTCCTCTCTATTCTTGGAGTTCTTCTCCTAGATCTTCTGACCTTGGTCCAACATTTAAGAAACAAAAGACGTGATTGGTAATTATGCAATCTATGAACATCTTGAACATTTGTTTCAATAAAGGCATTTGCATAACTTCTTAAGACATATGTAGGAAATAATGAACTGCATTACAAGGATACCTCTGTTGCTAAATGTTCCTCACGGATTTTACAATTAACCATTTTTCTTGCTCACTCATGCTCTATATTTTGCTTGGGTTGTCCTTTGTGGATTTTCAACCCAACGAGCCTTTCCCTTTTTTATGCAAAGTATTGTTTCAGCCTGTCCATGTTGATGGGCTCGGTGAACTCGTTCCTTTCCAAATCTGACAGTCTCACTGCCCCATTCCCCATCACTTTCTTGACTAGGTAGGGCCATTCCCAATTGGGCCTGAACTTTCCCCTTGGGTCCATTATCAGTGGCTTCGACTGCTTAAGAACTAAATCACCTTCTCTGATCTTGGTGGGACGCACCTTCTTGTTGAACGCCCTGGCCAACCTATTCTGGTATAGCTGCATGTGGTACAAGGCCTTTATCCTTTTCTCATCCAGTAATGCTAGCTGTTCGAACCTCTGCGAGGCTCATTCCTGCTCAGGCAATCCTACCTCTGCTAGTACCCGCATTGACTGTATCTCTTTTTCCACTGGTAACACGGCCTCCATCCCGTAAACCAAAGCATAGGGTGTGGCTCCCGTTACCGTTCTCAGCGAAGTTCTATACCCCCACATGGCATATGACAGTTTGTCAGCCCATTCTTTATAACTTTCTGTCATCTTAGCTAGTATTTTCTTTATGGTTTTGTTGGCCTCCTCCACCGCCCATTAGCATGTGGCCTGTAAGGTGATGATTTTTTTTTTTTTTTTTTGGATAAGGTAAGTATTATAACCAAAAGAAAACTATACAAGAGCAAAGGGGCATCCCCCAGGATCTAGAGAGGACATGCCCTCCTAGAAGAAAGCCAAACGGCTACAAAAGATCAACTAAAGATGTCATCAGGCAAGTGCCACGAAAGGTGAAGCCATTTATTGTCATAAGATGGAGTCACCTTACGTAAAGAACTAACACGATTCCGAACATCAAAAACAATATCATATAGAAGAACAGAAACTGGCCTAAGAGGCATATCATGAGTGCGAGCATTCCTCTCCCTCCATATATGGTAAACTGACGCTGCAAAGGACAGACGAACCAGAAGATGATATAAAGAGGCACCAGAGAACTGACAAAGCCACTCAACAGTTTGGCGCCAATCTCGACAGCTCCAATCTAAACCACACATGGCTAACACAGACGACCAAACACTCGATGAAAATAGGCACTGAAATAAAAGATGATCGATGTCCTCACTCGAACAACCACAAAGGATACACCGCGAGCATGAGGATATACCAAATTTCATTAGACTGTCCTGAGTACAAAGGCCTCCCTGAATAGACATCCAAAGAAGAAAAGAATGGCGGGGAATAGATTTCCGGAACCAGACAACTCGGGACCAAGGCATCTCGGGTCTCCTCGACCTCAAAGCATTCCAGGCACAATCCACAGAAAATCTCCCATGTCTATCATCTTCCCAAACCAGCACATCCTCCCTCAAACTAGAAGGAGACGGAAGGTGAGTCTGAGCCAAATCAACAAGAGCAGCAGATCTAGAAGGGGGCCAATGCCAATCAGAATCAGAGATAATGGAAGCAACTGTCGCCATCCTATCCAAGCCAGAATCATAAATCACTCTCTCGCCCAATGAGTCCTCAATCGGACCTACAGGATGCCAATTATCAAACCACAATAATGTCGACTCACCATTCCCAATACTCACTCTCATCCGCCGACGGGACCAGGAACGAAGCTCCAAAATCTTACGCCAACTCCAAGAGCAATCAGAAGGACGAAGGATCTCCCAAAAACTTCTCCCCCTCAGTAAATAAGAGTAAACCCAAGTAGACCAAGAAGAAACCTGACCAGAACAGAGAAACCAAATATGCTTGACAATAGCCGCTCTATTCCAAGCTTCCAGACTCTTTATACCCAGTCCCCCCTCCTTAAGAGGTAAACAAATTTTGCTCCAAGCTACTCTAGCCCCAGTAGGGATAAGCACACTACCCTTCCAAAGGAAAGAACGAAGGATAGTCTCCACCTTCCTAATCACTGACTTAGGAAGAATAAATAAAGAAGACCAATAAACTTGAATGGAGAACAAAACAGACTTTATAAGCTGGAGCCGACCTGCATAAGAGAGAAACTTACAACTCCAACTTTTAGCACGCATAACAATACGATCCACAAGAGAAGCACAGTCAGAGGCCCTAAGTTTAGTAGAGATCAAAGGAACCCCCAAATACCTCACAGGAAGAGTCCCCACCTGGAATCTCAACACATCACGCAGTTGGTCTTGCATAGAAAGAGAGATGCCAGAAGAGAAGAGATGACTCTTAGCTGGATTCGGAATTAAACCTGATAAACCACTGAACTGCCCAATACAATCCTTGATCAAAGAAACAGAGGATGCATCTGCTTTACAAAAAATCATAAGGTCATCTGCAAAACAGAGATGAGTAAGACGGTCCTTTGAACACCGCCAGTGGAACTGGAAACCCGGATCAGTAGTCATATTACGAAGAAGGCCTGATAAAACTTCCATAGCTAAAACAAAAAGATAAGGAGACAAAGGATCACCTTGTCGCAACCCACGACCCCCAGAGAAAAATCCATGCAGCTCACCATTAATAGAAACAGAGAATCTCGTAGTAGTCAAACACTCCTGAATCCAACCCACCATCCTCTCAGGAATACCAACAGTCCTCAGAACCTCAACCAAAAAATCCCAACGAACAGTGTCATAAGCTTTCATCAAGTCAATCTTAAGAGCACACCTCGGGGAACCGCCATTCCGGTGATAATTCCGAACCAATTCCTGACATAAGAGAATATTGTCGCTAATACGCCTTCCCTCGACAAAAGCAGATTGATTCTGACTGATCACTGAAGGGAGAATGACCTTAATTCTGTTCGCAATCAGCTTAGCAATGCACTTGTAAATGGTGTTACAGCAAGAAATGGGCCTATAATCCTTAACCTGGGAAGGATTAGGAATCTTAGGAATCAGAGCAATGGATGTAGCATTTACCTGCCTCAAAAGACGTCCAGAAGAAAAGAATGAATGAATAGCACATAAGACATCATCCCCCACAATATTCCAACACTTCTTAAAGAAACCCGAATTAAACCCATCCGGACCTGGAGCTTTATTGTCTTTCAGCCCGAACAAAACAGCCTTAATCTCCTCATCCTCAACCTCACGAGAAAGAGCCATACTCTGCTCCTCATTCACATGTCTAGTAATAGCAGAATGGAGGGTCACCCTATCAAAATCCTGCTGACGATGCTGAGGACCTAAAAGGGACTCAAAAAAGGAAACAATCTCATCTCTAACCAAAGCATCTTCCTCCACTCGGGTACCATCCTCTTTAGTAATAGAAGTAACCTTACTACGGCCATGAAAACTCTTCATAGCGGTAAAGAAGAACTTAGAATTCTGATCCCCAAGGTTAAGCCACTGAACTCGAGATTTCTGTCTATTAAAGCTTTCTTCAGCCCGACTCAAATCACCATAACTCACTGAAAGACGAGCTTCCTCAGCTAACAGAGCAGGGTCACTGGGGAAGTCCTGTAAAGCACATTGATGTCTGATTCATGAATACGAACATCCATTTTTTTTCTATAATATTACTTACTTAGTGGTTGTACCTCTTGTTTTATATACGTATTCGATCTAATTACTATTAGATTGAAACTAAATCTGATTTAGTGATATGTATATATTAGACAAAGACCTGTTAATATATAACGTAGTGCGCAGTTACAAAGTAGTTTGTAATTGACATTGGGAAGTGTCACTAATAGAAATATATTATCAAATAAAGTTCCTGGTTAAGATTTACTAACACGGGTCGATTAGTAAAATTTGTTGAGACCAGTACATGTCGTATATCGAGACTTGGTCCGATGGTTTATCCCAATGAACTATGAGTCTTGGGAGACTCGTATAGACGTGTAGGTGTTTATAGTGGATAAACACTGAACGACTCACCGAATATTCTTAATAAATAGTACACCAACGTCAATAAGAATCTTCTCGGGTTGAGTAGCATAGTGGTCCTTCGAATTGAGATACCACTGTGGATGTCTAAGACATCCTCCACACTTAGATGGCAGTCACGTCACCGATCTATTTAGATCAGACCTCCGCCTGTTCGTTGGGTGTGGACCAATCCTCAGGATATCCTGTGTGTGTCAAGATAGGATCTGTCAGTTCTGTGTACAGAGCATAGGTAGTCCAAATGTGATTAGTAATTTGTTAAATCTATGGCCATAGTATACTTCGGAAGTGAGTTCCGAATGTTATTTAGAGATTGCTAATAGATATGTCGACGAGATTATACCTATAGAGATTTGACGTTTATATCTATATCTCTAGGATAATCCGGATACCTGTGACGGAGGGATTATACGTATGCAATGACTTTGACCTGTATGATTCAGGGAGTTTATTTGTGGTCGTCATAATTTACGGGTGGGTAAATTATGGACACGAAATTGGATTTCGTGACTGATATGCCTGAATCTAGAGAGTCTCATTAATGAAATATACTCGTAGAGCACTAGGGCGACTATTATAAATAATGGTGATTATTTATTGATCGTTTAACTGTTAAACGAAAGATAGCATTAGGGGGCCGAACTGTCATTTCCTAATTAGTGTGTATTTGTGTTTAATATTTGATATTATTAAATACACATTAATTAATTGTCAAATTATGATATTTGACATATATCATTAATATATGTATTTGAGATATTTAAAGTAAATATAATACATATATTTGAGATATTTGTATTTAATTAATTATTTAATTGTTAAATAATTAAAGTAATTAAAATATAAATATCTTACCAAATGATAGGAAATGATTAGAGTGTATATTGTTGACTTATACATTAAAGGAAAAGGTTGTCAAAATGGTTTTGACTACTTGGATATTTGTTTTAATAAGTTAAAATTGAAAATATCCTTATTTTTGTTCTTAGTAATTTCGGCCATGACCTAATTAAATATAAGTGTTATATTTTTTAAGTTGCTTTTGTTGACTTGTTGAATTTTCATTAAAGGTGTAATGATCAAATTGCAAGTTGATTAAAGTAAAGCTTTAAATGAAATAAAAATATCTAGATATTTTTATATACATCCTAAATTTCGGCCAAGGGCTTTTTGGTGGAGGTATATATTGTTTTGTTTCATTTTTAGGGTTTAAGGAGTTCATAAGTTACAAAATAAATATAATAGAGTTGAGAGAAAAATGTTTGGAGGCTAAAGAAGAAAGCTTGGAAAAATCTTGTTTTTGTAAGTTTTTCTTTAAAGTCTTCAACATAGAAAATGTTTCTAACATGCTTAGCTTCATCTTGTGTTGCTTTGATGTTATTTCTTTACTTATAGTTTATGTTTTAATTGGTTATGAACTTGTATGAAAGATGTTTGCATGTATGGTTTCAAAGTGAGCTTGAAATGGTTTCATAAGCTCTCTTTTGATTATTTGATAATCAAGTTGTCATTCTAGAGTTTCTAAGCCATTCATTGATGACCTAGAATTGTTCTTGAGTTGTTTCATGATGGTGAGACTTGTTTGGTGTTGTAAAATTTGAATTAAAGTACTGGATTTAATGGATTTGGTGAAATTGGTCAATTTGATAAAATTGTAAAATTAGGGTTCTTAACCCATTCCAAATTTGGGTATTTTCATATATGTGATGTATTATAGTGTGTATATGATGCATATAAATTTTTGGGTTGATTGGATTTGATCTTGACATGTTTTGAACAAAAAAGGACTAAATTGTAATTAACCGAAAAATTTGGGTGCTCTCGGCAATTAGACTAAAATTAGGGATTTTGTTGCAATCTAATTTTTATGAGTTGGACTTTTTTGAAATCATTTTAGAAATAATTTACAATCATCCAAAATTGTATTTGACAATTTTATGACTAAAATGATCAATTTGCAAAGTTGTGGGGCATTTCGGTAATTACCAAGAAATTTGATCTCTTGCGTAATTTTTCAGAATTTGATAATTGGGTAATTAAATAAATAATTTTATTTAATTGATCCAAGAAAAATTTTGATTTTATGCGATTCCGCTGCGTTACCGGATTTTCACCCTAAAACCCCAACAAAAATAGTATCAGAGCGAATCTGATTCTGGACACCCTAATATGATTATGCCTTTAAATTTATTGTTTAATTTAATATTTACTTGATGCATGCATGTGTTTATTTAATTTGATTAAATAAAGAATAAATCATCTTTTGCGGAAAATCCCTAATTAATAAGGTTTTAAAGTAACTAGTATATAGATACTTGTTTCTTGGTTCACCTTGTCAATACAGTTCATGAATATTTTTTCGTGACTACATCTGAGACCGTGCCTCTGCTGTGAGGGTGTAGCCGATAGAAATTTATTTTTGTCGGATGTATAGTAGATACTAGATAAATTCAAGCGAAACCGGAATCCTGAACGTGCCAAAGCTGTCAGGGTTACGTAAGTAGCTTGAGTTTAACATTGACGAGTTTAACCTTGATACACCTCTTGTGAACGTGCCCAAGCTGTCACAACGAGAAACGGTCAGAACCAAAACCGTAGTCACAATGAGTGTGATTTACAATTAGTTGTCTACCTATGAATATACGTAGGCGAGACCGTGCCACTGTTGTGAGCTGAAATATATTCATGGGGTCCACTTCCATTATGGAATTTGATTTAATTAGTGAATTCTCGTTTTTCGTTGGGGATTATTATATTACGTAAAATAGTGGGAGGCATTGCAAAGTTTAATATATTCCATAACTTGAGCAGTGTGTAATATTATGAAAATTGCTGCTTGTTTGTTTTCCTTATTCTACAGTAGATAGAATTAAACTTTTATTCACTGCTTACATATTTTTATATGTTGTTTCTGACTTGACTTATGGTTGCACTTTTCTGGAATAGGTTCTAGATACTATTAGACTATGATAATGTTAGATTAGTCTAAACCATCGGGAACCGTTGTTCCAATTTTCATGAAAATCAAGATGGTTAGTGACTTAGTTACTAAGTCATGATAGATAATCTAGATAGATATCCGTTTTAGGATATTATTCAGTAGAGAGATTAGTTTCTTATGCAGTAAGAATTGACACGAATCAGTTAATGTCTCGAGATTCTTAACTGGCATTAAGAAAACCCCATTAGGTATTTGTTTATCTGACAATGATGTTTCTTAGCTTTAGTTACCTTTTGAGGTAATGTGTCTGACACAGTTTTCTAATCAATTATTTACAATTGTTGTGAATAAAGCAAATTATAAAGCTATAGAAAGAAGATGCGTATAGTTGTGTATAGAGAATATTGATTCTCACAATACGACAACTGTAGGTATTGGATACCAGATCTCCCGTCTAGTTATTTAAAATAATGTTTAATAACGGTTTTGATATTTGATATCAGAACTTGTGACTATTGGATAGTTACTTGTTCTGTATAAACAGTTGTTACATATTTTAAGATGACTAGAGTGTCATTAATGACAAGATAGACATTAAGAAAATATTCGATCTGAAATTTTGAAAACTTGATCCTTAAAATTCATAACAAGTCTTTGAATTGTTTAAAGATATTTGATAAGATCAAATGTATGAATTTATGGCAATTACTGCTAAGATTATTCAGTGAATATGATTCTTACTCAATATAATTATTCCACGATTCCATCTTGATGGAATTGGTCAGTGGGAGTAATCGAATCTTATATGATTTGATTCGTTTTGATATTGAATATTACCGAATTAGTTTCAATACTCTTGGGGATATGCTCCAGCAACACCAATTCATCCTTTTAATTAATTTTCCATTAGTTTCTACAGTTGCGTATATGATATGTATAGGTAGAAAATTCAAATCTTGAAAAGTTTGAGATTTGAATCTTTCTTTTGTATAATGGTTATATAATTGAAGTCAAATGTGAGAATGATAAACTATAATTGGAACTACGAAATTAATAAGATGAAACGACCTGTAGACATCTTCCGTATAAGTCCAATAGGATGTTAGAATCATTTACGAGTATTTGATACTTAATTATTCTATTATTTTCTTATCGAAAAAAATTATCCTATAACTTATAGTGGGAGCGATATTTGATGTCGATTTCGGAAATTACCATTGAACCATAGATCTAAGATTGTTCAAAGCTTACTACGATCAAGTTTTGAACTTGATTAAGCTTTCATTATGAATAGTTCATAAAATGTGCTAATGGTTTGAGCAGCAAAAGCAATGGTTTGACCTTTACATTATGACAGTGAGAAAGGTTATACTCAGTAATCTATTGTAGATTCTGAGGAAACTTGTCTCTAATCACACTGATTGAATAATTTAAGATATGTTGGTTAATGTTGATATTAAATTGTGTATTTTAGCTAAATACAAAGTGGCATTTTTGAATGACTTCTTCTGATAAGAGATCAGTTGTGATTTATTTATTTGAAGAGTTCATTCTGGAATGGCCATAGAGTTTGTGTTCTGCTGAGATTGCAGTTTGGTATACTAGTTTATTAGCCTATTGTAGACTCGGGTGAGCCTTCCGGAAATCCATGTTTTCTAATTATAATATCAGTCAAATTGACTGATTTTATTATAGAGAGTACATTTGTGATAGAAGGGTTAGTGGGAGTGTACAAATTTATTTCTAGTATTATATATCATAACGACATTATCATTATTATTGTAATAATGAGATGTTAGTGAGGTAAAATGTTTACGTAAGTCTTCTTTACTCCGTGAAAGCAGTGAGAGTAGTCTCTGTTATATTTGATATAAAGTTTTATATAAGATATAAAACTAAGAGATTTGTGAGATACTCCTATTAGTTGTGCATTAGATATGATCTAATAAAAGACACAACAAGGCTATCTGTATGACAGTTAATGTGTGTCTTATATATAGTATTCATCTTTCGTAAAAGATGATTCCTTTTTCGAAAGAAGTATTGATTAGAATGTCTAATCAATATTATGTATCATTTGATGATGACATAATAAATATTTTTTTTATGTGCGATTAAAGATATCGATTTAATCGTAATTGTTACGAGTCGTTTTGATAACCTATAGACCATAGGATGGATCTTGAAACACGTTTTTTGTGATCTTTGAGATATTAAGAACGGATTTCTAATTCATGGAGCATACAGTCTGCAACCATTAGGGTCATATTAGTTTTGAGACTAAATATGACGTTAGACAGTCTACGTTTTAAAGAGTCAGAAAAGATACAGTGAGAGTGTCACAGAGGATTCTACTTTGTGAGTGGAATTAGATGCAACTTATGAAGTATTGACTTACGAAGTTGCATAGTGACCTTATAAATTAGAAGTTTTCACATTGGTATTGTGCTTGCGGTTGTCTACATAGTATTTAGGATCTGATCCATAAATACTTGGACAACTTAGTAGCTGTAGCACAATATTATGTCGCATCTGAGTCATATTAATGTATAACTTAGGTTCTACAAAATATGAATGAAGCTGCCTAAGAAAATAATTGGGTTTGTTGGACAAACTCAATATGTCATAGCGGACCTGCTTCGTGTTGCCTACCTGAGTACTAGGTGAGCTTTTGAGGGCCATGTGCATATGATACACATTAAGATGTGTATATGATACCGTGGATTGACACTAGAGCAAGTGGGAGAAATTGTTGGGGTTGGTGCTCAGAGCGCAAATCCGCACCATATTTATGTCTGATTCATGAATACGAACATCTTTTTTTTTTTCCATAATATTACTTACTTAGTGGTTGCACCTCTTGTTTTTATATAAGTATTCGATCTAATTACTATTAGATTGAAACTAAATTTAATTTAGTGATATGTATATATTAGACAAAGACCCGTTAATATATAATGTAGTGCACAGTTACAAAGTAGTTTGTAATTGACATTGGGAACTGTTACTATTAGAAATATATTATCAAATAAAGTTCCTGGTCAAGATGTACTAACACGGGTCGGTTAGTTAAATCTGTTGAGAACAGTACATGTCGTATATCGAGACTTGGTCTGATGGTTTATCCCAATGAACCATGAGTCTTGGGAGACTCGTATAGACGTGTAGGTGTTTATAGTGGATAAACACTGAACGACTCACCGAAGATTCTTTAAAGTCTCATTACCAGGTTTTTCCAAGTTGCAACTAGGGTGGCTAATGCGTCTACCATTTGGTTCTCTTCTCGTGGCAAGTGCTGGAATTTACAGTCGGGGATAGCCTGTGCCAACTTCCTGAGATGGAGTAGGTAGGGTCTCAACCAGTCTTCCTTCATTTCCATTCCCCTCTTGACATGAATCCAGCAACTCAAGGAACAAATGACATGAATCCAACAACTCAAGGAAAATTAGATCCTTTGCAATTGCCAACATGTCCAATCACACGCCAAAGAGGTAAGAAGATCAGAGACGCAATGGCGGGGCTAGCGCAGAACGCCATGGTCGAGTGTGACAGACAACTCCGGGGCATATTGGCGTCACATGAGGGCTTCAATGGAGTGGGTCCAAAGCTATTTCACTTGACCCAAGTCATACCAGAGTAACGCACCAGCAATCTTGAAGCCGAGTATATTTTTAACGGATCAAGCCGATTCAAGCCCGACACTAAATATTCGGCCAATACAAGACTTATTGGACTTTATGACACGTCATTATGCCTTTATACATGGAATCCACGAATTTGGAGGACTTTTGGTGCAAGGAAACAACTTTAGACAAATTTGGAAAAGTTTTCCACATTTGTTGACTTTTATGATTTTGTGTTTTTACTTTAGACTTTTTTGGCAAAGTTATTTATTATTAAGTCTTTGTTTGTTATTGATTAAGTCTTTGTTTCTTTTGACTTTGTGTTTGTTATTAAATGTCTATTAAGGGCATGGCCATTTAATAGCCATTAGTTAGCAACTTAGGGTGTTTTGGTCATTTTGCACCCATTAGGGTTTATTTCATTGTACTATTTAAACTCATTTCATCTTAATGAGAAGCTAATCACCAAATTTCGAAATTCATCTCCATTGAGAGCTTGGCTTTGTCCAAAAATTGCTTAAGGGAGGGATTCCCCTTATTTCATGCAATCGACTTATCTAAGGCGTGGCAACCTTAGTGGCATCTCCGTGCTAGCAGAACACTTCAAGGAATCATCTTAAGGGTTCTCAAAGACAAGTTCTTTGTGGGTCTTCTTTGTGGCCTTGGAAGGGTTTTGTTCCTACAAAATCAAATTCGCGGTTCTTGGGGTTCTGTCCGCTGCGAGGGGTTTGCTTGGCCTAATCCTCCAAGTGAGTTCCGTGTCACCTCTCATCTGTCGAACTACCAACATCGACTCTCCATAAACTTCTACGTCCCTAGCTCCTAGGGCTATTAGTGCTTTCAGTTCAAAGACATATGCTTCATATTCGACCATGTTGTTGGTTACTCCGAATGTCAACCTTTTGGCCATAGGTAGGGTTTCTCCTTCGGGGGTCACTATCACAATTCCTATTCCAGCTCCTTTGTAATTCGCCGCCCCGTCAAAATACATTTTCCAACCTTGCACCGTTATGGCCTGAACCTCATCGTCCGGGAATTCAAACTTATACTGACCATCTTCAATAGGTGAGGTATTCTATATCAAACTCTGTCAGCAATACCAACATCTGCCCAACTTCCCCCTAGTGAAGGTACTGACTGCAAATACTTTAGGGGATTCTCTTTTGCTACCACTTGTATCTTATAGGATTGGAAGTAATGGCGCAACTTTCGGGAAGCCCATATCACCGCCAAACAGATCTTTTCCACCTCTTGATAGCGGGCTTCATACGTAAGCATTTTCTTACTGAGGTAGTAGACTGCATGTTCCACCCCTGTCTCATCTGCCTGTACCATCATCGCCCCTAACGCTTAGGGTTCTATGGCCAAATACAACACCAAGGGTTTGCCGACCTTGGAGGTGTCAAGACGGGCGATTTAACCAAGTATTCTTTGATTTTGTAAAAAGCTTCTTGACATTGCCTATTCCACTCCACAGGCTGGTCCTTCCTCAATAGCTTGAAGATGGGCTCACATACTAATGTTAGCTTGGCAATGAATCGACTGATATATTGGATTTTCCCGAGAAAAGCTCTAACTTCTTTTTCTGTCTTCGGTACGGGGCATCTCGGTAATTGCCTTGATCTTTTCAGGGTCCACTTCTATCCTTCCCATTCCTACCGTATGCCCTAACAACTTTCCGGATGTTACCCCAAACACACACTTCTCGGGGTTGAGTCGGAGGTTGTACTTATCGACTCTTTGAAGGAATTTCTCAGGCGCTTCTTTATGTCCGGCCCTCGTCTATGAATTAACCATCATGTCATCCAAGTATGCCTCAATCTCATTGTGCATCAAATCATGGAATAATGTAGTGGCCATTCGTTGATAAGTGGCTCCCGCATTCTTAAGCCTAAATGGCATAACCTTGTAACAGTATGTACCCCACTCAGTGATGAAGGCAGTCTAATGCTTGTCTTCTTCGGCCATGAAGACCTGGTTATATCTTGAGAATCCATCAGCGAATGAGTACATAGCAGATAAAGTCGCGCTATCAACCAACACGTCTATATGGGGTAGGGGAAAATCATCATTTGGGCAAGCTTTGTTGAGGTCCCTATAATCCGCGCACATTCTGACCTTTCCATCCTTCTTCGGTACCGGCACAATGTTGGCTAACCACTCGGGGTACTTCACCACCTCTAAGAACCCCACATCTATCTGCTTCTTGACTTCTTCCCTAACCTTTTCGGCCAATTCTCGCCTCATTCTTCTGAGCTTCTGTTTTACTGGTCTCATGTTCGGATAAGTTGGTATCATGTGCTGGGCAATACCCATGTCCACCCCTGGCATGTCTTCATAGGACCAGGCGAATACCTTTGCATATTTTATTAATATTCTCTCTAATTCTTTCCACTCATCAGAGGTAACCTCACTTGCAATTGAAATTTCCTTAGGTTTTTCACATGTACCAAGATTAAATACATTTATCTCTGTTGAGTCAATGTCAAATATGCTTATGTCATGCATGTTATGATGTGGACTAACAGGAAAAGACTCGAATAAGTAAGCAAAATCAATGTTTTTATTATTAATAATTGCAGGATTACAATCAAATAAGTCAGGAAAATAAACATCTTCGTAATTTACTGTCTTGTCTTCTTCCATCTCCTTGCTTTCTTCGACCGTCAGATTCTCCAACTGTAGTAGTTTTTCTTCACATTTATCTTCCTCTTTTGCAACTTCCTCTGCCTGTGGTTCTTTGCCCATCACATCTTTGAAGATTTTGAATCCCGGTACTATGATACCATTTACTTCTATGTGTTCAGGCTCTCCTTGGTATTCTGAGGCTTTCACAAAGTATTCCATCAGCTTAATCCCTTTTTTTCTTGGTCTTCGGCTCATTCCCATCAGATTCATACCCCAATCCTCTCTTATTGGTCGGTCTTATAAAATCTGGCAGTGCTCTTACTCCCTGGCCTCTAGCACTCAAACCTGTGCCCGACTTATATTTCATTCTTTCCATGATTCTAGCCACTTTACCCATTCTTCGAAGTTCGCCGCCACTTGGAAACTTTTTTTTTTTTTTGGATAAAGTAAGTATTATAACCAAAAGAAAACTATACAAAGAGCAAAGGGGCATACCCCAGGCAACTAGAGAGGACAAGCCCTCCTAGAAGAAAAGCCGAAAGGCAACAAGCAAAAGAACAATCAGAAGATGTCAACGGGCAAGTGCCAAGAAAGGTGAAGCCATTTATTGTCATAAGATGGTTTCACCTTACGTAAAAGGCTAGCACGGTTCCGAACATCAAAAACAATATCATAAAAAAGAGTAGAAACAGGCCGAAAAGGCATCTCATGAGTGCGAGCATTCCTCTCCCTCCAAATATGGTATACTGTCGCTGCAAAGGACAGACGAACCAGAAGGTGACATAGAGAGGCATCGGTGAACTGACATAACCACTCAACAGTTTGACGCCAATCCCGGCGAGTCCAATCTAACCCACACATAGCCAGCACAGACGACCAGACCTTCGAAGAGAAGGTGCACTGGAAGAAAAGATGATCAGTGTCCTCACTAGAACAACCACAGAGAATACAGCGCGAGCAAGTATTGTCTACTTCAGCCCTGATGGTGACGACTTCCTCTCCATACGAGAACTTAATAACCTGGTGCAAGGTGGATGGCACGCCCCCAAGTCTATGAAACCATGGCCTCCCCAATAACAGAGCAAATGTAGATGGGATATCAAGCAATGTGAACTCAACCCCGTCTTCTATTGGGCCCACTTTGACTACTGTGGCGAAAGTACATTCGACTCCTCGTTTGCTATCGTCATATGCTTTGATAGTCATGCTGGAGGGGCTTAAATCTGTTGTCCGCATACCCATCCTTGACAGAATCTTCAAAGGGCACACATTGATAGATGAGCCATCATCCACCATTACACAAGACGTCTTCTTGCCTCTTACTTCCACTTTTATGAATAACGGCTTATTGTGATTCCTCCTCTCCATCGGGAGCTCTTCTTCAGAGAATTTTATCATCTGCCTACCCTATTTTTGTACCAACCCTACGAACGTCATCGGGTTTGCATCTTTAGGTACCATTATCTTGCTTGGAGCTTCTACCATGGCACGCCTGTTCTATTGAGAGGCGCATAATAACTCTCATATGCTCATATGTGCCCATGTCTTCTTCAATTGATGCAACACAGTATCCCCCTCGGTGTTATCTGTATTCTCTGTCACCTCTTAGCCTTCCTTTAGCACTTTTGTGCTTTTCACCGTTACATCCCTGTAAAAACATCCAATGCGAGTCATCCCATTTACCTCTTCTTCGTCACTACTCGAGAAGTTTTCCCAGAATTCTCTCTCATGCTATGTTTCATCTTCACTGCTGTTATCACATATCCCCATGCAAGAAGCTTGGTGGTTGAGAGTTTGGAGGATAAAGCTTTCGGGCAGGCGGAGTTGATCATGTAGGTGGGTGGTGGAACGGAGTGATAGTTGGGTAGAGGATTTCCGTGTCTGTTGGGTTTTTCTTTTTATGGGTCGGATATTTTATGGGTGTCAATGAGGTTTTGGATTTCATGCCTAAGACAAGTGCAGTTGTCAGTTTCGTGGCCTTTTTACTGATGGAAGTGACAATATAGGTTTAGGTCGAAGTGGTGTGGCACAGGGTTTGTAAGTGGTTTAGGTTCAAAGGGTTTTAGGAGTCCTTGCCTCTTCAACTTTCAAACACCTTTGACAAAGGTCTACCAAAATTGGAGAATCGCCTATTTTTGATGGCGGCGACCTCAGTAGGAGCGGGTTTGGCCCTTGAAGGCCTCGATGGTCTTTCTATTCTGGCCGTAAAACTTTCTGTTCTCGGCTTCCTCTTCCTCGATATCCATGACAGTTTCTCCTAACTGTCGAAAGTCACTAATTATGGAGGTCATCCTTCTCAGCCTATTATAAATTGAGGTCTTGGTGCCCTGAGTGATCATCTTAATATGGTCCTTCTCCGAGGGCCGTGTCTGCATCTTCAAGAGTTGGCTTCTCCAGCGATCCACATAATCTTTGAAGGTCTCTTCTAGCTTCTGTTTGGTGTTTTCTAGGTCACGGAGCGACAAGTCTATTTCCATGTCCATGACATATTAGTTCAGAAAGGCCTCCACAAATGCATTCGAGTCATCCCTTACCTTTTTCTCCAAGCCATGATACCAAACTACGGGTGCCCCTTCTAGTGACATCCCGAACATCTTCTGCACCTGACACATCGACAAACCCACTAAACTCGTTACTGAAATATATTGTCGGAGATGGACCGTTGGATCTCCGTTTTCATTGAACTTGGCCATGCCAGGCATCTTAAACTGGGGAGGCAGCTGTTCTTCGTAAGTCATTGCATCATAGTCTAGTAGATTTTCATGTTTTCCCTTCATCTTGCGGTTAACTGACTCTATTTGTTCTCTGAGTTTCTGTAACTCTGTCTGAGGCTCGGCTATCCTTCCCGCGGCATACTCAGCCATGTCATCATCAAAAATAGGGATTTCTTCGCTCACCCTATTCGGGGGCTCCTCACGCCTTCCATTCTCATTGTTTTATGTTCCCACTGTGCGGGGTACTGTCCGATTGGCCACTGTGTTAGTCAAAGCTTGTAGTTGCTCGGTAATTTTGGTGATGTTGGTCTCCAATTGATCCATGCAGGAACCTTCGTTGCCTGACACATCCATGCTTGCTAACATTTTCTTGACAAGTCTTTCTTTTTCTCTAACCCAACAGATATCTATGATGGCTTTTATGACAAAGGGTTAACATGATGCGTGTATGCATGCGATGCATGTGGTTATCAAAACAACATATACCCTTCCGACCTTATTCCTCCCACACTCGTGGTAAGTTTATTTATGCTGTGGGGTATACAAAATCGTTCTCTCTTACGCTACAGGGGTGAACCTTGGCTACCTAGTCCCTTTTCATCAGTAAAAGACAAAGACCGCCCATTTACAAGATTGACTAAGCCTATTATGGGGATCGTGCCATTTTCTAGAAACGATGAATTGGGCCCTCAGTAACCACGGTTATGGCGGAGATGGACATGGAGATATCTAAAAGTATACAAATATGACATAACAAGGCATACCCTTCAATAAAGCTCCAGGCCCAGATGGGTTTAATTCAGTGTTTTTAAGAAGTCTTGGAGTATTGTGGGGGATGATGTTCTTTGTGCTATCCACTCTTTTTTTTCCTATAGGCGTCTCTTGAGACAGGTTAATGCTACTTCTATTGCTCTGATTCCTAAGATCCCCAACCCTTCCCAGGTTAAGGATTTTCGGCCTATTTCTTGTTGCAACACTATTTACAAGTGTATTGCTAAGCTTATTGCGAATAGGATCAAGGTTATCCTTCCCTCAGTGATTAGTAATAATCAATCTACTTTGTTGCGGGGAGGCGTATCAGCGACAACATTCTTTTGTGTCAGAAATTGCTTCGGAATTATCATCGGACTGGTGGTTCCCCGAGATGTGCTCTTAAGATTGACTTGATGAAAGCTTATGACACTGTTTGTTGGGACTTTTTGGTTGAGGTTTTGCGGACTGTTGGTATTCCAGAGAGGATGGTGGGTTGGATTCAGGAGTGTATGACTTCTACTAGGTTTTCTGTATCTATTAATGGAGAGTTGCATGGTTTTTTCTCTGGGGTTCACGGGTTGCGACAAGGTGATCCTATGTCTCCTTATCTATTTGTTTTGGCTATGGAAGTTCTGTCAGGTTTACTTCATAAAATGGCTCTTAATCAAGGTTTCAAGTTCCACTGGCGGTGTTCTAATGACCGTCTCACTCATCTTTGCTTTGCGGATGACCTTATGATTTTTTGTAAAGCGGATGCATCCTCGGTTTCCTTGATCAAGGATTGTCTCAGGCAGTTCAGTGGTTTATCAGGTTTAATCCTGAATCCAGCTAAAAGTCATTTCTTCCCATCTGGTATCTCTTCTACCCTTCAGGGCCAGCTGCGTCATGTTTTGGGGTTCCAAGTAGGGATTCTTCCATTGCGGTATTTGGGAGTCCCTTTGATTTATACTAAACTCCGGGCCTCAGATTGTGCTTCTCTTGTGGATCATTTTGTCATGCGTGCTAAGAGTTGGAGTAGTAAGTTTCTCTCTTATGCGGGGCGGCTTCAGCTCATTAAGTCTGTTTTGTTCTCCATTCAAGTTTATTGGTCTTCTTTATTTATTCTTCCTAAGTCTGTTATTAGGAATGTGGAGACGATTCTCCGTTCTTTCCTTTGGAAGGGTAGCGCGCTCACCTCTTTTGGGGCGACAGTGGCTTGGAGTATAGTATAGGCATTGCATTTTCGCATGTGAAACCCGATGATGAGTCTCAGTTGGAGGTACTACCTTTTTAGCTAAGGATATTGCGGGAAACGGAGGTCGGAAGGGGAAATTCAGAATAAGTACGTCATCAGATTCATTTCGCAAGTTCACTGTCTTCGTTAGTGCTGCGTTCGTTACTTCGTTCGAACGTCAGACAGATTGCGGACGTTCGTGTAGCGTTCGAATGGGCGTTCGAACGGCGTCTGTGTTTCTGGTTTTGCTGCTAGCCTCGCACCCCAGCCCAATTAGCCCCCCAAAGCCCATAAAACACATCCCAATTAATAAAACACATTTAAAACACATGGGAAATTAAATTAAATATTAAATTAAATATTAATAATGTATTTGAATTAAATAAAATATTTAAAGTATTTACCAATTAATTAAAACATAATATAATCATACATAATTAGGACAAATCAAATATATTAACTTCCTAACTAAAAAAATCACATACTAAATTAAAAAGATGTCATGCCTAATTAAAATCAATTATAACAAATTAAAGATATTGTATTCCTAATCTAAACCAAATTTGTCCCCCCTCAATCTTTGACTTTCCTTGCTCAACACAAAATCAAATCCCTTCCTTGTGAGACAAGGTGAAGCCCTAGCCATTCTCTATATAAACAACCCCTAGCCAAGACATGCAAGCCCTAGCTCATTCATACAAGAAAAGCCTCTCCTAGTTCATTCACACAAGAAAACCCAAGCTTATTGACACAACTCTCCCTCACTCTCAATAACTGAAGATCACAAACCAAAGAGCCCTCATTGCCTTGACCAAAATACATCCCGAACAGCCCCTAACCATCACTGAAAACCACCTCCATAAACTCCCCACACATCACTGAAAATACACCCCCAAAACAGCAGCCAAATCCTCTTAAAACAGTCCCTAAAATCCTCAAAACAGTAACATAAAAAACTGCATTCATAATCCTTAAAATAATCACACAAGACTACACTAAAAGCCCACAAAAAAACACTCGGAACAGTCCGTTGAAACATCAAAACAAGTGACCTGAACAGTGAGCAGCAAAGTAGAGGCCGAACAATAGCAGAACGGAGACCGAACAGCAGGCAAAACAGCAAAACAGTGAACCGGAGAAGTTGAGGAGCTGTACCCTTCCGACGTCCGTGAAACGCAAGCCTGCAATTTGGCAAAAAGGTTAGACCTGAGGGTATTTTCCACACTCATTTTCCGTTTTATTTGTATTAATTATTGAGTATTTGCTTGCATGATTGTCATGTTGAAATGCATGTTGTGGCCTTTGAGTAGATAAATATGCATGAATTATGAGATGTTGTATGTTGTGGCTTTGGAATAAAATGAGATATGTGTCAACTCTCGCGGTATATCGGATGGAAACCCATACATAAATTTCATAGCCGATTCCGAATGGACGGTAGTATGATCTGTACTCGGGATACAACTCCACGTACCGCTTGAGTAAACGGAACCCTCTTTTGTTTTGTGTTGCTTTGGTTTATTTATTTTTCGTTACTTGAATTCTGCATGTTGCTTATTTATGCATGATTCAATCGAGCGCATTGGCTTAGTAAGTGCGATGAAAGGTCCCCTATTTGGAGGGGTTAAAACCCTTTACCATGATGCTTTGCCGCGCCGGTTGATGTGTGTTCGGTTGAATGCAAGATACGTTCAATCGGGCATACTAAGTTTGATAGTATTGTCTTTAAATTATTTGTATGCATGATTCAATCGAGCGCATGGGCTTAGTAAGTGCAATGAAAGATCCCATATGGGGAGGGGTTAAAGCCATTTACCACGATGCTTTGCCGCACCGGTTGATGTGTGTGTTCGGTTGAATGCAAGATACGTTCAATCGGGCATACTAAGTTTGATATTATTGTTTTTTAATTCTTTGTATGCTCCGAGCGCATGGGCTTAGTAAGTGCAATGAAAGATCCCCTATGGGGAGGGGTTAAAGCCCTTTACCACGATGCTTTGCCGCGCCGGTTGATGTGTATTCGGTTGAATGCAAGATACGTTCAATCGGACATACTGAGCTTGACATTATTGTCTTTATTCTTTGTGTTGCATGCATCAGGCTTGGTTCCGTTCGCGTTCTCGAACGCTACACGAACATGAACCTTCTGTTTACCGTTCGAACGCGTTCTCGAACGCTACGCGAACGCGCACGCACTTTCTTAGTCTTATCACGCATCAGGTCTGGTTCCGTTCGAACGCTTTCTCGAACGCTATACGAACTCGAACCTTCTGTTTACCGTTCGAACGCGTTCTCGAATGCTACGCGAACACGCACGCACTTTCTTAGTCTTATCATGCATCAGGTCTGGTTCCGTTCGAACGCGTTCTCGAACGCTATACGAACGCAAACCTTCTGTTTACCGTTCGAACGCGTTTTCAAACGCTACGCGAACGCGCACCCACTGAACTGAGTCCCTTTTCACCAGATTTCATGCATAGTTTTCCTAGTAGCTATCCCTACGTATGATGAACCTGATTGCCCCTCTGTATTACGCAAGATTGTGTTGGTGTCATTCATCTGCATTCCCCACATGTATGAGTACAATGTGTTTAATATATTACAATTCATATACCTATGTCATGATAACATTTGAGTATTATTTCTTGTGGTATATCGGATGGAAACCCCGACATAAATTCTGTAGCTGATTCCGAATGGACGGTAGTACGGTCTGTACTTGGGATACAATTCCACGTACCACTTGGGAAGGTGCTCACATGTGTGCTTGTGTGGTTAGTATGTGTGCTTGTTTTTTCTTGAATATAATATGCCAATAAAGTTGTATGTTCATCGCTACTTTGATGTACTTTCAAGCATGCAATCTTAAATGTGAAACATATGTAAATTTAGGTGTAAGTTTTATTTTGTACATATGAATTTAGAAGCATGATACTCTTGGAAATAAGTGTTACTTAAGCCTGATTAAATTATTATATAAATCCTTTCATTACAAGTGGCATAAGTAAGGGATCATTCTGAACCCAACGGTTTGAGGTCTTCATGAGTGCGGGCATCATGAGTGCGGGCATTCCTCTCCCTCTAAATATGGTAGACTGACGCTGCAAAAGACAGCCGAACAAGAAGATGACGTAAAGAGGCGTCGGTAAACTGACACATCCACTCAACAGTCTGAAGCCAATCCCAACATCTCCAATCTAACCCACACATAGCCAGCACAGTCGACCAGACCCTCGAAGAGAAGAAGCACTGGAAGAAAAGATGATCAATGTCCTCACTTGAACAACCACAGAGAATACAACGCGAGCAAGCAGAGATACCGAACCTCATCAAACTATTCTGAGTACAAAGGCCTCCCTGAATAGACATCCAAAGCAAAAAGGAATGGTGGGGAATGGCTTCCGGAACCAAACAACTCGAGACCAATGCAACAAGGTTCCCCTTGTCCGCATGGCATTCCAGGCACTATCCACAGAAAATCTCCCACTCATATCATCCTCCCAAACCAGCTCATCCTCCCTCATACTAGAAGGATTCAGAAGATGGGACCGAGCCAAATCAACAAGGGCAGCAAACCTAGATGGGGGTCATCGCCAAGAAGAATCAGAGATAATGGAAGCAACTGTAGCCATCATATCCAAGCCAGAGTCATAAATCACTCTCTCACCCAACGTGTCCACAATCGGACCTGTAGGATGCCAAAAATCAAACCAAAATAAAGTCTTCTCACCATTCCCAATCCTAACTCTCATCCGCCGCCGAGACCAAGAACGAATCTCCAAAATCTTACGCCAACTCCAAGAGTAATATGTAGGACAAGACACCTCCCAAAAACTTCTCCCCCTCAACAAATAAGAGTGAACCTGACAAGAACTCACTTGGGTTGGAAACCAAGCAAACCCCAAGCATCTTTCTCAAAACCCCAAGAACTTTGAATACTGATTTTGTAGGAACAAAACCCAACCAAGATCAGCCCCTAACCACCATGAAACTCACGTCCATGATAACCACAAGCATGAAATCGGATTGTATTTTGCTAGCAATGGAGACGCCACTAAGTTGCCAAGCTTAGATAAGTCAATTTGAACTTGAAAAGGGGAATCCCTCCCTCAACAAGGTTTTGGCCATAGCCATGGAAAGCTCAAGCTTTTCTTTCTTTCAAAATTCTGTATATTACGTTTGTTCTCCCAAAAATACAAAGAAGAGTCATATAATAAGGGTTACAAAAGAGTAAAAAGGCTAAAATGACCCTAGAGCTAAAATTACCAAAAGCCCTAAGTCAAGCACCTCAACCACGACCATTAAGGTCCTTTTGCACCTAAATAAACTTAAAACAAAGATTAGAAGCTAATCTCACTTAAGCTAATTAAGGTGCTTACATGCTATAGTAAATTGACGTGCTTCCGGCTAAGTACAAATCTAAGCATAATTAAGCCTAATGGCATAGTCAACCATGCTAATTACATCATAAATAAAGTCAAAATGTCGAGCACAAATGACAAAAATGCCCCCATTTGGCCGAATTCAACATAGTCCCAAAATGGGTGAAATCGGGTCAAAAGGGTGCTGGTGCTGAAGCTGCTCTGCTATGCTTCAGTCTGAGCTGATCTGGGCCAAATGAAATAGCTTGGGGACCTCTCTGGTTATGCCCATATGTGTCTCTGGTGTGCACTTGACTTGGTTGTTGCAACTGGTCACATAGCTCTGAGCTAGTCCCGCAAAGGCCTCTCTGATCTTCTTTGCTCTTTGGCGTGTGTGATTGGCCCTGTTGGCAATTGCATGGGTTCTTCCAAGTTGTTAGCTGCATCCTGTAATGTCTCTGGTGTGGTTGGACTCATGTCATTCCCTCCTTGTTGAAAAGGATTCGACCTCGAATCTGAACCTGCATCAAAATGAGTTAAGTCAGAAACATTAAAAGTAGCAGAGACGTTGTACTTACCTTGCAAATCCAGCTTATATGCATTGTCATTGATCCTTTCCAAGACTTGAAAAGGTCCATCTCCTCTCGATTGTAGCTTGGATTTACGCTGTTCGGGAAATCTCTCTTTACGCATGTGTACCCAAACCCAATCACCAGGTTGAAAGACTACACGTTTTCTTCCCTTATTTGCATGAGAAGCGTATTGATCGTTCTTTCGTTGAATGTGCTCTCTTACCTTCTCATGGATATGCTTCACCAAATCTGCCTTCCTTTTGCCATCTAACCCTGTATGCTCATCAATAGGTAATGGTAACAAATCCAATGGAGTTAGTGGCTGAAAACCATAAACAATCTCAAAAGGTGAAAATGATGTAGAAGAATGAATACTACGATTATATGCAAACTCAATAAATGGCAAACAATCTTCCCAACTCTTCAAATTCTTACCAACTATAGTGCGCAATAATTGAGATAAAGTCCTATTAACTACCTCCGTTTGTCCATCAGTCTGTGGGTGACATGTGGTAGAATACAATAGTTTGGTGCCTAGTTTAGCCCACAACACCTTCCAAAAATGGCTAAGGAACTTAACATCTCTATCAGATACAATACTCCTAGGTATACCATGGAGTCGCACTATGTCTTTGAAAAATAAATCTGCAATGTTTGTAGCATCATCGGTTTTATGACATGCAACGAAATGAGCCATTTTACTAAACCTATCAACTACAACAAAGATTGAATCTCTACCCCTCTTTGTCCTTGGCAAACCTAACACAAAATCCATCGATATATCAACCCAAGGTTCGCTAGGTACAGGCAAAGGAGTATACAAACCATGTGGCATTAATTTAGATTTAGCATGCTTACATGTTAGACACTGATCACAAATACGATCAACATCACGTTTCATTTTAGGCCAATAAAAGTGCTCATGTAAAATAGCTAAAGTCTTAGTAATCCCAAAATGCCCCATCAAACCTCCCCCATGCGCTTCTTTCACAAGCAACTCACGCATACTACAAGCAGGAACACACAACCTGTTCGCTTTAAATAAGAAACCGTCATGAATGTAAAACTTTCCAAAAGATGACTTTGCACAAGCAACAATAATCTCACCAAAATCAGAATCACACTCATATAGTTCCTTAATCAAATCAAATCCCAACATCGTGCATGCATTGAAGTAAGTAAAAACATACCTGCGAGATAATGCATCGGCCACGATGTTTTCTTTACCTTGCTTGTAGCGTATAATATATGGAAATGACTCAACGAATTCCATCCATTTTGCGTGTCGCTTATTCAGCTTACCTTGACCCTTCAAGTGTTTTAATGATTCATGGTCGGTGTGGATCACAAACTCTTTAGGCCACAAGTAGTGTTGCCACGTCTGAAGTGCTCTCACAAGCGCATATAACTCTTTATCGTACGTGGGGTACCTCAAAGCGCTTCCATTCAGCTTCTCACTAAAATAGGCTATTGGCCGCTTTTCTTGCATAAGAACTGCTCCAATACCTAACCCTGATGCGTCGCACTCAATTTCAAATGTCTTCTCGAAGTTGGGTAGTGCCAAAATGGGCGCACTGCATAACTTCGCTTTAAGATCCTGGAATGCTCGCTCTTGCCTCGCCCCATTGAAAACCAATGTCTTCTTTACTACCTACGGTCAATGGCGCGGCAATGCTACTGAAGTCCTTGACAAATCTCCTATAGAAGCTCGCTAAGCCATGAAAGCTTCGGACTTCTGTCACTGTAGTTGGTGTAGGCCATTCCTGAATTGCCTTCACCTTCTCCACATCTACCTCGATGCCATCTGCACTCACAACAAATCCAAGAAAAACAAGTCTATCCATGCAAAATGTGCATTTGTCAGAGTTAGCATACAGTTGTTCTTTTCGTAAAACATCAAGTACATGTCTCAAATGTAATTCATGCTCCTCAATCGATGTACTGTAAACTAAGATGTCATCAAAGTATACCACAACAAACTTACCTATAAATGCACGCATAACATGATTCATTAATCTCATAAATGTGCTAGGTGCGTTTGTAAGACCAAATGGCATAACTAACCATTCATATAATCCATATTTGGTCTTAAATGCGGTTTTCCACTCATCTCCCTCTCTCTCATGCGAATTTGATGGTATCCACTTTTCAAATCAATCTTACTAAATATCTTGGAACCATGCAATTCATCTAACATGTCATCTAGCCTAGGAATAGGATGGCGATACTTTACCGTTATATTATTGATGGCTCGACAATCAACACACATCCGCCATGTCCCATCTTTCTTAGGAACTAGAAGCACTGGTACTGCACAAGGACTCATGCTTTCCCTTACATACCCCTTGTCCATCAAATCCCGCACTTGCCGTTGAAGTTCCTTTGTCTCCTCAGGATTGCTTCTATAGGATGGCCTGTTGGGAATGACTGCTCCAGGTACGAAGTCTATCTGGTGCTCAATGCCTCTAATGGGTGGAAGCCCACAAGGAATGTCCTCAGTCAGTACATCGTTGTAGTCCTGCAAAAGAGATGAAATAGACATAGGAAGCAAAGAGTCAGTGTTAGAAAAATAAACATGGGGCTCCTTGTAAACTAACAATAGCATCAGGCTGCTAGTCTTGAAAGCTCTCCTCGCTCTCACGCTTCACCCTCACCCATGTAGAAACTTCTTTTCACTCTCCCTTTGGTATCCCCCTTTACTTTCACTCTCACTTCCTTGGGTAAACTCTCGGCCTTGGCCTTATTTTTCACACTCTCACTAGTTTCCCCCAAGTTAGTGTTTGCACTCGCCCTCTCTTTATCCCTCTCAAGTTGCAACTTAACCTGATCTTCATGGACTTGCTTTGGTGTAAGTGGGTATAGTGTAATGGGTTTCCCTTTATGTTGAAATGAATACTTATTCTTGAACCCATCATGAATCACCTTCTTATCAAACTGCCACGGCCTTCCCAAAAGTATATGACCCGCATGCATCGGAATCACATCACATAGAACATCATCTGTGTAAGGCCCAATGGTAAAGCTCAATAATACCTGCTTCGTTACCTTCACTTCACCACAATCATTTAACCACTGCAACTTGTAAGGCTTGGGGTGCTTCAAGCAACTCAACCCCAATCTCTCAATCAAAGCCGTGCTAGCCACATTGGTACAACTGCCTCCATCTATAATCATACTACAACCCTTACCATTCACACGGCATCTGGTGTGGAATATGTTCTCCCTCTGCTGATCACTCTCATCTCATCCTCAACAACTTGTGCTGTCAAAGCACGCTTAACAACTAGGGATAAGTTATCTAAAGGGTATGCAGCTCCCTCGTGGTCACTAGCATCTTCTAACTCCGGCATCTCATCCTCTACCTCATCATCTGTAGAGTACACATCTCCGCTCTTGTCAATCACTAAGGTGCGCCTATTGGGACATTGTGAAGCATAGTGTCCCATGCCCAAACACTTGAAACACTTGACATCCTTAGTTCTCGTAGCTGTACCCCCTCAGTTTAGGTCTAGGCTTACTCGATTCTGCAGCCTCTTTACCCTTGCCACTAGGTTCGGCCCTAGGCTTGTTAAAGCCTCCACTAAAATCACCTCTAGGCTTGTTAAAGCCTCCATCTCGCTTCTCATTCGGAACCCATTTCCCCTTCCAAGTAGAAGTAGTCTGAGTACCAAATCTGGATGTGGCCTTCTTCTTGAGTTGCCTCTCTACCTTGATAGCCATGTGAAGCATGTCCTCCAAATCAACATAATGATGTAACTCCACCATGTTGGCAATCTCTCTATTTAAGCCTCCAAGAAACCGTGCCATAGTAGCCTCTGCATCCTCAACTACATTCGCCCTGATCATGGCAACTTCCATCTCTGTGTAGTAATCCTCAACACTCTTGGTACCCTGATACAGATGTTGTAGCTTCTGATACAACTCACGGTAGTAATGGCTCGGAATGAACCTCTTCCTCATAAGACCTCTGAGTTCTTCCCAAGTCTGAACTGGTCTCTCATAGTTTCTTCTCCGAGTAGCAACAATCTGATCCCACCATATCATGGCATAATCAGTAAACTCAATAGCTGCCAGATTGATTTTCTTCACATCTGAGTAGTGATGGCAATTGAATATCAGCTCAATCTTCTCTTCTTCTCCATTCCAAATAAGCCTCGGGATCATTCTTCCCCTGAAAGGTTGGTATCTTGATTTTAATGCTACCTAGATCTCCATCTAAGTCCCCTCGTCTACCAAAACCCCTTCGATCATAATCCCCTCGCCTATCATCAAATGCACCTCTATCATCAAATCGTCTATCCCTCCTATTATGTCTCCCATCAAACCTCCTATCACACCCTCTACCAAACCCCTACCATGCCTCCTATCTTGTCTAGTCTGAAACCTCTCCTCAACATCATCAAGATCATCAAAATCATCAAAGTCATTCTCGGCTTCTTCTTCATCTGATGGTATATGTTGCGGTGGTACTCGACGTGGTGGCACATTATGAGGTGGTGGTACATTATGAGGTGGTAGTACATTATGAGGTGGTGGTACATTCTGAGGTGGTGGTGCTCTGGGAACACTGCCCGACTGAATACTCTCTACACTCTTGGACAACCTTTCCAATGCAGCATTCATATTCTCCATCATATCTGTAAACTTTCTATCCATAGCTGCAAGCTTCTCATCGACGGTTAAACTAACACCTGCCATTTCAAAGCTCAACAAACAAATTAGTAATAACAAGAAAGTAATACGATATGTAAAATCCTCTCAAGCTCACAATCTCACGTGTTTACACTCAATTATATCTCAATCCACTCGTGTTTGCACTCTATTGGCTTTTACCCGATACTGTGCTCACACTCACTGCCTTTTACCACTATTGAGTTCTTCCTCAATTCAATTACAAATCAACTCAATTCCCAGAATGGTCAACTAAGATGTAGTCCACAAGCTAGCAGAAACACAATGTATATATAGAGCAGGTGGAATAAAGCAAATAAGATAAGTAATCACGGAGACTCAATCGAAAGAAACTTATAGCTAGAGTGCTCAGAATAAGAAAGAATGACGAGTTAGCTAAATGCAATAAATAAGCAAGCAAGCAATCAACGTGTCACTGAAGCAATCTTGTGGTCACTCGCTATAGTGTTTGAGCTCACCTTTCTTTTCTTCTCACACACACTCACAAGTGTTTACACTCCAATGAAACACAATGAAGCACAAAGGATTTCAATTCGGCATAACACAAATATAGTCTTTCAAGCTCAAACCAATACAAACCAAATCAAATCAATGTAACTCATGTAAAGCAATCCAATCAACTTGCAAATGGTCTAATCAAGCTAAGCACAATGCGACCAATCTCTCTTCTTCTTCTTTTTTCACTTTTTTTTTTCAAAACAAGTAGGTGACTCAGCTGCTTACGTAAGTAGCTTACAAGTAGGTCAAGTAAGCATGTCAATTCGACAATGGTAAGTTACAAACCAACTAAACACTTTTTCCAACTAACTTGGTGATGCAGCAGCTTGCCTCTTCAAGCACCTCTCAAATGCAATGATGGCTACTCAAGTTTCCATGTCAAGCTCATGAGTGCTTCCATTTTCAATGTCATGCTAATGATTTTCAACACAAATCCAATGTCAAGCTAATGATAGCTCACGCAAATCAGCAAGCACACTTGTTAATTCATGCTTTAACATAAGCACATCAAGCATCTTACTCACGGCAATATGTGTAACAAAGCAACCAGACTTGTCTCAAAGTTAACAACACACAAGCTTATAAGTAAAGGTAAGTTCAAGGAGTAGTCACGGCCTCATCAATCCATAAGCATTTCATTTTGTTTCAACACTCATTCACTCAAATGCCTCACCAAATCACTCAAACACACTTGTTTTCCACACACTTCACAAGATTGCAACAACTTCACAAAGATTGCAAACAAGCTAGTTCAAGCAAATGCTAGGAGTAATGAAGTGCAATCTGATTTTCTCAAAGTAGATATGAACAATACCTATTGAAAACAAGCTAAGTGACATGTATATGGCAAGAACAAAGCAAGGGTGGTGATGGTACTCTTCCTTGGCCGAATCTGACCTGATGCTTTTTTTTTTTTTTTTTTTTTTTTGAAACTAATAACTTAATAACAATGTTAAACACGTCCTAGTAACATAATTAACAACTAAACACTTGATTCAAGCAAAGAACAAAAAAGCCCCCAATTTTGACCTAAGTAGCCAAAGCTTAACTCAAAGAAATACTCAAAATTAGCACAAACTACTAAAGGACAGATTGTTATTCATGCAACAAGGATTACAAATCTGAAAGAAACACAAAGAAACAACAAAGAACACACAAGAACACCCATGGCCGAAACTTGAGGACAAATTCCTTAATGGCCGAAATCAACAAACAACAAAAACAAGATGAATACAAGATTAAACAACACAAAGGATAGGAAATCAGACCTCAGAACCCTAAGCTCATGATACCAAATGACAAGAACTCACTTGGGTTGGAAACCAAGCAAACCCCAAGCATCTTTCTCAAAACCCCAAGAACTTTGAATACTGATTTTGTAGGAACAAAACCCAACCAAGATCAGCCCCTAACCACCATGAAACTCACGTCCATGATAACCACAAGCATGAAATCAGATTGTATTTTGCTAGCAATGGAGACGCCACTAAGTTGCCAAGCTTAGATAAGTCAATTTGAACTTGAAAAGGGGAATCCCTCCCTCAACAAGGTTTTGGCCATAGCCATGGAAAGCTCAAGCTTTTCTTTCTTTCAAAATTCTGTATATTACGTTGGTTCCCCCAAAAATACAAAGAAGAGTCATATAATAAGGGTTACAAAAGAGTAAAAAGGCTAAAATGACCCTAGAGCTAAAATTACCAAAAGCCCTAAGTCAAGCACCTCAACCACGACCATTAAGGTCCTTTTGCACCTAAATAAACTTAAAACAAAGATTAGAAGCTAATCTCACTTAAGCTAATTAAGGTGCTTACATGCTATAGTAAATTGACGTGCTTCCGGCTAAGTACAAATCTAAGCATAATTAAGCCTAATGGCATAGTCAACCATGCTAATTACATCATAAATAAAGTCAAAATGTCGAGCACAAATGACAAAAATGCCCCCATTTGGCCGAATTCAACATAGTCCCAAAATGGGTGAAATCGGGTCAAAAGGGTGCTGGTGCTGAAGCTGCTCTGCTATGCTTCAGTCTGAGCTGATCTGGGCCAAATGAAATAGCTTGGGGACCTCTCTGGTTATGCCCATATGTGTCTCTGGTGTGCACTTGACTTGGTTGTTGCAACTGGTCACATAGCTCTGAGCTAGTCCCGCAAAGGCCTCTCTGATCTTCTTTGCTCTTTGGCGTGTGATTGGCCCTGTTGGCAATTGCATGGGTTCTTCCAAGTTGTTAGCTGCATCCTGTAATGTCTCTGGTGTGGTTGGACTCATGTCAGAACCCAATTCGACCGAGAAGAAACCTGGCCATCATCCTATGATGCATAAGATTGACTAGACATTCTAATCATTTTCTCTTTTGACAAAGAAATCATCCTTTATGAAAGATAAATACTATATACAAGAAACCACTAACTGTCAAACAGTTATACTAACTGTCACACAGATAGTCTTACTGTGTCCTCAATTAGATTATGACATGATCCAAGGGACAACATTTGACATGAATGCAGTCACCCAAGGAACATTAGAGCCTTTGCAATTGCCAACAGGCCCCACACACCAAAGAGCTAAGAAAGATCACAGACGCAATATCGGGGCCAGAGTTTGCATATAATAGATGCATTCATCCTTCTAGTTTTTACTTGCCTTATGAGATTGATTATGATTCTAATTCTTTAACTCCTATGGATTTATTATCTTTGATTGTTATTAAGCTTGGGAGTATGAATGATAAGGGAAAGGCATAGTTGGTGAGAATAATAGGTTTCCAACGCATTGTGTTTGACCCCGGCAATTGGTTGTGGCTTTATATGCAAGAGGAAAAGATACAAGCATAACAAAGATCCAAGTTGCAACCAAGAGGAGATGGTCCATTTCAAGTCTTGGAACGGATCAATGACAATGCTTATAAGCTTGATCTTCCTGGTGAGTATGGTGTTCCTGCAATGTTTAATGTTTCTGACTTATTTTATTTTTGATGCATGTATAGATTCGAGGTCGAATCCTTTTCAAAAGAGAGAGAATGACATGAACCAAGGCACACTTGGAGCACCAAGGGACATGACCAACATTAAAGTAGAACCATTGCAAGTACCAACAGGGCCAATCACAAGACATAAGACCAAAAGGATTAGAGAAGCAACGGCAGATCTAGCTCAGAGTTTCATGGTGGTTAGGGGCTGATCTTGGTTGGGTTTTGTTCCTACAAAATCAGTATTCAAAGTTCTTGGGGTTTTGAGAAAGATGCTTGGGGTTACTTGGTATCCAACCCAAGTGAGTTCTTGTCAGATTATATCTAATGCAAGACTAATGGGAGTATCTCACAAGTCTCTTAGTTTTATATCATATATGAAACTTTATATCAAATATAACATTGACTACTCCCACTACTTTCTTGGAGAAAAGAAGACTTAGGTAAATCTTTTACCTCACAAACATTTCATTATTACATTAATAATGATAATGTCTTTAGGATATACAATACTAGAAAGAAATATGTATGTTCCCACTGACCCTACTATCACATTTTATGAATGATTCATAACGAAAGCTTAATCAAGTTCAAAACTTTATTGTAGTAAGCTACGAACAATCTTAGATTTATGGTTAAATGCTAATTTCCGAAATCGATATCAAATATCGCTCCCACTATAAGTTATAAGATAGTTTTCATCAATAAGAAAACAACAGAACCATTAAGTATCAAATACTTAGCAAAAGATTCTGACATCCTATTGGACTTATATGGAAGATGTCTAAGGGATTTTCATCTTATTAATTATGTAGTTCCACTTATAGTTTATCATTCTTAATTTGACTTCACTAAGTCAAGTCTTTTCTACAATGGTCAACATCCAATGTTACACACCAAGTAATTAAACAATTTTAGTACTCGGGATCGTAGAAAAGATATTCTACCAAATAGAATACAATATTCTATTAAATAGAATAAATGATCAACTTTTACTTGTACCTCCGAGGCGCAAGTACTTTTAATTATATGACTATTATACAAAAGAAAGATTATTCAGGGAGGCCTTTGTACTCAGGACAGTCTGATGAAATTTGGTATATCCTCATGCTCGCGGTGTATTTTGTGTGTTGTTCGAGTGAGGACATCGATCATCTTTTCTTCAATGCCTCTTTTCATCGAGGGTTTGGTCGTCTGTGCTAGCCATGTGTGGTTTAGATAGGAGCTGTCGAGAGTTTGGCGCCAACTGTTGAGTGGCTTTGTCAGTTTTCCGGTGCCTCTTTATATCATCTTCTGGTTCGTCTGTCATTTGCAGCGTCAGTTTACCATTTATGGAGGGAGAGGAATGCTCGCACTCATGATATGCCTCTTAGGCCAGTTTCTGTTCTTCTATATGATATTGTTTTTGATGTTCGGAATCGTGTTAGTTCTTTACGTAAGGTGAATCCATCTTATGACAATAAATGGCTTCACCTTCGTGGCACCTGCCCGATGACATCTTTAGTTGATCTCTTGTAGCCGTTGGCTTTCTTCTAGGAGGGCCTGTCCTCTCTAGATCCTGGGGGATGCCCCTTTGCTTTTGTATCGTTTTTCTTTGGTTATAATACTTACCTTATCCAAAAAAAAAAAGATTCAAATCTCATACTTTTCAAGATTCGAATTTTCTACATATACATATCATATACGTAACTGTAGAAACTAATGGAACCTTAATTAAAAGGATGAATTAGTGTTACTGGAGCATAACCCTAAGAGTATTGAAACTAATTCGGTTACACTCAATATCAAACGAATCAAATCATATAAGGTTTGATTTCTCCCACTGACTAATTCCATCACGATGGAATCGTAGAAGAATAATATTGAGCACGAATCGCATTCATTGAATAATCTTAGAACTAATATCCATAAATTCATATGTTTGATCGTATCAAACATCTTTGAACTATTCAAAGATTCATGATGAATTTTAAAGATACAGTTTTCAAAATTTCAAATCGAATATCTTTGAACCAGACAAAATATTATATTCGCGTTTCATCATAAACATATTGAAAGTTCTCGAACTATTCAAGATGTTCAATATATATTCTTTTAGAAACACGTAACTAGGTCATGACAATTAATTAACTAAGTTACGAAGTAAAGAAAACTATCAAAGGCAATTTATAATTCATTAAACTACATAAATCCAATGTATTAGTTTAATAAATTTGCGGTCTAATGACGATCATTGGTTAAATGAGATTTAATCACATTCCTGAATACCATATTCATTAAATTGATAAGGATATGTGGTGTGATCTCGTATCAGACCATCCTTTACCATACGGAATAAACATCTAATGCTTATGTGATAAAATCTCATAAAGAACTGTTCTAAGCTATTTAGATAACCAAATATTTTTCTTAATGTTTATCTCTTCAGCAATCACACTACTAGTCATTTTAAAATATGTAACAATTGTTTATAAAGAACAAGTTACTATCCAATAGTCGCAAGTTCTGATATTAAATATCAAAACAGTCATGAAATAATTTTTAAATAACTAAACGGGAGATCTAGTATCCAATACTTGTGAGAATCGATATTCTCTACACACAACTATACACATCTCATTTCTTTAGCTTTATAATTTGCTTTCAACAATTCACAACAATTGTAAATAATTGATTAGCAAATTGTGTCAGACACACTACCTCTAAAGGTCACTAAAGCCAAGAAACGTCATTATCAGATAAACAAATACCTAATGGGGTTTTCTAAATGCCAGTCAAGAATCTCGAGACATTAACTATTCACGTCAATTCTTACTGCACAAGAAACTTTTTTCTCTCGAGAATTATATCCTAAAACAGATTTCTTCTTAGATAACCTATCGTGACTTAGTAACTAAGTCACTAACCATCTTGATTTTTCAAGAAAACCGGAACAACAGTTCCCGATGGTTTTGTCTAATCTAACAATATCCAAGCCTACTCTAAATCTAGAACCTATTCTAGAAATCTGCAACCATAAGGAAAGTCAGAAAACATATAGAAAAATATGCATGCAGTGGATTAAAAGTTTAATTCTATCAACACAATAGAATAAAGAAAATCATAAGCGGCCTTTTTCATAATATTACACACTACCTTAGTTATGGATTTTTAAACCTAGCAGTGCCTCCCACTACTTTACATAATACGGTAATCCCCAATGGAAAACGGGAATCCAATAATTAAATTGAATTCCATAGTGAGAAGTGGACCCCGTGAATATATTTTGACTCACAGCTTTGGCATGTTATTGCCTACGTATATTCACAGGTAGACAACTCATTGTCAATCACACTCACTGTGACTCCTGATTTTGGTCCTGATTGTTTCTCGTAATGACAGCTTTGTCACGTTCACAAGGAGGCGTATCAAGCCTTCACTTGTCAGTGACAAACTCAAGCTACCAATGTAGTCTTGACAGCTTTGGCACTTTCAGGATTTCCACTTTCACTTGAATTTGTCTCTTACCATATAAGTTCTACCGGCGCAAATGAACTACCATCAGCCATAACTGCACAGCTTTGGCACGACACAACTACAGGATCAGGAAATCATTTGCATCCATACTGACAATGCGGAACAAGAAACAAGTATTCCTAATACCAGTTAATTTAATGCCTTATTTAAGTGGGGATATTCCTAAAGAAGGTTTTACTCTACATCAAATGCAGATTTTAAATCTAGATCAACTTCTCAACAGTTTAATTCGACCTGGAAAACCTAACTTAACTTAACCATTAAATATGCGTTATGTTTTCCGTTAAAGTAGAAGCAAAAATGCCGCGGAACTCACTTGGAGGATTAGGCCAAGCAAACCCCTCGCAACGGACGGAACCCCAAGAACCGCGAATTTGATTTTGTAGGAACAAAACCCTTCCAAGGCCACAAAGAAGACCCACAAAGAACTTGTCTTTTAGAACCCTTAAGATGATTCCTTGAAGTGTTTTGCTAGCACGGAGACGCCACTAAGGTTGCCACACCTTAGATAAGTCGATTGCATGAGATAAGAGGAATCCCTCCCTTAAGCAATTTAGGCAATAGCCAAGACTTCAAAATGAAGATGAAATTTGAAATTTGGTGATTTTTTTTCATTAAGAAATAAATGTTACAATATATGGTACGATAAAACAAAACCCTAATAGTGCAAAAGACCAAAACACCCAAATTGCTAACTTATGGCTAATTAAAAAGCTATGCCCTTAATGGTCATTTAACAACCTAGACAACTTTCCAAGAAAGTCAAAAGTAATAGAAACTTAATCAAAAACTTTGCCAAGAAATTCAATAAAGGAAAAACAACAAAATCACAAAAATCCAACAAAGGTGCCTAATAAGTCAACAAATGTGACAATTGTTCCCAAAATGTCTAAAGTTGTCTCCTTGCACCAAAAGCTCCTAAATTCCGCGGCCTTCATGTAACTAGGCCCATATTATGTGTCTCAAGCCCATTAAGTCTTGTCTTGGCCGAATTTTTAGTGTCAGACTTGATTCGTCAAAACTGCTTCTATATTGGGCTTGCGTCATTCTCATCTATTTCAATCTGGTTCTTTAGGTTTGAAAGTTATCTTGGACTTGAAGATTGAATACAAATTAACCCACAATAAGCCCAATTGAACTCTGTCGTCGAGGACCCTCTGGAGGGTACCCTGGATCATATCATTCTCCCTCTCTTGAAATTGATTCGTCCTCGAATCCGAACCCGGATCATAGATAGTTATGACAAAATCAATTGAATGATGATCCCGGAGTATAAATGAATCATACTTGACCATGTGCACTTGCAATGAAGAAACATAAATAGTAGAGAATGCGTTAGGTAAAAACATCACTACCACACCGACTTCATTTTCACTTGCTCGCATGGCTTCATCATCACCCATGGCCACTATCTCAACCTTACTTGCAAATACCTCACACAAATGCTCAGCTTCACTATGTTTTTCAACCTCAAAGCACACTGTCTCACAAATGTTTACTCCCTCAATGCTCACTGTCTCACAAGCATTTCCACTCACCATGTAACTCACAACAACACACTCATAAATCTTGGCCTCACAAGCATTCTCACCGACTTTAGCCTCGCTAATGATCTTACTCTCATTAAAACCCTTAGTCACTACTTCATTTCGTTGTCGTACACATTCCTTTACAACAAATTCTTCAACTATCTCATTACACATGTCGTTCTCTGATGGCTCCACAGAACATACTTTATCAACATTACCATGTCTCTCACTACTCGTACTCCTCTGAAAATACAACACATCATCATATGCCTGCTGTGGGGTTAAAGGAATGATAGTAATGACTTTCCCACCATATTTGACCCTATATCTATTCTTGTCCATATCATAAGTTACCTTGTTAAACTTATACCAAGGCTTGCCCAATGATATATGTGTAGTACTCATAGGAACTACGTCACACACTACCTCATCAATATATTTTTCCCTAATAGCAAAACTAACCACAACTCTATGACTAACCTCAACCTCGCCAAATTCACTTATCCACAAGTAAGGTCTATCCATAGGTATTAATGGTAATCCCAACTTTTCCACTAGTGTAGTACTAGCAAAATTAGTAGGGTCTTTTCTGCTAATGATCATACTACACGCTCTAGAGTTGTTGCGGCATCTCGTACGAAAGACGAAGACTATTTTGAAAACTTCTATCCATGGTCTCAAATTCTCTTTCCATCTCAAAACACAATAAAAACTAAATCAAAAACACAAAGTAAAGATAGAAAAATCAGACTTTGGAACCCTAAGCTCTGATACCAAATGACGCGGAACTTACTTGCTTCTGAAGTTCCTTCGTCTCCTCCGGATTGCTTCGGTAGGCTGGTCTGTTGGGAATGACTGCGCCAGGTAAGAAATCAATCTGGTGCTCAATACCTCTAATGGGTGGAAGCCCACTATGAATGTCCTCTGTCAGCGCATCATTGAATTCCCGCAAAAGAGATGAAATGGACACAAGAAGCAAAAGGTCAGTGTTAGCAATACAAATACGGTGTTCCTTGTAGACCAACAAAAGCATAAGCTTGCTAGCCTTAAAAGCTTTCCTTGCTTCACCTTCACCCATGTAAAAGCTCTTTTTCACTCGCCCTTTTGTTTCCCCTTAAGTTCACTCACACTCCCATTGGAAACACTCACGGCCTTTGCCTTATTTTCCTTACTAGGTTCGGTCACACTCCCCTCACATGTTTTCCCCAAGGCTGTGTTTGCACTCTGAATCTCTCTCAAGTTGCAACTTGACTTGATCCTCGTGGACTTACTTTGGTGTGAGTGGGTACAAGGTAATGGGTTTTCCCTTATGTAGAAAGGAATACTTATTCTTGAACCCATCATGAATAACTTTCCTATCAAACTGCCACGGCCTGCCCAAAAGAATATGTCATGCGTGCATAAGTATCACATCACATAGGACATCATCCGTGTATGGCCCAATGGTAAAGCTCAATAACACATGCTTTGTCACTTTTATCTCGCCACAATCATTTAACCACTGCGACTTATAAGGCTTGAGATGCTTCAAGCAATCTAATCCAACCTCTCAACTAAAGTCGTACTTGCGACATTAGCACAACTGCCCCCATCAATGATCATACTACACCCTTTACCATTCACACGTCATCTGGTATGAAACATGTTCTCCCTCTGTTGATCACTCTCATCCTCAACAATTTGTGCACTCAAAACACGCTTGACAATGAAATTTGAAATTTGGTGATTTTTTTTTATTAAGAAATAAATGTTACAATATATAGTACAATAAAACAAAACCCTAATAGTGCAAAAGACCAAAACACCCTAAATTGCTAACTTATGGCTAATTAAAAGCTATGCCCTTAATGGTCATTTAACAACCTAGACAACTTTCCAAGAAAGTCAAAAGTAATAGAAACTTAATCAAAAACTTTGCCTAGAAATTCAATAAAGGAAAAACAACAAAATCACAAAAATCCAACAAAGGTGCCTAATAAGTCAACAAATGTTACAATTGTTCCCAAAATGTCTAAAGTTGTCTCCTTGCACCAAAAGCTCCTAAATTTCACGGCCTTCATGTAACTAGGCCCATATTATGTGTCTCAAGCCAATTAAGTCTTGTCTTGGCCGAATTTTAGTGTCAGACTTGATTCGTCAAAACTGCTTCTATATTGGGCTTGCGTCATTCTCATCTATTTCAATCCGGTTCTTTAGGTTTGAAAGTTATCTTGGACTTGAAGATTGAATACAAATTAACCCACAATAAGCCCAATTGAACTCTGTCATCGAGGACCCTCTGGAGGGTACCTTGGATCCTATCAAAAAAGTTAAGAAACATTTAAATTACATGCATGTGGAAATATCAAAATTAGATTATATATCATATATCAAGCATGAAAAATGTAAAGGATGAAGGATTAGAAATGCTATGATACCAATTTTGTTGGGTTTTAGTGCGGGCGCAACGGAAGCTTGCGGTTCGAGGTGAAATCGTAACTTTAAAAACTTTTAAAGTTACCAAATAAATTATTCAATATCTAATATGAATAGTTCATTCATATTTCACCTAAACATATTTATTCGATATCAAACAACGACATAAATAGGTAGAAACACCACGAAAATGTTTACGAAAATGTTTTTCCGTAAAATGGCATAAAATGCATTTTTGTACGAACTGACCAACCAATACACATGGGAGCTGCCCAGGTCAGCCCCAATAGTACTTGGGAAGTTCATGGGCTGCCCAAACATTGACCAATTGATTGTTTGGATAGCGGACACCCGATAAGCCTGAAACTCACCCGGTAACGCCGTTTTTCGCTGTTTTCGAATATTTCAACTCCGAAACAATTTCCGACAATTGTTCCAGTGCCCAAAGCACATCAAATACATTTATAAAATATACTTTTAATCACCAAAAATACAGAATTTCTAGATCTGATTTGGTAATAAAAAATATCATTTTTCATGCCTTAAATCCAATTTTCTCAATATTAATCATATTAATAATCACACCAACCAAATTCACCACAAATGAAGAACTCAAGTACAATTCTAGGAGTTACAGGAGTGGTCATAACACTCTAGAATGGAAACAAGTCATCAAATGACAAAATTGAACTAATATTACAATAATATTATCCAATTGAACTTCACACATTCATCTAGCCTCCAAATCCATCCTCCAAATCAAAAGAACCAAAATATAAGAAAGGAAGAAACCCTAGAACTATTCTAGATATTCAAGAACAAAAACAAGCTTTCTAAGTTTAAGATTATTGAAGATTACCTCCAAATCTTGTAATTTCCTTAAACTTTTTCTTGAATTTTTTCACTTTCACTTTTAACCCCAAGGGGTTGCCTCAGTGGTAAAGGCTTTGGGCTTGAGTGGTTTGCTCCCTCTCAGGTTCAAGGTTCGAATCCCACTAGATGCATTTCCTTGGGGCCATGCCCCCTGGTGTGAAAAGCCAGCGACTTACCCTGATCTGTGTTGGGAAACTTCTGAAGGCACGGGGCACAGGTCCTGGGGATTAGTCGAGGTGCGTGTAAGCTGGCTCAGACACCCGGTTATCCAAAAAAAAATTTCACTTTCTCCCTTGTATCTTCAAGAAAATTTTGGGAACTTTTTATGGACATAGGTTCGGCCATGGCTTCTTATGAAATGAGAAAATGAAATTTCATCTTTAAATATCTAGGCCAAACTGACTTAGGGAGATAAAGAAAAGATTTTTGGTCATTTGGTCAATTAATCAATTAATTATAATAACTTTTAAGTTAACAAATCCAATTTGTAAATTTTAAGCTTAATAAAATCATGCCACTTGTAACCAATAATAATCAAACATATTGCATAACAATTATGTAATATTGGAATAATTTAATTATCTAGATATTTAAAATTTTAACATCAAAATAAATGCGATTATTATTATATTTTTATTTTTATTTACATTAAATACAAATACATATATTAATGGCATGCGTCAAAGTCTCATTTGAAAATTAATTAATATGTATCAATTCAAATTTTGTATCAAATACAAATACAAATACAAATACACATTAATTATTAATTGACCGAAATGCCCCTAATGCATGTTTTTACGTTTAACCGATTAAACGATTCGAATTAACTCATTTAATCCGGTGAAGTATTACGAATAATCTATATTATTCATAACGCGTTGACCAAATGCTCAACGAGTACACTTCATATTGTGGGACTCTCTAAGTTTAGGTTTATTCGTCACATAATCCAATTTCATGTCCATAATTCACCCACTCATGAATTATGATGACCACAGATAATCTCGCTAAATTATGCAAGTCGAGGTCATTGTATACGTAGAATCCCTCCGTCATAGGCTATCAATATTATACCGGGGATATAGATAAGAATGTCAAATTCTTAAGGTATAATATGGTCGACTTTTAAATTGACGATCTCTAAATAACACTCGGAACTCGCTTCCGAAGTATATCATGGCTATGGATTTACTAGATTGTAAATACGTACCTGATATATATGCCATGTACACAGGACTGACGGATTCTATCTAATAGTCATAGGATATCATGAGCATCAGTCCACACCCAACGAACATACGGAGGTCTGATCTTAATAGATCGATGACGTGACTGCCATCAAAGTGCAGAGGATATCTCATATATCCACAGTGGTATCTCAAGTCGAAGGACCACTATGCTACTCTACTCGAGAAGATGCCTGTTGACGTTGGTGTATCATCTATTAGGAAATCTTTGGTGATTACAGTGTTTATCAAATAAACACCTACATGTCTATACGAGTCTCTCGAGACTCATGGTTGAATTGGGATAAACCATCAGACCAAGTCTCGATATACGACATGTACTGGTCTCAATGGATTTTCAGTAAATCTTGACCAGGAACTTTATTTGATAATATACTTCTAGTAGTGTCACTTCCCAATGTCAATTACAAACTACTTTGGAACTGCGCACTACATAATATATTATCGGGTCTTTGTCTAATATATACATATCACTAAATCATATGTAGTTTCAATCTAACCGTAATTAGATCGAATATGTATATAAAAGCAAGAAATACTACATAAATAAGTAATATTATGGAAAAAAGGAATTGTTCGTATTCATGAATCAGACATAAATTCGATCTGGATTGGTACTCCGAGCATCAACCCTAACAACTAACTCAACTATACATGATCTCAAAGTGCTTTCTCAAATCCATCTTTTGACTATCCTAAACTTTCAATCAACTATATATTTTTTAAAACATGAAATGAACAATTAGAGAACTCATCTCATGGGTTACTGACCTGGCTTCGCGAGCACTCTTGGTCCTAGTCAAGTTTGCTAAAACAAATGGCGAAATATCATCAGAATAGTAACTTTATAGAATTCTCCAATTAACTACGAAAAAATTCTGGATCTTTCCGGAACAACCAAATCAAGTATAATTCCAATTATTTCAGTTCTATTATTCTTAAAACATCATTACAAAACTAATTCATGACACTAGTTAACTTGAATCCTCGGTTTATATATTTTTTGGAAAATATTTCGAAAATATTTCCACAAACACTACGGAGGTGTCCTGGGCCCTCTGAACCTGCCCGGATTTATCCAAACACTATCATGTCATCATATACCATTCATATATATCATTACGATCAAAACACAATAATACACGGAAAATCCATATTAGCATAAACTTATATAATCTATTAGATCTTTGCAACTCATTTCGTTTTCATTCAGATTCTACCAAATGCACATATTCAATATACTCATGCTCAAACAATTCAATTTATATCATTACGCAACTCTACGAAGCTACTGGAAATATCTGAACATTTAACAATAAATCTGAAATTAACGACTTCTTACTAGGAGGTCTTACCGAGATTTCGAGGCCATAGAGGAACTCCAAATGATCCCACGAATGTGTTGGAATCGACGGAATGCCGATCGGAGCTACAGTTCATCATGAGTCATAATTCACCGAATCTTTCTCCCTCGTTTCTCATGTAACCATGCACGAAATGAAAAATCCATCATAGCCAACTTCTAGTACTCTCCGAGAGCTTCGATTTGGTGGGTGGCTCGGGCCGTGAAATGAAGCGATGATCTGGGATCGAGAAACTCAAACTCACATGTATCTTGTCTCGTTCTCACCGTTGGCGGCGTCCTATGGGCTGCTGCCTGCCACCACAAAGTAGAAGGGTGGCTGATGCACCCCCTGGTTGGTCACGTCAGTCGGCGGTGGTAGGAAGGCTGACAGTGTGACCAGCAGCACAAAGGATGATTTTTTTGGTGGTGAGGGGTCGAATTGAGAGATTTGGGAAGTTATGCTATTTTGGAAATTAAGGGAAACTTCAGGGTATTTATTAGAAAGTTTCTGAAAATTAGAATCTCACCCCGCAAATTTGCAAACAGACCCCTGTCATGGGGCTTCCTCGAAAATGAACATTTTTAAGCCATTCTGATGTAAATTTCGAAAAGTGTTCAACGCAACAGTTTGCCTCGGAAAAATTAGTCTGATGGTTCAAGGATCAACTCAATCGGAGTTCTTTTTCTATTTTTATTGCCGAAATAAGAAAATTTTACGCGTATAACGATATAAATAGAAATCGTGTATTCGGTTCTCGAAACCATGCATTTTCCAACGCGAAGAAACTTCACTTTAAAATATTTCGATCTTTTTTCCAACATATATACTCTTATTTCCGAATACTATCATGTTCCAAATCCTTAACCTTAATTCAAAAATCTTTCATAACTATTTTGAAAAATATTTGGGATATTACATAAGTACCACATCGTGGACCTGCCTCGAGTAAACATTATATTAGGATGGAATAATTGAAGGTACATGTTGGTGTGTGCTTAAATTGGTATGTATAAATACATATACTAAGAAACATGAATTGAAAATTTTAGAAATTGTATAGATGTTTAGCGAGTAGAATAACATACTATGATATAAAAATGTGAGTATATACATATAAGTGTGGATGTAGTATATAAATATAAGTGTGTGTGTAAGTATCTACGTGATTTATATCAAATACATGAAATAAATAAGTTTTGTGTGCAATAGATCGGTAATCAGAACGTGTCTACCATGTATAGAGACTTAGTTTATGTAACTTATTTTGATTATCTTTTGCAAAAAAAAAACTTATTTTGATTATGGTGACGACATAGCTACGAGTATCCCAGTGTTGGGAATCCGAATATGAGCATTGATATGTATAGTCAAACTCCATATCGGATTATGTGTGATGGGTGTGTTTGATTTATGATGGTGATGACATGTTGATGTTTGTCATATGGCTGAGATTTTGATGTGATGTGTTTTGAAAACTTATTTTATACATGTATAAGTTTAGTGTGAGTTTCCGATAGACTTAAGTTTATTATCTTTCGAGATAAAAGTAAATTTCAACAATGAGATTTAAAATAAATTTTCAGAAGTATTTCTAAATTGATTTTAGTTCTATTTTTAGGCTGAAACAGTTTTTATCCGAGGTAGATCCAATCTATAAGAGCGAAATCGCTACGCCTCTGACATCGGCGACCACGAGACAGTTGGGTTCGCATCCCGTAGACAGTACGGATAGTCCACGGGAGACTAACTGGAAAATAAAAAAGTCGCCACCTAGTATGAGACACTAATAATGATTTAATGCCACACTACACCCATCGAAAGGTCCAATCTTAAACCTTTTTGGGTTCATAATGGTTTCTTACTGATGCCAGTATAATATCCAGGTTCAAAAGTTAACCCAATGTCTTATCATGCATAAATCACACATTAGCAGTTTATATCGCACACAGTCACACAAACAATAAATAATAAGAGCGATGACACAAGTGATGGAAATATATATATTAAAATAGTCAAAAGATAATGCAAAATATATTTGTTCAATATGGAAGCATGTCTCACTGGCCTGATTTTGTAGAGTCCTGGCCAAATTATCTTTATACCATGCATAAATTGATAGATGTCTGTCCGGACTTGCAGGAAATCTAGCCGAATTCGCTGCAGAAACAAAGGCTCATGCACACCAACAATTACAAATTCGAAATTATAAGAATGAAATGATAATGAAGGTAGACAATAGATATCAGTAATAGTAACAGTGAATCAAATGGTAATCATAAAGAAGTAAAATATTAACTATAAAAATAGAAATAAGACCGTAAACATTTATTTCCCGGTGGTACGCGAAATTATATCCCAAGTGTAGACCATATTACTGTCCATTCGGAATCGGCTATGTAATTTATATCCGTGTTTCCATCCTATATACCAGTAGAGACGTGAGGCGGAATGCTTTGATCGGTTGAGATATACAACCAGACTTTTTGTATTAGAATTTTATGTCCGGCCAGACATATAGAATGTCCTGCCATATATACGGCGTCAATGAAACAATGAGTTCAAGCATTACTCGGCTCCGAGAACACTTCTGAAGGTCTGGTCTTTTGTCTGATCACTTATTAGAGAGGATTATATGGTTGTTGTGTTTGTGAGTTCGGTATGATGTTGCTTGTTTATTTGTGGGTGGTGCTTAATTATTTTTTTCTTTTTCTGTTGGTTTGCTATTTTATTTTTCTCTATTTGTAGTTTTTCCATCATCTTTCTTTGTGAGGGATCCAAATCTTTTATAGTGCCAATGCTTTAGTTATTAAGGAAATGATCTCATTTGACAAGGAAAACAGTAGTTAAGGAAAATTTTTATTAGGGAAAATGATTAAGAAAGAAATGGTTATGTTACAGAAACTAGTTAAGAAGGAAAAAATAATGAGTCCTTATGCTAATCTAGAAAGTTCACACACATCCGGCCAGACTTAGGTATATCCGACCTAATATGATTATTTTATGCCGAGCCATACATAGATGATGTCTGGCTAGAACTCTAGCTATTCTTTTTGGATCTTATGAGGTTTTTTTCCTTCCAGCATTAAACCTTATAAATTTCTCAAACTCTTCAGGTCTGTCCTCCTAAAAATTCATCATAGGGCTACATGAAAAAAAAACAATGTCTACCGTCGCCCCTAATTTGGTAGGCTTGTACAATGTGTGATAGTGAAAAGTCTATTAAAAGTCATGTATGTATTTTTACTTACTTGGCTCGTTTGCCGTCGCCGAACTGACCTTGCTTGGTGTTGGCACCTGTTGATATATGTTGGTTGACAGTTTGATGGTTGATGGACACTCAAGTTTCCTTATGCTTTGGTTGGTTGTGAAGATGAAGATGGGCACTCGGACCCCTGATGCTTCAACCGTTTGAGGTAGAAATGGGCACTCGAGCCTCAGATGCTTCGATTGGTTGAGATACTTCGATCTCTACTAAAATTCGATTGGGCACTCGGGCCCCTAATGCTTTGATCGATTGAGATAGAAATGGGAACTCGGGCCCCCGATGCTTAGATCGGTTGAGATAGAAATGGGCACTTGGGCCCCCGATGCTTCGATCGATTGAGATATTAATGGGCTTTCGGGCCCCAGATACTTCGATCGGTTAAAATAGAAATGAGAACTCGAGCCCCCGATGTTTCAATCAGTTGAGGTGTTTCAACATTTGCCAAGTTTTAAAAAAAGATTCGATCCCGCTCTTGTGGAGCTCATTTCCTATTTTCAAAGTTTTATCTGGCCGGATATTGGTGTATGTCCGGCCGGATGTCCTCAATCCATGTCCGGTCGGACATCTGTCGAGTATATAGAAACCAGGTCCTTCTCATTCTCTTTCACTGAGCTTTAAAAAAAATATCTGTAAGAGCTCTAGAAACCCATTTTCTAAAAAACTATCTCTGGTGACTTCTCTCTCGATCATCTCTCGAAATTTCGTTTCCAAGACTCTCGGCTCCCAATTGCATTCCAAAAGACCCTACCATTCATTTTGACCTTGGACCACTCCTCCGATCGCCAAAAATCAATACGAGGACCTCATCCCCACTTTTCTTGCTCTGGGTGACCACACATGCTCCTTTGTAGACCTAGTAAGCTTTATTTCCCTTCTCTTTAATTCGCACATGTATGGATTTGTTGTTTCAATTTACAATCGGTCGGACATTTTGTAATGTCTGGCTCCAATTTGTTATGTCCGGCCAGACTTCTCGGAATAGCTACCCAGCCACCTCCCCAGATTCTGTAGCTTATGTTTTTATTGTTATTGGATTCTTTACTCACCCTGGTTCTTCTCTTACAGCTCGACGTATTTCTCCTAAAGGCTGGCGGCAACCCTACTAGTTTCCAGAAATGGTATAATGATTTCTCACCAGCCGTAAAGGCTCAGGTTTCCATGTCAAATTTTGACCCTTTTATCCTTTGTATCCTTGCTCGAGCAATGAAGCATGATAAGAGAGGGTTGCAGGCTCTGATAGAGAGGTGGATGGACACTACACATACCTTCCATCTTCCCATTACTAAGATGACCATTATCCATGGGCATTTCGCCTATTTGACTAGCATTCCTTGTGAGGGTCCCCTACTCAAGTTCGACTGCAGCTTGTACACTCCTACCGTATGGGCTAGCTACATTCAGCGTCTACTGGGGTCATCCCGAGTGTTCGTTCTAGAGTAGTTAGTATGGGAACTATGGAGCCATTGGCAGGGACGATCTTTTACTCGAGACGTTGAGATAAACCAACAGGTACGGTCGTTTCTCCTTTATATGTTTGGCTGCACTCTCTTTGTTGACACGTCTAGCTTAGTGGACCTATGCCTCTTTCCTCCACTTTGCGACCTATACAGTGCGAGATTGGGACTGGGGTTCTCCGGCCTTGGTGGCCATTTATCGAGGATTGGACCGATGTTGTTGCGGCGGCTCATATGTCAAGGGATATGATTTCCTGGTAAAGGTACATATTGTTACTCTTACCATTTTATCATCTTTTCATTGATTAATGACTAACTTTAGATCTCATTTTGCTGTCACAAGCTTGGGCATATGAATTTAGTGTGTTGGCTTGGCCGTTTTCTATCTATAGGGAAGAAATTAGACTTCCTAGCTTGTTCCGTTGAGGTGGATATATTGTGGGGTCTTTTGAGTCTCACGATATGGCTGTGCATCAAGCTCCTATAAATGAGCTCAACTGGGATTATGTTAAGTTTTCTTCTATCTTACCTTTTAGATCTTGTCCCTTCTGTTGTCTGGATAACATTTTCCTTGTTTCCTCTCAGCTTGATATAGCTTGGTGGAAGACCCCCCATGGAAGACCTTCTAGAGTCCATCTGTTTCTCCTTCTAGAAGAATGGTCTTTACCTGCTTCCCCTGGGTACAGACTAGCAGCTTTGGTACTTAGTTTATCAAGTTCACTTTTGGCACTTGGGCCTTTAGGCTCGTAGGATTCCAGCCTCCCCGCCCTATTCTATGCTTTTCAGGCTCCAAATAAAGTGGGAAAACCTATCAGTTGCTATGTATGGACTTCCAGCTAGTGATTTCTTTATCGAGGGTGAATATAGAATATGGGCTCGTGCTTCTCTCTTTGGCTCACTGCTACTTTCCGAGCCTCAATAAACCACCCAGGTATGAACTGCTTGTTGGGGTTTTCTCAAAGGCGCAAGAGGAAGCGCGGATCGGGCAAAATCATAACTTTAAAAAACTTTTTAAACTTACCAAATAAATTAGTCAATATCTAATATGAATAATTCATTCGGATTTCACCTATAAATATTTATTCGATATCAAATAACGACATAAATAAGTTAGAAACACTATGAAACTTTTACGAAAAATATTTTTACACAAAATAGCATAAAACGTGTTTTTTTTCCGAACCGACCAACCAATACATACGGGGGCTGCCCAAGTCAGCCCCAATAGTACTTGGGTAGTTCTTAGGCTACCCAAACGATAACCAATCCACTGTTTGGACAGCGGACACCCAGTAAGCCCGAAACTCACCTGGTAATGGCGTTTTTCACCATTTTCGTATATTTCAACTCTGAAACAATTTCCAGCAATTGTTCCCATACCCTAAACACATCCAATACATTTATACAACATAATTTTCATCACCAAAAAATCACAGAAATTCCAGATCTGATTTGGTAACCAAAATTATCATTTTTCATGCTTTAAATCTAATTTTCTCAACATTAATCATCTTAATACTTACACCAACCAAAGTCACCACAAATGAAGAACTCAAGAACAATTCTAGGAGTTATAAGAGTGGTCACAACACTCTATAATGGCAACAAGTCATCAAATAACAAAATTGAATTAATATTATACTAATATTATTCAATCTAACTTCACACATGCATCTAGCCTACAAATCCATCCACCAAATAAAAAAAACCCCAAAATCTAAGAAAGGAGAAATCCTAGAACTATTATAGATGCTCAAGAATAAGAAAAAGCTTTCTAAGTTTAAGATTATTGAAGATTATCTCAAAATCTCCTAATTTCCTTAAACTTTCTTCTTGATTTTTTAACTTTCTTCTCTTGGTTCTTATGAAAATTTTGGGAGCTTTTCTTCATGAGAGGTTCGGCCATGGAACTATTCTTCAAAGAGAAAACAAAATTTTTAACTTAAAAAATAGGTCTAAACCGACTTTGGGGTGGGATTTTGGTCTTTTGGTCAGTTTAATCTAATTAAATAATAATAAGCTTTAAGTTAACAAATCCAATTTGTAAACTTTAAGCTTAAAAGAATCATAACACATGTAACCAATAATATCAAACATATTACATAACAATTATGTAATATTGATATAATTTAATTATCTAGATATTTAACATTTAAACACCTAAATAATAAATTAATATGATTATTATTATATGTGTATTTTTATTTACATTAAATAACAAATACATATATTAATGGCATGCGTCAAAGTCTCATTTGATAAATAATTAATATGTATCAAGTCAAATTTTGTATCAAATACAAATACACATTAATTATTAATTGACCAAAATGCCCCTATACATCTATTTTCCTTTTAACCGTTTAAACGATTCAAATTAACTCATTTAATCTGATGAAGTATTATGAATAATCTGTATTACTCATAACGCGTTGCCCAAGTACTCAACGAGTACACTTTTTTTGGATAAGGTAAGAATATTAACCAAAAGAAAACGAAACAAGAGCAAAGGGGCATACCCCAAGCAACTAGAGAGGATAGGCCCTCCTAAAAGAAAAGTTGAAAGGCTACAAGCTTTTAAGATCAAAAGAAGATGTCATCGGGCAAGTGTCAGGAGAGGTGAAGCCATTTATTGTCATAAGATGGATTCACCTTCCGTAATAAGCTAGCACGATTCCGAACATCAAAAACAATTTCACGAAGAAGAACAGAAACAGGCCGAAGAGGCCCATCATGGGTACGGGCATTCCTCTCCCTCCAAATATGGTAGACTAACGCAGCAAAAGATAGCCGAATAAGAAGATGGCACAAAGAGGTGTCGGAAAACTAACACATCCACTCAACAGTCTGAGGCCAATCGCGGTAACTCCAATCTAATCCACACATAGCCAGCACAGCCGACCAGACCCTCGAAGAGAAGTAGCACTGGAAGAAAAGATGATCAATATCCTCACTTGAACAACCACAGAGAATACAACGCGAGCAAGCAGAGATACCGAACCTTATCAAACTATCCTGGGTACAAAGGCCTCAATGAATAGACATCCAAAGCAAAAAGGAATGGCGGCGGATGGCCTTCCGGAACCAAACAACTCGAGACCAACGCATCAACGGACCCACTGCCCCCATGGCATTCCAAGCAGTATCCACTGAAAATCTCCATCTACTATCGTCCTCCCAAACCAGCACATCTTCCCTCATACTAGAAGGATTCGGAATATGGGACCGAGCCAAAACAACAAGGGCAGCAGATCTAGCTGGGGGCTACCGCCAAGAGGAATCAGAGATAATGGAAGCAAATGTAGCCATCATATCCAAGCCAGAGTCATAAATCACTCTCCCACCCAACATGTCTACAATTGGACCCATATGATGCCAATAATCAAACCACAATAAAGTCTTCTCACCATTCCCAATCCTAACTCTCATCCTCCGCTGTGACCAAGAACGAAGCTCCAAGATCTTCCGCTAACTCCAAGAGCAATATGTAGGACAAAGAACCTCCCAAAAACTTCTCCCCCTCAACAAGTAGACGGAACCCAAGTCGACCAAGAAGAAACCTGGCCAGAACAAAGAAACCAAACATGCTTAACAGTAGCCGCTCTATTCCAAGTATCCAATCTCTTAATCCCCAGCCCCCCTCCTTTAGAGGTAAAAAAACTCTACTCCACTCCAAGCCACTCTCACCCCTGAAGAGGTGAGCGCACTACCCTTCCAAGAAAAAGAACGGAGAGTCGTCTCCACCTTCTTAACAACAGACTTAGGAAGAATTAATAAAGAAGACCAATAAACTAGAATGGAGAACAAAATAGACTTAATGAGCTGAAGATGCCCCGCATAAGAGAGAAACTTACTACTCTAACTATTTGCACGCATAACAATACGATCAACAAGAAAAGCACAATCTGAGGCCCGGAGCTTAGTAGAAATCAAAGGGACTCCCAGGTACCGCATTGGAAGAATCCCCTCTTGGAAACCCAGAACATGACGCAGCTGGCCTTGAAGGGTATGAGAGATACCAGAGGAGAAGAAATGACTCTTAGCTGGATTAGGGACTAAACCCGATAAACCACTGAACTGCCAGAGACAATTCTTGATCAAAGAGACCGAGGAGGCATCCATTTTACAAAAGATCATAAGGTCATCTGCAAAACAAAGATGAGTGAGACGGTTCTTAGAACACCGCCCATGGAACTTGAAACCCCGATTAAGAGCCATTTTATGAAGTAAGCCTGATAGAACTTCCATAGCCAAAACAAAAGAGATAATGAGACATATGATCACCCTGTCACAACCCGCGACCCCCTGAGAAAAAACCATGCAATTCCTCATTAATAGACACAGAAAACCTAGTAGAAGTCATACATTCTTGAATCCAACCCACCATCCTCTCTGGAAAACCAACAGTCCGCAAAACCTCAACCAAAAAGTCCCAACGAACAGTGTCATAAGCTTTCATCAAGTCAATCTTAAGAGCACATCTCGGGGAACCACCAGTCCGATGATAATTCCGAAGCAATTTCTGACACAAAAGAATGTTGTCGCTGATACGCCTCCCCGCAACAAAAGCAGATTGATTATTACTAATCACTGAGGGAAGGATAACCTTGATCCTATTCGCAATAAGCTTAGCAATACACTTGTAAATAGTGTTGCAACAAGAAATAGGCCGAAAATCCTTAACCTGGGAAGGGTTGGGGATCTTAGGAATCAGAGCAATAGAAGTAGCATTAACCTGTCTCAAGAGACGCCTATAGGAAAAGAAAGAGTGGATAGCACAAAGAACATCATCCCCCACAATACTCCAAGACTTCTTAAAAACACTGAATTAAACCCATCTAGGCCTGGAGCTTTATTGTCCTTCAGTGCGAACAAGACAGACTTAATCTCCTTATCCGAAACCTCCCGGGCAAGAGACTCCCTCTGCTCAGCTGTCACATGCCTAGTAATAGCAGATCGAAGAACATCACTATCAATATCCTGCTGACAAGGCTGGGGCCCCAAAAGGGTCTAAAAAAAGAGACAATCTCCTCTCTAGCCAACACATCATCCTTCACACGGGTCCCATCCTCTTTACTGATAGAAGTAATCTTGCTAAGGCCGTGAAAACTCTTCATAGCAGTAAAGAAGAATTTAGAATTCTGATCCCCAAGGTTGAGCCATTGAACACGAGATTTTTTTCTATTGAAGCCTTCCTCAGCCCGAATCAAATCACCATACCATAACGAAAGACTTGCTTCTTCAGCTAACAGAGCAGAGTCATTGGGGCACTCCAGTAAAACACACTACACTCTATCCAACTCCCTTCTAATCTTAAAAACCCAACTCGGAATATTAGAGAAATGCTCAACATTAAACTTCTTCAAGGCCAACTTTACACTCTTCAGCTTACAACATAAACGGAACATCAGAGTACCAAGAACATCAATGTCCCAAGCCCTAGCCACAACTGAGAAAAAATCTGGATGATCAGCCCAAAAGTCAAAGAATTTGAAGGGAATTTTCCTCTAAGGGAGCTCAGCAAGCTTAACCACCATAGGAGAATGATCAGAGACCCGATGAGGAATAAAGCGGGCAGCATAACCCGGGAAGAGACACTCCCAAGAAGAATTATGAGAACATGGTCCAACTTACGCCAAATAGGAGACTGAATTTGCTTATTAAACCAAGTAAACCGACAGCCAGAAAATTGAAGATCATCCAAACCAGCCTGACCCAAACAGCAGCCCAAATCATCTTTCCAAGGCGGCCCATGCATAGATCCACCACTATGCTCAACAGGAGTACGAATAGCATTGAAGTCTCCCAATACAAGCCACAGAGAATCATCAAAAACACTACCACTAGAAGTCAGGTCGGCCCAAAGCTCCCGACGCTTCTCGTTGTCACACTCACCATACATGTATTATTCATAATGCGTTGCCCAAGTGCTCAACGAGTACACTTCATATTGTATGACTCTCTAAGTTTAGGTTTATTTGTAACGGAATCAAATTCCGTGTCCATAATTCACCCACTCGAAAATTATGCCGACCACATATAATCTCGCTAAACTATGCAAGTCGAGGTCATTGCATACGTATAATCCCTCTCACAGGCTATCAATATTATACCGGAGATATAAATAGGAACGTCAAATCACTAAGGTATCGTATAGTCGACTTTCAAATTTATGATCTCTAAATAACACTCGGAACTCGCTTCCAAAGTATACCACGACCATTGATTTACTAGATCACAAACACGTTCAAGATACCTATGCCATGTACACAGGACTGACGAATTCTATTCGATACTCACAAGATATCATTAACATCAGCCCACACCCAACGAACATGCGGAGGTCTAATCTAAATAGATCGGTGACGTGACTACCATTAAAGTGTGGATGATGTCTCATATATCCACAGTGGTATCTCAAGTCGAATGACCACTATGCTATTCGACTCGAGAAGATTCATGTTGACATTGGTGTACCATCTGTTAGGAAATCTTCAGTGAGTCATTTAGTGTTTATCAAATAAACACCTACACGTAAATATGAGTCTCCCTAGACTCAAGGTTCATTGGTATAACCATCGGACCAAGTCTCAATATACGATATGTACATGGTCTCAGTAGATTTTACTAACCGACTCGTGTCAGTAAATCTTGATCAGGAACTTTATTTGAGAATATACAACCTATAGTGACGCTTCCCAATGTCAATTACAAACTACGTTGTAAATCCTGGGTCTTTGTCTAATATATACATATCACTAAATCATATTTAGTTTTAATCTAATCGTATTAGATCGAATACGTAAATAAAAAAAGTGTGCAACCATTAAGTAAGAAATATTATGGAAAAATGAATTGTTCGTATTCATGAATCAGACATAAATATGATTCGGATTGGCACTTCGAGCACCAACCCTAACAATTTCTCCCACTTGCTCTAGTGCCAATCAAGTTATCATATACAAATCTCAATGTGTATCACATACACATGGCCCTCAAGAGTTCACCTAGCACTCAAGAGGTAGGCAATAACAAGTAGGTCCGCTATAACATATTGAGTTTGTCCAACAAACCCAATCGTTTCCCTTAGTCAGCATCATTTATATTTTGTATAACCTAAGTTATACATCAATATGACTCAGATGCGACATGAAATTTGTGCTATAGCTACTGAGTTGTCTATGTGTTTAGGGATCAAATCCAAAATACTACACAGACAACTGCAAGCACAACACTAATATCAAAACTTCTAATCCATAAGTTCACTATGCAACTTCATAAGTCAATACTTCATATGTTACAACTAATTCCACTAATATTCTGACTCTATATGACCTAGACCATCTAACATCATAATTAGACTCAAAACTGATATGAACCAAATGGTTGCAGATTATATTCTCCATGAATAAGAAACACGTTCTTAATATCTCAAAGATAACAAAGAACATATTTTAAGACACATCCTATGGTCTACAGGGTATCAAAATAGCTCGTAACAATTACGATTAAATTGATATATTTAATCGCACATAATATAGTATTCATTATGCCATCATCCTATAATGTATAAGATTGACTAGACATTCTAATCAATTTCTCTTTCGACAAAGGAATCATCAATAGAAAATATGAATGTTATATATAAGAGACACTCTAACTGTCAAACAGTTATACTAACTGTCACACAGATAGTCTTATTGTGTCCTTTATTAGATAATATATAATGCATGAATAATGAGAGTATCTCACAAGTCTCTTGTTTTATATATATATATAAAACTTTATATCGAATATAACAAAGACTACTCCTACTGCTTTCACGAAGAAAAGAAGATTTAGGTAAACCTTTTACCTTAAAAACAACTAATTATTACATTAATAATGATAATGTCGTTTGGATATACAATACTAGAAAGAAATATGTACGCTCTCATTAACCCTACTATCACTTATGTATTCTCTATGCTTTGATAAAATCAGACAACCTGACTAATATCAAAATTAGAGAACACCGATTTTTGGAAAGCTCATTTGAGTATACAATAGGCTCTACAAATTGGTATATCAAATTGTGATCTTAACAGAATAAAAACTCCAGGGCCATTCCAGAACGAACTCTTCAAGCAAAGAAATCACAATGGATCTCTTCTTCGAAAAATCATTCAGGAACTCCACTTTGTATTCTTAGCTAAAATACATAGTTTAATATCATCATTAACTAACAGATTCTTAATTGTTAAATTAGTGTGACTAGAGACAAATTTCCTCAAAATCTACAATAGATCGTTGAGTATAACCTTTCTCACTGTCATACTATAATGGTCAAACCTTTAATAAGCTCACTCTGTTTTCGCTGTGGAAACCATTTGCACATTTCATGAACTAACGAAAGCTTAATCAAGTTAAAAACTTGATTGTAGTAAGCTACAAACAATCTATGGTTCAGTGCTAACTTCCGAGATCGATATCAAATATCGCTCCCACTACAAGTTATAGGATAATTTTCTTCGATAAGAAAACTACAGAACCATTAAGTATCAAATACTTCGCAAATGATTCTGACATCCTATTGGATTTATATGGAAGCTGTGTAATGTCTTTTCATATTATTAATTATGTATTCCATTTATAGATTATCACTCTCACATTTAACTTCAATAAAACAAGTCTTTTCTACAATCGTTAACATCTAATGTTACACACCAAGTAATAAAATAATTTTATTACTCGGGATCGTAGAAAAGATATTCTATCAAATAGAATACAATATTCTATTAATAGAATAAATGATAAACTTTTGCTTGTACCTCTGAGGCGCGAGTACTTTTCAATTATATAACCATTGTACAAAAGAAATATTCGAATTTCAAACTTTTCAAGCTTTGAATTTTCTACCTATATATATATCATATACGTAACTGTAGAAATAAATGGAACCTTAATTAAAAGGATGAATTAGTGTTACTGGAGAATATCCCCAAGAGTATTGAAACTAATTCAGTAACACTCAATATCATACGAATCAAATCGTATAATATTCGATTCCTCCCACAAACCAATTCCATCATGATGAAATCCTAGAAGAATAATATTGAGTACGAATCAAATTCATTAAATAACCTTAGACAAATTGCCATAAATTCATATGTTTGATCGTATCAAACATCTTTGAACTATTCAAAGAATCATGATGAATTTTAAAGATACAGTTTTCAAAACTTTAGATCGAAAATCTTTGAGCCAATCAAAATATTCGATCCACGTTTTATTAGAACAGATTGAAAATTCTCGAACCATTCAAGAAGTTCAATATGTGTTCTTTCAGAAATGCGTTACTAAGTCATGACAACTCATTAACCAAGTTACGAAGTAAAGAAAACTACTCAAGGCAATTTATAATTCATTAAACTACATACATCTAATGTATTAGTTTAATAAATCTTGTGGTCCAATGACAATCATTCGTTAAATGAGATTTAATCACTTCATGAATACAATATTCATTAAATGGATAAGGATATATGGTATGATCTCATATCAGACCATCCTTTACCGTACGGAATAAGCATCTAATGCTTAAGTGATAAAATCTCAAAGGACTGTCTAAGTTATTTACATAACCGAATATTTTTCTTAATGTTTATCTCTTCATCAATGACACTACTAGTAGTATTAAAATATATAACAACTGTTTATAAAGATCAAGTAACCATTCAATAGTCACAAGTTCTGATATCAAATATCAAAATAATAATTAAACACTATTTTAAATAACTAGACGAGAGATCTGGTATCCAATACCTATAGTTATCGTATTGTGAGAATCGATATTCTCTACACACAACTATACACATCTCCTTTTTTTAGCTTTATAATTTGCCTTCAACTATTCACAACAATTGCAAATAATTGATTAGCAAACTGTGTCTGACACATTACCTCTAAAGGTCACTAAAGCCAAGAAAAGTCATTATCATATAAACAAATACCTAATGGGATTTTCTTAATGCCAGTCAAGAATCTCGAGACATGAACTAATTCACATCAATTCTTACTGCACAAGAAATAATTCTCTCGAGAGAATTATATCCTAAAACGGATATCTATTTAGATTACCTATCGTGGCTTAGTAACTAAGTCACTAACCATCTTGATTTTTTAAGAAAATTGGAACAACAGTTCTTGATGGTTTTGACTAATCTAACAATAACCAAGCCTACTCTTAATCTAGAATCTATTCTAGAAATCTGCAACCATAAGGAAAGTCAAAAAATACATATATAAAATATACATGTAGTGGATTAAAAGTTCAATTCTATCAACACTATAGAATAAGGAAAACATAATCGGTAATTTTCATAATATTGCACACTGCTTTCGTTATGGATTTTTAACATAGCAGTGTCTCCTACTACTTCATGTAATACCGTAATCCCATACGGAAAATGAGAATTCAATAATTAAATTAAATTCCATAGTGAGAAGTGACCCCATCAATATATTTCGACTCACAGCTTTGGCACGTTCTCGCCTACGTATATTCACAGGTAGACAACTAATAAGCGGAAAATATATCAATATTTACCGCCCATTTTACGTAATTTTTTGTATAGTTTCTTGGGTTTTGTGAATATTTTGATTTGTTTTGTGTTATTTTATAGATAAATAAGATTTCAGAACTCAATGGAATTAAATCAGGGCTAAAACGGTGAAAAACGGAAAAAATAGCAAAAATGGAATTTTACGCGTCGCGACGCTCACACCTTATACGTCGCGACATTCCACAGTTAATATATTATCGACACTCGTCATCGCCACATCATCACCATGTCAGCACGTGCGTAATCATCATATCATCATGTTGTCAGCACAATAATTCGGTATGCCGACACGCATTATTCCTTACGTCAGCGTCGCGACGCCAAGCTTTCACATTTCGCGATGCCGAGCCAATAATTCAGCTGTCGAGAGCCGCGTCCCATGTGTCAATATCTCATCAAATCCGCGTACCACGTGTCAAGAATCCACGCGCGTCACGACGTGCAAGCTTTACGTGACGCGACACGCAGATCCAAAATTTACCTATAAATTGAGGCCGAATTCATTTGAATTTTTCATACTTTCTTCTGGGGATTTACTTAAGAATACTAAAAAGATAGTATCTTGTTTGTTTATTTACAGCTTTCTTATATTTATTTTTTATTTTAAGCAATAAATCTTTCTTTGTTTTACTTTAAAGTATGAGTAGGTAACTTCCCTCTGCTAGGGTGAAAGGTAAAGCTTTTATTATTATAATTTAGATTAATCTCCCTGATTTATAATATATAAACTATCTTAAAACTTGACTTAATGGGATACCGCCTTTATGGTCAGTTGGACTTAATTAAATTGATTTTAACCTAACTTAATTGGATACCGCCTTAATGATCGGTTGTAATTAATCAAAAATCTGACTTAATCAGGATACCACCTATATGGTCGATTGGTAATGTCATGCAAATTTATATATTATAATAAGGGAGATTTCTAAATTAGAAGTAACAAAAGTGGATCCTCTAACCCCCAATATTTTATTTTATTGTTTTATTTTACCTTTTTAATTTCCAAGTTTATTTTATGTTGTTTTCTTTATTTATGTCTTTCATAATCCTAGATATGTGTTGTAACTGAATACCTTATCTAGGGTTGTGATGAATTCCAATATCACCGGTTTATAAGTTGGTTATTTTGTGCCTTGGGTAATATATTGGTTTATTTATTGAGTTTTAGTCTTAATGCTTCTTGTTAACTACCATTAATAAGATTGATTTCGTAAACTTAAAATGAACTTGGAAACGAGATTTTAGGTTTAGCCATAGACTCAATAGCTCACGATCTCACCTTAGGGTAAATTTCACTTAAGGTAGATTTCCTTACAGGAAAGGAATATACATGTCGTGCGGGAGTAGCCATAATTGGAACTTAATCTTAATGAATTCGGAGTTTCTTAATTAACATAGAAATATAGTTAATTGGGTTACTTTGGGTGTTTGCATATGACCATGGAAGAGGCTTTTGTATAACTTTGTGTTCCAGGTTAACAAACCGATATATTGCACAAACATGAAATAATCACTTCATCTTTAAAAGATATTGGAAGGATTGACAACCCTAGATAGCTTTATAATATTAATTTTTCCTTGAATTTACTTTCGCACTATTTTATTTACTTTTTTTGGATAAAGTACTATTTTATTTACTTGTTTTAGATAAACATCACCATCCAACCAACAATCAATCAATTAGATACTCATAGACATTTAACTTCAATAAATTAATAGCTTAGGTATTATGTCGTCGTGGGATCGATACATTTTATACTACTTGAGCGATACGTGTGCTTGCATTACGTGTGTGTTTATCACCGATCAAGTTTTTGGCGCCGTTGTCAGGGACTTATTTATCTTTTACTATTAATTTTGGGGTTAGATACTTTACTTGTGTCTAATTTATTTTTACTTATTATTTTTGTTTTCTTGTATTTCAGGTTCTCAGACACTACATGAGAAGAAGTAGAAGCTTTGAAATCAGTCCGCTTGACCCAGAAATTGAAAGAATAATCAGACAATTGAGGAGGGTATTGCGAGAAGACCAAGAAGCACTGATCAACATGAACAATCATGAACCTGAACCTTTGGAAGTTGCACCACCAATTCCCATTCGAGACAGAACAATTCTGATGGTTGACGGCTTCATATCATGTATCTTACTTCCTTATTTACCAGCAAATGCGTGTGACATCAAAACATGCATTCAGATGATACAACAATCAGTTCAGTTTGGTGGAAGTGCAACTGAAGATCTAATGGCCACATCAGCAATTTCCTAGAAGTTTGTGGCACAGTCAATTACAACCGAGCGGCAGAAGAAGCAATGAGACTGCGTGTGTTCCCATATTCTTTGAAAGACAAAGCTAAGGCTTGGCTCCATTCACTACCAGCAGGTTCCATTACAACTTGGAACACTCTTGACACCAAATTCCTTGCAAAATATTTTCCCCCAGTCAGAACAGCAAAGCTGAGGAACGACATTACATCTTTTGTGCAACATGACTCAGAATCCCTTTGCGAAGCTTGGGAAAGATACAAGTAATTTCTCGAAAATGTCCTCACCATGAGATTGCAAAGTGGCTACAAGTCCAAACCTTCTACAATGGACTTTCTGGACTACTGAGAACCACAATAGATGCTGCTGCTGGAGGAGATTTAATGGCAAAAGGAGAAGATCAGGCCTGGGACTTAATTGAAGAAATGGCCAACAATAATTCCTTGTGGCCAATAGAAAGGAGCATGATTCCACGAATAGCAGGAATCCATAAATAGGAGCCAACACAGCAATGAATGCTCAGCTGGATCAGATATGCAAATTCATGGAAACTCTTAGCATGTAGGGTAATGTTGGATCCACAAGTTCACCATATGGAGGAGAACTATATGGAGAATCTTACAACCAATATGATGAGATGGTGAATTATGTTAGCAATTTCAACAGATAGGGAAACAATCCATATTCCAATACCTACAACCCAGGTTGGAGGAATCATCCCAATTTCGCATGGAGCAACACTGCAGGGCAAGGGAACAATCCACCACCAGGATTCCAACAGCAGAATAAAAGCTAGGATTATGAGAAGAAGCTAGGAATAGAAGATGTGTTTGCCCAGATGAAAAAGCAAGAATCAAAATATGATGCTATGTTTCAAGCCCAAGCAGCATTGAATCAAAGCCAATCTACTTCTATAAAGGCTCTGGAAAATCAATTGGGAAAACTGGCCAATGCTCAGAGTTACAGACCGTGAGGTACCATTCCTAGCAACACAGAACCAAATCCAAGGAACAGAGGGAATGAGCAATGTCAAGCCATCACTAAGAAAAATGGCACTGAAATCAACAAAATGTTGGAATCAAGGCATCCATCGAGAAAGTTCCAAAAGAAAGCAGCGAAGCAGAACCACATATGGAGGAAAAATAGGCAAAATAAAATAATCGAGAAAGATTCACTCCACCTCCACCTTTTCCACAGCGTCTCTAGAAACATAAACTAGACAAGTAGTTTGCCCGATTCCTGAAGATCTTTAAAAAGCTGCATATTAACATTCCATTTGCAGAACCGTTGGAACAAATGTCCAGCTATGTCAAATTCATGAAAGATATTCTGCCACGAAAGTGAAGAATAGGAGATTACGAGATAGTAGCATTGAAAGAAAAATGCAGCGCCATCATTCAGAGGAAGCTTCCCCCAAAGTTGAAAGATCCCGGCAGTTTCACCATCCCTTGCACTATAGGAGAACATTACTTCAGTAAGGCTTTGTGTGATTTAGGTGCTAGTATTAACTTGATGCCTTTGTCTATTTACATGAAACTGTAAATTGGAGAAGCAAAGCCCACCTCAGTTACTCTACAACTTGCTGATAGATCGCTCACATTTTCGAGAGGTGTAGTTGAAGATGTATTGGTCAAAGTCGATAAATTCATTTTCCCAGAAGATTTCATTGTCCTTGACATGGAGGAAGACAAAGACGTACCAATCATCCTCAAGAGACCATTATTGGCTACAGGTCGAACCATTATTGATGTATAAAAAGGTGAACTAACCATGAAGGTGCATGACCAATAAGTAACATTCAATGTTTTCAAAGCCATGAAATTCCCGAATGATGAAAAGAATGAGGAATGTTTCAGACTTGATGTAATAGATAGTATCATCCAGAATACAGATGCAATGCAACTTTCCACTGACAAACTTGAAGCATGCATCACCAACATGACTGACAAAGAACTATATGATGAGATTCTGGAATGTATCAACTATATTGATAAAAGCCTCTCGTTTCAAATTAACACCACAGATGGAAAGCTTGGAACAACCAAAAAACGAGCGAATTAAGCCCTTGATTGAAGAACCACCGCAGTTGGAACTAAAACTACTTCTGAGCCATCTTAGGTATGCATATTTGGAAAACTCTTCTGATTTACCTGTGATTATTTCCTCGTCGATAACATGGGTGCATGAAGATAAGTTGTTGAGAGTGCTAAGCGAGCACAAAAGAGCTATTGGCTGGACCATAGCGGACATTCCAGACATCACTCTATCATTTTGCATGCATAAAATCCTGATGAATGACGAGTACAAAGCCACGATGGAGCATCAACGTAGACTGAATCCAATCATAAAAGAAGTCATGAAGAAAGAAATCATCAAATAGTTGGATGTTGGCATCATTACCCCATCTCTGACAGCATTTGGGTGAGTCCTATGCAATGTGTACCCAAGAAATGAGGAATGAATGTAGTCACCAATGATAAGAACGAGCTGATACCAACAAGGACAGTGACTGGATGTATAGTATGCATGGACTACAGGAAGCTGAACAAAGCAACAAGGAAAGATCATTTCATGTTACCATTCATTGACCATATGCTAGACAGACTGGCGGGACATGAATTCTATTATTTTCTGGATGGATACTCGGGGTACAATCAGATTTCCATCGCCCTAGAAGATTAGGAGAAAACCATTTTTACATGCTCGTATGGTACTTTTGCTTTCCGCAGGATGCCATTTGGACTTTGTAATGCTCCTGCCACATTTCAACGTTGCATGATGGCCATCTTTTCAGACATGCTGGAACAAAGCATGGAGGTTTTCATGGATGATTATTTTTTGTATTTGGAGACTCTTTCGACCACTGCTTGCAAAATCTGGAAAAAATATTACAAAGATGTGAAGATACCAACCTGGTACTCAACTGAGAGAAATGTCACTTCATGGTGCAGGAAGACATTGTCCTGGGACATCGGATCTCACATAAGGGAATCAAGGTAGATAAAACAAAGATTGAGACGATAGAAAAATTACCTCCACCATCATTTGTCAAAGCGATTCGAAGTTTTCTCGGACATGTAGGATTTTATATGAGATTTATCAAAGATTTCTCCAAGATTGCTAAACCTCTGTGCAATCTGCTGGAGAAAGATGTGTCTTTCAACTTCATCAAAGAATGCCACCATGCTTTTGAGATCTTGAAACAGAAGCTGGTCTCTGCCCCCGTAATAGTAGCACCAGCCCGGACGCTTCCATTTGAAGTGATGCGCGATGTTAGTGATTTTACTGTAGGTGCAATTTTGGGACAACGCAAAGCAAAAATTTTCCACACCATTTACTACTCCAGTAAAACATTGAATGAAGCACAACTAAACTACACAAACAGATGAAAAGGAATTGCTCGCAGTTGTGTTTACTTTTGATAAATTCCGCTCCTATTTGCTGGGTCCCAAAGTGGTGGTTTACACAGATCATTCAACAATCAAATACCTGATCGTGAAGAAAGATGCCAAGCCCATATTGATCTGTTGGGTGCTTATACTGTAAGAATTTGACGTGGAGATCCGAGACAGGAAATGGACAGAAAATCAAGTGGCATATCACTTATCGAGGCTCGAGAATGGAAGAACAACTGGCAATGAACTGACAATCAAAGAAACCTTTCCCGATGAATAGTTATTTGCCATCAAGCAACATGAAGTCCAATGGTATGCTGACTATGTAAACTACATAGTATCGGGAAAATGGCTGTTGGAATGGACACATCAGAAACGAAAGAAATTCTTCAAAGAAGTCAAGCATTATGTCTGAGATGAGCCATATCTATTCAAACGTTGTGCTGATCAATTATTGAGGCGTTGTGTACCACAGGAGGAGGTCAATAGTGTCCTGCAGCATTGTCATTCATCACCATACGACGGACACTTCAGCGGAGATAAAACTGCAGCCAAAGTCCTACAATCATGTTTGTTCTGGCCCACCTTGTTTATGTTAGTTAGTCCTAGACATGCCAAGGATCTCTAAGTCATGATATTGTGTGAATAATCAAAAATAAGTTGCGGAAAGACTTACAATGAATAGATGAAGTTCAAAACTTTCTTTGTATTTGTAGAAGCTCCAAGCTTTGTTGAATCTTTAAACCCAATGGTGACTTTCCCTATCACCTTGATTTACTCTTTAAGTGCTAGCTTTCTTTGATTTTGAAGCAAAATCAATGGAGAGGAGAAGCAAGGCTCACGTCCAAGAGAGGGAGAGAATAGAGCTTTTGTGTTTTTGATAATTTTATTTCTAAAACAATTACCAAAAGTCAACTTCCAAAAAGTTGTGTATATCTTTTCAAAAAGAAAAAGCAAAGTGTGTTGTGTAAAATTCATTAGAGGCTCTCAACTACTTCCATCACCAAAAAATGACTAGTGATGTAAGTTGGTGGGCCTCACCTCTTAAATTCAAAATTCAAGTTGCTTGCTCAACACACTTCGGGCTCAGGTTCGTTTAATCCAATTAAACGAATTTTCCGTCGCAACGTAATTAAATCCAATTTAATTAAATAATAATGCCTAGCAAAATTATTACGAAAGTCACTCGCGAATTAATTCTAAATTAACTCGTTCGCCCGAATTAAAATCTAATTTTAATTCCGCTTTGAAATCTGATTTCAATTAATATATCCAATATATTATTTAATCAATTAATTCCTAATTAATCGCGTTCTCTCTTCTATTTGAATTTTATCCCAGATAAATTCTTACCGCAATTAATCCCAGATTAATTTTCTCTCTCTCATAATTAATCCTAGATTAATTCTGTTCGAGTCAAATGTCACCGGTGAATCTTTGGGAAGCGACCCAAGAGATCCCTGGATATGTTGGCAGTAAATTCGGTTGTCGGACTATCCAAACACGTGCGTACCCCGTACCACGTTCTTACCGATTTACAAGACATGGTTGGTTTCTAGCAAAGCATCGTGCCTACCCAATTCTCTAGAAATATTCAACAAAGAATATATAATCTATATCATGCATAGTATACTATGTATTGCGTATTGCGATCCAGTATCAGATGTCACATGCTAGGCCTGGGGCTGGAATTGTGTATGCCCGTACGAAGCATATATCGGATCACTAGCAACTAGTCTCTTTAATCAGATAATCATGACCTAGTCATACTATCCCGATAGCTGCAGCATTTGAGAGTACTAGTTTTGTATCCTTGCGTGATCATCATCTCCATATGACTGAAGTGATACTTCCATCTTGACATCACACCCAATACACTACAATTCTCAGTAAACCCAGAAGAGGCGTACACATAACCTGTTAAAGCCCCGAACGATCAAAACCAAAGCGTACTGATTGTCGCAAGTATTAGCGATGCAAGTCTCAGGTTAAGACCACATACACCTACCCTGATGCGGATTCCCATAGACACATAGTCACACTACCAATGGGATTCCGAGGGGTCTATCCAGAGCGAAGCTGTTCCCGATCCAACGGCTAACAGAACCTCATATCACACTTGCATAAGTATCATATACTTAAATATATGAGAACTATACCGTTAAGCTTTCATAACGTGCACAAATGTAATACTAGTCTATTCCGCATTATCAATATCCAGTCTCGATAATACTACGACTATGGATATTTAATGATTAAACCTGACGCGGAACTCACTTGAAGGATTAGGCCAAGCAAACCCCTTGCAACAGACAGAACCCCAAGAACCGCGAATTTGATTTTGTAGGAACAAAACCCTTCCAAGGCCACAAAGAAGACCCACAAAAAACTTGTCTTTCAGAACCCTTAAGATGATTCCTTGAGGTGTTCTGCTAGCACGGAGACGCCACTAAGGTTGCCACGCCTTAGATAAGTCGATTGCATGAAATAAGGGGAATCCCTCCCTTAAGTAATTTTTGGACAAAGCCAAGCTCTCAATTGAGATGAATTTCGAAATTTGATGATTAGCTTCTCATTAAGATGAAATGAGTTTAAATAGTACAATGAAAGAAACCCTAATGGGTGCAAAATGACCAAAACACCCTAAGTTGCTAACTAATGGCTATTAAATGGCCATGCCCTTAATAGACATTTAATAACAAACACAAAGTCAAAAGAAACAAAGACTTAATCAATAACAAAAAACTTTGCCAAAAAAGTCTAAAGTAAAAACACAAAATCATAAAAGTCAACAAATGTGGAAAACTTTTCTAAATTTGTCTAAAGTTGTCTCATTGCACCAAAAGTCCTCCAAATTCGTGGCTTCCATGTATAAAGGCATAATGATGTGTCATAAAGTCCAATAAGTCTTGTTTTGGCCGAATATTTAGTGTCGGGCTTGAATTGGCTTGATCCGTTAAAAATATACTCGGCTTCAAGATTGCTGGTGCGTTACTCTGGTATGACTTGGGTCAAGTGAAATAGCTTTGGACCCACTCCAATGAAGCCCTCATGTGACGTCAATATGCCCAGGAGTTGTCTGTCACACTCGACCATGGCATTCTGCGCTAGCCCCGCCATTGCGTCTCTGATCTTCTTAGCTCTTTGGCGTGTGATTGGACCTGTTGGCAATTGCAAAGGATCTAATGTTCCTTGAGTTATTGAATTCATGTCATTCCCTCCCTCTTGAAAAGGATTCGACCTCGAATCTGTACCTGCATAAAAAAGAGTTAAATCAGAAACATTAAATGTCGCACACATTATGCTCACCTTGTAAATTCAGCTTGTATGCATTGTCATTAATCCATTCCAAGACTTGAAATGGACCATCCCCTCTCGGTTGTAGCTTGGATTTACGCTGTTCAAGAAATCTTTCCTTTCGCATGTGTACCCAAACCCAATCTCCAGGTTGAAATACCACACGTTTTCTTCCCTTATTGGCATGAGAAGCATATTGTTCATTCTTTCGTTGTATGTGCTCTCTTGCTTTCTCATGTATGTGTTTCACCAAATCAGCTTTCTTTTTTCCATCTAACCCTGCATGCTCATCAACAGGCAATGGTAACAAATCTAATGGAGTTAGTGGTTGAAAACCATAAACAATTTCAAATGGTGAATAAGATGTGGAAGAATGAATGCTACGATTATATGCAAATTCAACAAAAGGTAAACAATCCTCCCAAGTTTTCAAGTTCTTAGAGACAATAGTACGCAATAACTGAGTCAAAGTCCTATTAACCACTTCAGTCTGTCCATCAGTTTGGGGATGACAAGTAGTAGAATACAAAAGTTTTGTTCCTAACTTACCCCATAAAACTTTCCAAAAGTGACTAAGGAATTTAACATCACGATCTGAAACTATACTCCGTGGAATTCCATGGAGTCGTACCACTTCTCTAAAGAATAAGTCAGCAATGTTAGTGGCATCATCAGTTTTATGACATGCTATAAAGTGTGCCATCTTACTGAACCTATCAACCACTACAAAGATGGAATCTCTACCATGCCTAGTCCTAGGTAAACCCAATATAAAGTCCCTTGATACATCTACCCATGGCTCACTAGGTACAGGCAACAGTGTATACAACCCATGAGGCATAACCTTAGATTTAACCTTTTTACAAATCAAGCATTTATCACACATTTTAGGCCAATATCTCTCCGCATTTTAGGCCAATATCTCTCCGCAATTTAGGCCAATAAAAATGTTCACTCAATACCCTAAGGTCTTAGAAATGCCAAAGTGCCCCCATTAAACCTCCCCCATGCGCTTCTCTAACTAACAACTCATGCATACTACAAACAGGAATGCATAATCTATTCTCCCTAAACAGAAACCCGTCATGTTGATAGAATTTATTAAAGGTAGACTTTTCACATGCATCATAGATGGTACTAAAGTCAATATCATTTGCATAAAGTTCTTTAATAAATTCAAACCCAAGCATTCTTGCACTCAATGAAGTAAGTAAAGCATACCTTCGCGATAGTGCATCAGCGACAATATTTTCCTTACCTTGTTTGTAGCGAATTACGTATGGAAATGTCTCATTGAACTCCAACCACTTTGCGTGTCGTTTGTTCAACTTACCTTGGCCCTTGAATGCTTCAATGATTCATGATCAGTATGGATCACAAATTCTCGAGGCCACAGATAATGCTGCCAAGTCTCAAGGGCTCTCACTAGCGCATACAACTCCTTGTCATATGTTGGGTACCTCAAAACTGCTCCATTAAGCTTCTCACTAAAGTAAGCTATTGGTCGCTTTTCTTGCATAAGAACAGCTCCAATGCCTATTCCGGATGCATCACACTCAATCTCAAATGTCTTTTCAAAATTGGGTAGTGCCAAAACTGGTGCACTACATAACTTCATTTTAAGATCCTGGAATGCACGCTCCTGCTCTTCTCCCCATTTGAAACCAACAGTTTTCTTCACTACTTCAGTTAGTGGTGCGGCAATACTACTGAAGTCTTTAACAAATCTACGGTAGAAGCTTGCTAATCCATGGAAGCTTCTAACTACTGTCACTGTCGTTGGTGTAGGCCAATCCTGAATCGCCTTCACCTTCTCTATATCAACTTCGATGCCATCTGCACTTACAACAAAACCAAGGAAAACAATCCTATCCATACAAAAAGTGCACTTACAAAACTTATCATACAGTTTTTCTTGTCTCAACACTTCAAGAACATGCTTCAAATGTGTAACATGCTCATCTAATGTTTTACAGTAAACTAAGATGTCATCAAAATAAACTACAACAAACTTACCTATAAAAGCATGCATAACATGATTCATCAATCTCATAAATATGCTAGGTTCGTTTGTAAGACCAAATGGCATAACTAACCATTCATACAAGCCATACTTGGTCTTAAATGCAGTTTTCCACTCATCTCCCTCTCTCATGCGAATTTGATGGTATCCACTCTTTAAATCAATCTTACTAAAAACTTTGGAACCATGCAATTCATCCAACATGTCATCTAGTCTAGGAATAGGGTGACGATACTTTACCGTTATATTGTTGATCGCTCGACAATCAACGCACATACGCCACGACCCATCTTCCTTAGGAACTAGAAGAACTGGTACCGCACATGGACTCATACTTTCTCTAACATACCCTTTCTCCATCAACTCCCTCACTTGCTTCTGAAGTTCCTTCGTCTCCTCCGGATTGCTTCGGTAGGCTGGTCTGTTGGGAATGACTGCGCCTGGTAAGAAATCTATCTGGTGCTCAATACCTCTAATGGGTGGAAGCCCACTAGGAATGTCCTCTGTCAGCACATCACTGAATTCCTGCAAAAGAGATGAAATGGACACAGGAAGCAAAGTGTCAGTGTTAGCAATACAAATACGGTGTTCCATGTAGACCAACAAAAGCATAAGCTTGCTAGCCTTAAAAGCTTTCCTTGCTTCACCTTCACCCATGTAAAAGCTTTTTTTCACTCGCCCTTTTGTTTCCCCCTTAAGTTCACTCACACTCCCCTTAGAAACACTCACGACCTTTGCCTTATTTTCCTTACTAGGTTCAGTCACACTCCCCTCACGTGTTTTCCCCAAGGCTGTGTTTTCACTCTCAATCTCTCTATCTCTCTCAAGTTGTAACTTGACTTGATCCTCGTGGACTTGCTTTGGTGTGAGTGGGTACAAGGTAATGGGTTTTCCCTTATGTTAAAGGAATACTTATTCTTGAACCCATCGTGAATAACTTTCCTATCAAACTACCACGGCCTGCCCAAAAGAATATGTCCTGCATGCATCGGTATCACATCACATACGACATCATCCGTGTATGTCCCAATGGTAAATCTCAATAACACCTACTTTGTCACCTTTATCTCGCCACAATCATTTAACCACTGCAACTTATAAGGCTTGGGATGCTTCAAGCAATCTAATCCCAACCTCTCAACTAAAGCCGTACTTGCGACATTAGCACAACTGCCCCCGTCAATGATCATACTACACCCTTTTACCATTCACACGACATCTAGTATGAAATATGTTCTCCCTCTGTTGATCACTCTCATCCTCAACAATTTGTGCACTCAAAACACGCTTGACAACTAAGGACAAGTTATCCAGCGGGTATGCAACTCCCTCTTTGTCACTAGTATCCTCAATCTCAGGCTCATCATCATCAACCTCAACATCACTGTCAGTAGAATGTACTTCACCACTCTTCTTATCAATCACTAAGGTGCGCCTGTTGGGGCACTGTGAAGAATAGTGTCCCATGCCCAAACACTTGAAACACTTGATGTCCTTTGTCTTTAGTGTTGTACCTTCAGGTTTCGTTCTAGTCTTGCTTGGTTCTGCAACTTCTTTACCCTTGGCACCAGGTTCAGCCCTTCGCTTATTAAAGCCTCCATCTCGTCGATCATTAGGAACCCATTTCCCCTTCCATGTAGAAGTAGTCTGAGTACCAAATCTGGATGTAGACTTCTTCTTGAGTTGCCTTTCTACATTGACAGCCATGTGAAGCATATCCTCCAAATCAACATAATGATGCAACTCCACCATGTTGGCAATCTCTCTGTTAAAGCCCCCTAAAAATCGTGCCATAGTAGCCTCTGCATCTTCCACGCCATAGTAGCCTCTGCATCCTCCACTACATTCACCATGATCATGGCAACCTCCATCTCAGTATAATAATCCTCTACACTCTTGGTCCCCTGATACAAATGTTGTAGTTTCTGATACAACTCTCGGTAGTAATGCCTGGGTATAAATCGTTTCCTCATGAGACCTCGAAGTTCTTCCCATGTCTGAATTGACCTCTCATAATTCCTCATTCGGTTGGTGACAATCTGATCCCACCAAATCATAGCATAATCTGTGAATTCCATGACTGCTAGATTGATCTTCTTCTCATTTGAGTAATGATGCAATTGAAAATCAATTCTATTTTCTTCTCCCACTCTAAAAATGCTTATGGATCATTCTTGCCTCGGAAGTTTGGTATTTTCATCTTGATGCTGTTCAAATCACCATCAACATCACCATGTCTACCATAACCCCTCCTGTCATAATCCTCACGCCTGTCATCAAATGCACCTCTACCATCAAACCGCCTATCCCTCCTATCATTCCTCCTATCAAACCTCCTATTAGGCCTCCTATCAGGCCCTGGCTGAAATCTCTCCTCCACATCATTAAGATCATCAGAATCATCAAACTCATTTTCAGCTTCTTCTTCATCTGGTGGTACCCGTTGTGGTGCCACATTCTGAGGTGGTGGTATATGTCGAGGTGGTGGTCTGGGAACACTGCCTGTTCGATTACTCTCTACTTCCCTGGACAACTTATCAAAAGCAGCATTCATGTTTTCCATCATATCCATGAATTTCCTTTCTAAAGCCTCAAGTTTCTCATCCACTGTCAAACTAGTACCTGCCATCTCAAAGCTTCAAAAACAGATTAGAAGTAACAATATGTGAAAATAATTAGATATCCTCACAACCTCACACCTCACAAGCTCACGTGTTTACACTCAAATATGTATCACTCCACTCGTGTTTACACTCAATATGATGTGAATATGTGACAAGAACTCACTTGGGTTGGAAACCAAGCAAACCCCAAGCATCTTTCTCAAAACCCCAAGAACTCTCGCTTCTCAAAACCCCAGAACTTTGAATACTGATTTTGTAGGAACAAAACCCAACCAAGATCAGCCCCTAACCACCATGAAACTCACGTCCATGATAACCACAAGCATGAAATCAGATTGTATTTTGCTAGCAATGGAGACGCCACTAAGTTGCCAAGCTTAGATAAGTCAATTTGAACTTGAAAAAGGGAATCCCTCCTCAACAAGGTTTTGGCCATAGCCATGGAAAGCTCAAGCTTTTCTTTCTTTCAAAATTCTGTATATTACGTTTGTTTGTCCAAAAATACAAAGAAGAGGCATATAATAAGGGTTACAAAAGAGTAAAAAGGCTAAAATGACCCTAGAGCTAAAATTACCAAAAGCCCTAAGTCAAGCACTTCAACCACGACCATTAAGGTCCTTTTGCACCTAAATAAACTTAAAACAAAGATTAGAAGCTAATCTCACTTAAGCTAATTAAGGTGCTTACATGCTATAGTAAATTGACGTGCTTCCGGCTAAGTACAAATCTAAGCATAATTAAGCCTAATGGCATAGTCAACCATGCTAATTACATCATAAATAAAGTAAAAATGTCGAGCACAAATGACAAAAATGCCCCCATTTGGCCGAATTCAACATAGTCCCAAAATGGGTGAAATCGGGTCAAAAGGGTGCTGGTGCTGAAACTGCTCTACTATGCTTCAGTCTGAGCTGATCTGGGTCAAATGAAATAGCTCGGGGACCTCTCTGGTTATGCCCATATGTGTCTCTGGTGTGCACTTGACTTGGTTGCTGCAACTGGTCACATAGCTCTGAGCTAGTCCCGCAAAGGCCTCTCTGATCTTCTTTGCTCTTTGGCGTGTGATTGGACCTGTTGCAACTGCATGGGTTCCTCCAAGTTGTTATTTGCATCCTGTAATGTCTCTAGTGTGGTTGGACTCATGTCATTCCCTCATTGTTGAAAAGGATTCGACCTCGAATCTAAACCTGCATTAAAAATAAAATAAGTCAGAAACATTAAAAGAAGTAGATACGTTGTACTTACCTTGGAAATCCAGCTTATACGCATTGTCGTTAATCCGTTCCAAGACTTGAAATAGACCATCCCCACTTGGTTGCAACTTGGATCTTCATTATGCTTGTATCTTTTCCTCTTGCATATAAAGCCACACCCAATTGCCGGGGTCAAACACAATGCGTTGGAAACCTATTATTCTCACCAACTCTGCCTTTCCCTTATCATTCATACTCCCAAGCTTAATAACAATCAAAGATAATAAATCCATAGGAGTTAAAGAATTAGAATCATAATCAATCTCATAAGGCAAGTAAAAACTAGAAGGATGAATGCATCTATTATATGCAAACTCTGGCCCCGCTATTGCGTCTGTGATCTTCTTAGCTCTTTGGCGTGTGATTGGGCCTGTTGGCAATTGCAAAGGCTCTAATGTTCCTTGGGTGACTGCATTCATGTCAAATGTTGTCCCTTGGATCATGTCATTCCCCCTCTCTTGAAATGGATTTGTCCTCGAATCCGAACCCGGATCATAGATAGTTATGACAAAATCAATTGGACGATGATATTGAAATATAAAAGAATCATACTTGACCACTTGTACCTGCGATGAAAAAGCATAAACAATAGATAAAATGTTATGGAAAAACTTCACTACCACATCTACTTTCTTTTCACCAGCTCTCACAGCTTCATCATCACTCATGGCCACTATCTCAACCATACTTGCAAAGACCTCCTCACACACCTGCTCAGCTTCACTATGTTTTTCAACCTCAAAGCACACTACCTCACAAGTGTTTACTCCCTCAATGCTCGCGGTCTCACAAGCATTTGCACTCACCATGTCACTTATAACACATTCATAACATTCAAGGCCTCACAGGTGTTTTCATCCGCTATGCACTCAACATCACAAGTGCTTCTCACTTCATTACACACAACTTCAATAGCTTTTGGTTGTTGAGTACTCTCTTCATTCACTGCATATTTAGTTACCTTCCAAGTCTTTTTCCATTTCTCATAAGATCTTCTATAATCACTCATAATATCTTGGATATCACTTTTGAAAGTATCCAAAACCTCGATCCTATCATCAATGGTTAAACTTGGACCTGCCATCTCAACACTAAACAAACAGATTAGAAATAATAAAAAGCAAAACAAATATGTAAATCATCACAATCTCACGTGCATACACTCGAATGATATCACTCCACTCGTGTTTGCACTCTATTGGCTTTTACCCGATACTGTGCTCACACTCACTGCCTTTTACCACTCTTGAGTTCTTCCTCAATTCAATTACAAATCAACTCAATTCCCAGAATGGTCAACTAAGATGTAGTCCACAAGCTAGCAGAAACACAATGTATATATAGAGCAGGTGGAATAAAGCAAATAAGATAAGTAATCACGAGACTCAATCGAAAGAAACCTATAGCTAGAGTGCTCATAATAAGAAAGAATGACGAGTTAGCTAAATGCAATAAATAAGCAAGCAAGCAATCAACGTGTCACTGAAGCAATCTTGTGGTCACTCGCTATAGTGTTTGAGCTCACCTTTCTTTTATTCTCACACACACTCACAAGTGTTTACACTCCAATGGAACACAATGAAGCACAAAGGATTTCAATTCGGTTATAACACAAATATAGTCTTTCAAGCTCAAACCAATACACACCAAATCAAATATCAATGTAACTCATGTAAAGCAATCCAATCAACTTGCAAATGGTCTAATCAAGCTAAGCACAATGCGATCAATTCTCTTTCTTTTTTTTTTCTTTTTTTTTTTCAAAACAAGTAGGTGACTCAGCTGCTTACGTAAGTAGCTTACAAGTAGGTCAAGTAAGCATGTCAATTCGGCAATGGTAAGTTACAAACCAACTAAACAATTTTTCCAATTAACTTGGTGATGCAGCAGCTTGCCTCTTCAAGCACCTCTCAAATGCAATGATGGCTACTCAAATTTCCATGTCAAGCTCATGAGTGCTTCCATTTTCAATGTCATGCTAATGATTTCAACACAAATCCAATGTCAAGCTAATGATGGCTCACGCAAATCAGCAAGCACACTTGTTAATTCATGCTTCAACATAAGCACATCAAGCACTCACGCATAAGTAAACTTCAAGAGTCTCACGGCCTCATCAATCCATAAGCATTTCATTTTGTTTCAACACTCATTCACTCAAATGCCTCACCACAACACTCAAAAACACTTGTTTTCCTCACACTTCACAAGATTGCAACAACTTCACAAAGATTGCAAACAAGCTAGTTCACGCAAATGCTAGGAGTAATGGAGTGCAATCTGATTTTCTCAAAGTAGATATGAACAATACCTATTGAAAACAAGCTAAGTGACATGCATATGGCAAGAACAAAGCAAGGGTGGTGATGGTTCTTCCTTGGCCGAATCTGACCTGATGCATTTTTTTTTTTTTTTTGATTTTTTGAAACTAATAACTTAATAACAATGTTAAACACGTCCTAGTAACTTACAATTAACAACTAAACACTTGATTCAAGCAAAGAACACAAAAGCCCCAATTTTGACCTAAGTAGCCAAAGCTTAACTCAAAGAAATACTCATGATCAATCAAAAACACTCAAGGCAGAATGTTATTCATGATATTTTGATCACAAATCAACAAGAATCAGCAAGAAACAACAAGATCCAACAATGGCCGAATCAAGGTGGAAGTAAAACCTTGATGCCGAAATTAAATCAACAAAGAACAAAGATGAATACAAGATTAAACAACACAAAGGATAGGAAATCAGACCTCAGAACCCTAAGCTCATGATACCAAATGACAAGAACTCACTTGGGTTGGAAACCAAGCAAACCCCAAGCATCTTTCTCAAAACCCCAAGAACTTTGAATACTGATTTTGTAGGAACAAAACCCAACCAAGATCAGCCCCTAACCACCATGAAACTCACGTCCATGATAACCACAAGCATGAAATCAGATTGTATTTTGCTAGCAATGGAGACGCCACTAAGTTGCCAAGCTTAGATAAGTCAATTTGAACTTGAAAAAGGGAATCCCTCCCTCAACAAGGTTTTGGCCATAGCCATGGAAAGCTCAAGCTTTTCTTTCTTTCAAAATTCTGTATATTACGTTGGTTCTCCAAAAATACAAAGAAGAGTCATATAATAAGGGTTACAAAAGAGTAAAAAGGCTAAAATGACCCTAGAGCTAAAATTACCAAAAGCCCTAAGTCAAGCACCTCAACCACGACCATTAAGGTCCTTTTGCACCTAAATAAACTTAAAACAAAGATTAGAAGCTAATCTCACTTAAGCTAATTAAGGTGCTTACATGCTATAGTAAATTGACGTGCTTCCGGCTAAGTACAAATCTAAGCATAATTAAGCCTAATGGCATAGTCAACCATGCTAATTACATCATAAATAAAGTAAAAATGTCGAGCACAAATGACAAAAATGCCCCCATTTGGCCGAATTCAACATAGTCCCAAAATGGGTGAAATCGGGTCAAAAGGGTGCTGGTGCTGAAGCTGCTCTACTATGCTTCAGTCTGAGCTGATCTGGGTCAAATGAAATAGCTTGGGGACCTCTCTGGTTATGCCCATATGTGTCTCTGGTGTGCACTTGACTTGGTTGCTGCAACTGGTCACATAGCTCTGAGCTAGTCCCGCAAAGGCCTCTCTGATCTTCTTTGCTCTTTGGCGTGTGATTGGACCTGTTTGCAACTGCATGGGTTCCTCCAAGTTGTTAGTTGCATCCTGTAATGTCTCTGGTGTGGTTGGACTCATGTCAATATGACTTACCCAAAGTTCACAACAATGTGTAATCTTCAAGCTAGCATAAACAACAAGTACCAATATGTAGGGTAGGTGGAATAATACGAATAAGAATAGTAATCACGAAGACTCAATCAAAGAAACTTAAGATAAAGAGCACGGAATAAGAAAAAAAAATGAGTTAGCGAAATGCGCAAACAAACAAGCAAGCACTCAATGTGACACTTAGCCAATCTTATAATCACTCTCTACTGTTTTGTCTCACTTACTCTTTTTTTTTTTACTCTTTTCTCTTTTCACTCCTTTCTTTTGCCTCTCACACTCACAAGTGTAAACAAAGCAAATGAAATACAATGCAAATATCAATATTTCAAGAGGTAGCAAGTAAAACTTGCTTGGATATACACGAAATTAGTGCAAATTTGGTGCACTCAACCTCACTTCACTTGATTCTTCAACATTAACAACACAAATCAGCAAAGGTACACTATGTATAACTCACGACAATTATCAACTTCATGCATTTCAATTTGTTTCATCATTCATTCACTCACTTTCATCACCAATGCACTCAAACACTCTTTCTTTTCACTCAAACTCACAAGATTGCACTAAGATCACAGGAATGCAAATAAGCAAGTTCACGCAAATGCCAAGATGAATGATGTCAATTCTGATTTTTGCAAAGTCGATATGAATAATACTTATGGAAACAACACTAATTGCACGTATTCAACAATAGAAAGACAAGATATGTCAATAAATCTCACATAGTCAAATCTGACCTGATTCTTTTTTTTTTTAACACAAATAACTTAATAACAATGTTGAACACGTCCTAGTAACATACAATTAACAAATAATAACTTGGTTTAAGTAAAGAAAATAAAGCTCTAATTTTGACTCAAAGACCGAAACTAGAACATGAAGAAATACTCATGATCAATCAAAAACACTCAAAGGCAGAATGTTATTCATGCTATTTTGATCACAAATAAACAAGAAACAACAAGATCCAACAAAAACTAAGAATCAAGATGAACAAGTATCTTGATGACCAACAAACACAATAAAGACTAAATAAAAAACACAAAGTAAAGATATAAAAATCAGACCTTGGAACCCTAAGCTCTGATACCAAATGACGCGGAACTCACTTGGAGGATTAGGCCAAGCAAACCCCTCGCAACGGACAGAACCCCAAGAACCGCGAATTTGATTTTGTAGGAACAAAACCCTTCCAAGGCCACAAAGAAGACCCACAAAGAACTTGTCTTTGAGAACCCTTAAGATGATTCCTTAAGGTGTTCTGCTAGCACGGAGACGCCACTAAGGTTGCCACGCCTTAGATAAGTCGATTGCATGAAATAAGGGGAATCCCTCCCTTAAGCAATTTTTGGACAAAGCCAAGCTCTCAATTGAGATGAATTTCGAAATTTGATGATTAGCTTCTCATTAAGATGAAATGAGTTTAAATAGTACAATGAAAGAAACCCTAATGGGTGCAAAATGACCAAAACACCCTAAGTTGCTAACTAATAGCTATTAAATGGCCATGGCCTTAATAGACATTTAATAACAAACACAACGTTAAAAGAAACAAAGACTTAATCAATAACAAACAAAGACTTAATAAATAACTTTGCCAAAAAAGTCTAAAGTAAAAACACAAAATCATAAAAGTCAACAAATGTGGAAAACTTTTCCAAATTTGTCTAAAGTTGTTTCCTTGCACCAAAAGTCCTCCAAATTCGTGGCTTCCATGTATAAAGGCATAATGATGTGTCATAAAGTCCAATAAGTCTTGTCTTGGCCGAATATTTTGTGTCGGGCTTGAATCGGCTTGATCCATTAAAAATATACTCGGCTTCAAGATTGCTGGTGCGTTACTCTAGTATGACTTGGGTCAAGTGAAATAGCTTTGGACCCACTCCATTGAATCCCTCATGTGACGCCAATATGCCCCAGGAGTTGTCTGTCACACTCGACCATTGCATTTTGCGCTAGCCCTGCCATTGCGTCTCTGATCTTCTTAGCTCTTTGGCGTGTGATTGGACCTGTTGGCAATTGCAAAGGATCTAATGTTCCTTGAGTTGTTGGATTCATGTCAAAACCGTTCGTGGATTAATAATGTCTCATATCTTATTAATCCAGAACTAATCTTAAGGACTTTTATCATTTATATATCAAAGTAATCTAATTACAAAATGATAAAATAACAATTTCCTTTGTCACATAGTTAATTTGTACAAAAACCACAATGTCTTTTACAAATAGTGATGCTATGGGTCATAATTGTCCAACAATCTCCCACTTGGCTCATAGCCAATCACTCAAGTATCTAACACCTGAACTATGTACATGTCGCTCAAACTTCTGCTGAGAAATAGCTTTCGTCAGCGGATCTGCAATGTTGTCATCTGAAGTAATCTTTTCGATCTTCACATCGCCACGATGTATGATCTCACGTATCAGATGGAAACGTCGAAGTACATGCTTGGATCGTTGATGAGACCGCGATTCCTTAGCCTGCGCTATAGCCCCGTTATTGTAACAATACAAAGGAACGAGCTCAGTTGCTAACGGAACTACTCCTAATCCAATTAGGAATTTACGGATCCAAACTGCTTCTTTTGCTGCCTCAGCTTCTGCGATATAATCCACTTATGTTGTTGAATCATCAACAGTCTCTTGCTTGGAAGATTTACAGCTCACTGCTCCGTTGTTCAAACAAAATATATACCCAGATGGTGACTTAGAGTCGTCTTTATCGGTTTGGAAACTTGCATCGGTGAACCCAGTCACCTCAAGTTCTCCCTCTCCATAGATTAAGAAAGCATCCTTAGTTCGTACTTAATGATGTTCTTAACAGTAATCCAGTGACCATCATCTGGATCGGCCTGATAGCGACTGCACATGCTCAAAGCATATGAGATATCAGGTCGTGTATATATCATGGCATACATGATTGATCCGACTGTAGAAGCGAACGGGATCCAACTCATGTTATCTCTCTCATCTTGAGTCTTAGGACACATGTCCTTAGATTGAGAGACACCATGTGACACTGGAAGTAGTCCCCTCTTAGACTTATCCATGTGGAATCTATTCAATACTTTGTCAATGTACGAGCTCTGGGAGAGTCCAAGCAGCTTTCTGGATCTATCCCAGTAGATCCTTATTCCCAGAATAAAGGCTGATTCTCTCAGATCTTTCATGGAAAATTTTAATGAAAGCCAAGCTTTCACCGATTGTAGCATGGGAATGTCATTGCCAATAAGCAATACATCATCAACGTAAAAGACAATGAATGTTAGTGTGCTCCTACTAACCTTCTTATATACACAAGAATCATCTTCGTTTTGAATGAAATCATATTCTTTTATGATCTCATCAAAATGTTGGTTCCAAGAACGCGATGCTTGCTTCAATCCATAAATAGATCGATTTAACTTGAAAACCTTGTTTGCATGTTTTGGTACGACAAAACCATCAGGCTGATGCATATAAACATCCTCCAAAAGGTTTCCGTTAAGGAAAGCGGTTTTGACGTCCATCTGCCATATTTCATAATCGAAATATGCAGCAATAGCAAGCATTATCCAAATGGATTTAATCATGGCAACATGTGAAAAAGTTTCGTCGTAATCGACACCATGTCATTGACGATACCCTTTCGCTACAAGCCTAGCTTTGTACGTTTGTATGTTTCCATCCATGTCTGTCTTCTTCTTGAATACCCATTTACAACCAATCGGCTTAACGCCTTCCGGTGCATCAACCAATGCCCAGACTTGGTTGGTATACATGGAATCCATTTCGGACTTCATGGCATCTTGCCATAAAGCGGAGTCGATACCTTGTATCGCTTATACATAGTCGGCTCATTATCTTCAATAAGATTAATATCTACGTGAGGTGAGATCAGAAACCCATACCTCTCAGGTTGTTTTCTGACTCTCTCTGATCTACGCGGTTCTTATGTATTAGAAGATTATGGTACAGTCTCATCCCTGATGAACTGTTCGTCAACTGTGAGGGAGTCTGTGCCAGAAACAGTATCACCACGATTTTCATCGAGTTCTATTTTCCTCTTTCTTACCACTGCATTTAGGAATTCCTTTTCGAGGAAAACCGCATGGAGAGCAACAAATACCTTGTTCTCTTGTGGGTTGTAGAAGTAATATCCTTTGGTTTCCCTAGGATAACCTACAAATAGGCACTTATCCGATTTGGGTTCTAGTTTGGTACCATCCAAACGTTTAACGTATGCCAAGCATCCCCAAATCTTCAGGAATGAGAAACCCGATTTCTTTCCTGTCCATATTTCATATGGAGTATATCCAACAGACTTTGACGGAACCTTATTCAAAATAAGTATTACACTGTTCAATGCATATCCCCATAAGGAAATTGGTAGCTCAGTGCGACTCATTGATGAGTGGTATTTATATCACTTATTCCCACTCATTTGACCTAATATTTTGTATAGTTTCTTGAGTTTTGTGAACGTTTTGATATGTTTTGTGTTATTTTGTAGATAAATAAAGTTTGGAAAGCATTGGAGGCAATTTGGGGCAAAAACGGACAAAAATGCGTCAACATGGATATTTTGGTCTTAAGCGCGTCGCGAAGCCAAGCGTTCAGCGTCGCGACGTCTAAAATGCGCCGAACAGTGCTAACGTGCGCCGGGTCCACAAATCAGAATCTGACAAAAGTTTGACTTTGCTAAAATGCGCCGTGACACGTGTCACCATCACAGCCGATCTGCTAACATGCGCCATGCCACGTGTCAGCATCCTACGGTGCCGACAGTCATCATCGCCACGTGTCGCCACGTCACCACCATGTCATCAGCCACGTCAACAAGTCAAATTGCCACGTGTCGTGCCACATCATCATCACCCAATCAGGAAGTGACACGTGTCGCAATTTTATGGTGCCGACATTCTCTTTCCCACGTGTCGCCACGTCGTCGCCACATCACCGCCACATCATCGCCACGTCAGCATCAATTATTGGATATCCTATCCTTATCTGACACGTGGCGGATAAGAATCTCAGCGACCAATCAGAAGCCGCCACGTGTCACAATAATTGAAGCCCAACCACTCTGCCACGTGTCACCTTATCAGCTTATCAAGAATCTTCAAACCAGCGAACCAGAGCGTGCCACGTCGACAAATATGGCGTCGCGACGCTGGATCCTACCGAGGCCTATAAATTGAGCTCGAGATTTCAGAATTCAGTGTACCTTCCTCTCTCTTAAATTCCTTCTAAAGAGAGAATTTCTCTCTCTAGATTCTTTAGTTTTTAGTTTTTTTTTTATTTTTAGTTTTTAGTTTTGTAAATAATTTTAATTACATTTTGTAATAATAGTAATTTAATTTGTACTTTTTACTTTTTACAGTTTTTACTATTTACCATGAGGAGGTAACTTCCCCAGCTAGGGTGAAAGGTAATTCTTTTACTGAACTATTATTTAGATTAATCTCCCTTAAAAATAATATATTCATTATTTAAAATATTGACTTAAAAAGGATACCGCCAGATTGGTCGGTTGGTAATTCATTTTAATCTGGTTTAAACCTGACTAATAAAGGATACCGCCAGATTGGTCGGTCGGTAATTTAATTTTGGTTCCGCCTTTATGGCTGGTTGGACTTAATTTGACTTAATCAGGTTACCGCCTATATGGCTGGTTAGAGAAAGAATCACAAGTTTATATATTATTTTATGGGAGATATCTAAATTAGTAGTAGTAAAAGTAATTCCTTTTACCTTAGCATTTTATTTTATTTTACTTTTCAGTTTTACTTTATGTCTTTTACTTTTCAGTATTTTTACTTTATGTCTTTTACTTTTAAGTTGTTACTAGCCCTAGTTATGTGTTAGTTATCTGGGGTTGTGATGAATTCTAATATCACCGGTTTATAAGGGGTTATTTTATAGTTTGGGTAATTTAAAGGTTTACTTATTAAGTCTTAAGCTTAATGATTCTTGTTGTCTGATCACCAATAAGATTGATGTGGTAAATCTAAAATGAACTAGACATAGGGATTTTAGGTTTCAGCCTTAGACTTAATAGCCCACGATCTTCCTTGAGGATAGATAACCCTTTAATAGATTTCCTTACAGGATAAGAATATACCTGTCGGGCGGGGGTAGCCATAATTGGAACTTAAACTTATTGAATCAAGATAATTTGGTTGACATAAACATATGGTTCAATTGGGTTAAACTGGGTATTTGCGTCTGACCATCGACAGAGGCTTTTGCATAATTTAGTGTTCCAGGTTAGTAAACTGATTTATTACACAAACATAAAATAACCACTTCATCTTTTAAATGATATTAGAATGATTCACGACCCTAGATATTTGTGTCTTTTGTTATTTTCCTTAGTATTTTCTTTTGTCTTTTTATTTATTTATTTTGTAAAACCACATCCAACCAATCAAACAATCATTCTCTTCTCCATTTAATTAGATATTTGTAAATAAATATATTCAACAATTAATAACAACAGTAGGAATTAAGTCCTCGTGGGATCGATATTTTTATACTACTTGAACGATACGTGCGCTTGGGTTATACGTGTGTGTTTACGCCGGTCAAGTTTTTGGCGCCGTTGCCGGGGACTTATATTTATTGAGTTGTTAATTTTGAAGCTATCTAATTTACTTGTATTTAATTTTCTTTATTTTTATCTGTAATTTTTATTTCTTTCTTTTTCAGGTGATTGAAAAAATGGAATACTACTGGGAGATTGAGAGATTACGAGCTTACAAGAAAATACACCCCAAATCTGGGCGCAATAGTCCGATTTTCTGAGGCCTGTTGTCCAGCCCAACAATTATCACTGGATGCCAGTACCAAACAATACCACATTTGCTCAACAGAACGAGATGGGGAGATGTATGATATGTGATGGTAACCACCCGAGCGATCAATGTATATACCGTTTAGGGTGGCAGAGCTATCAAGATCCTTCATGGTATGACGAGCCATCATATTTCACAGAACCACATATTTCATCTTATCCACCATCTACCTATGATTCCAACAACAATCAGAACCATCAAAGATTCACATGCTCAAAGATTGGCTCGTAGAACGGGAAGCTCAATTAGATGCACAAATTCAGAGACAATCAGAAATCCTTCAAATGATGACAGATCAAATGAGACAATTCACAGAAAACCAGGACTACATACCTCAAGAACCAGTTTCAGATGACACTGATGAAGCCTTCAAATACCAATCATTTCACAATGACACTTCAACAGAGGAGGAGGCTGAGCAGTATCAACAACCAGAGGTATCAGTTCAGGAGCCCGAACCGACAAAGTCTCGATTTGATTTTTATTATTCTGACTCTGACGAGGATGAAGCTGATCTATTTGTACCAACTGCACCAACAACGGAGGATCAAACTTTCAATCCTCAAAATGAAGATCTTGGAGCATGCTTTACCATGATGTTTGATGAAGATCTACCTGAGCCAACCATTCCAGTCATATCAGAGGATGAAAACCTAATGTCAGAACATCATTACATCCTCAGGTTGACAATTTTGAAGCATGTATTTCACAAATGACGGATGAAGAATTAAATACAAAAATTTTAAAATTCATCTGTGAAGAAAAAGTGGAGCAAGAAACAGAGCAAATGGAGGAGCAAATGTCTGACCTTAATAAAGATCCAGAGCATTCAGGAGAAACATCGCTGTTATGGGGAGTACAAACTAAAGATATCAACCAGAAGCTTGACAGAATGGAACTTCCATTCCAAGTCAAGCACCATACGACGACCTCCTGATTTTATTTCTTTCTTTGCAGGAACTACTGGAACAACGGACAAGAGTTAAAAAAGGGGGCACGAGCACTGAATGGGACAAAACTCTTTTTGCCACTTTACCGTTGGAAGAGACCCTTCAAAAGCAACGCTCACGGGATTGTTTTTGATCGGACATCTAAAACGACATTGAAACCTCCTTAACAGATGAATTTCAGTCACGTCTGGCTGAAGACGAAAAATTTAGCGCTAGCAGGGAGGCAACCCATGCAATTTGTTGTAATTTTTGTTTTATATATTTTGTGTATACATGTTGTAGAATTTTTTTAATTTTGTGTGTTATTTTTGTAGGGAAACACAAACGAAGCATTTTAAGACAGAAGGAATTGTGTTTGGCAATCAAAGATGAGAAACAATTCATTAGCGATGGCTGAATAAGGAATGAAATCTTGAGACACATCCTAATGAATTTATACTAAGCGAGTGGCGTATTGCGTACACAATTCTGTGTGCCTTAATTATTGCTTTGATTCGCTTTTCTATTGTAATTATCTTTATTTTCGTAGACAGGATCCAGACTTTTTGACCTTTCACGATCTCTTTTGTTGTTTAGCTAACAATCGTCCTTTGGAAGATATTAGTGCTATTATTACTCACCCTTTTTCAGGTACTATAAATTCAGCCCGTCATTACACTTTTGAAGGCATTCAGAGTTGAAAAAGAAATACAAAAAAAAATGGAAGCCACTTCAAGAAGACGAGTTGAAAACATCTGTGTGTTTTGCGGTAGTAGTGTTGGTACTAAGCCACAATACATAGAAGCAGCACATGAATTGGGTCGAGTCTTAGCAGCAAGGAATATGCACTTAATATATGGCGGAGGCAATCTCGGACTTATGGGGATCGTTTCAAAGGCTGTACAGGAAGGAGGCAGTAACGTTTTGGGAATCATCCCAAAACCCTTGGCAGAGGCAAATCTTATTGGATCATCAAACGGAGAGGAACTGATCGTGCCAGGTATGTCTGAACGACTGGTAGAAATGATTAACCGTGCTGATGCTTTTATTGCTTTGCCAGGTGGCTTGGGCACATTGGAGAAAATTTTTATAGTACTATCTTGGGCGAACCTGAACATACACAAGAAACCGCTTGGACTGCTCAACATTGATGGATTTTATGATTTTCTTTGTGTGTTTCTTGATGATGCTCGGAGAAATGGGTTCGTGTCAAAACCTATGAAAGAACTCATATTCACTGCCAGAACTGCTCCGGATCTAATAGACCAACTCATAGCCTATGAACCACAAGTTGACCCTATTCTGTCAAAGATAAATTGGTCCGAGGACGATCGTGGTAAGAGGCGTCGGATTAATCTGGATCTTAACCTTTAATTTCCTGTAGATTTTCAGCTAACCAGGTACGACCTTCTTAACTCTCCTTTTACTGTTTAAGACATTGGGGACAATGTCTCATTTAGGTTTGGGGGAGGGAATTAGTTGATCAGTACCTTGTTTTTAGTTTGTGTGTTGTTTTTATTTTTAGTCCAAAATTTTTCGAAAAATAAAAAAAAATTGAAAAATTTTCAAAAAATTACAAAAATATTTTGTGTTTTTGCGTTTTTATTTTGACTAAAAAGGTGAAATTGGTAAGAGATAGCTGAGTAAGGAGTTTCCATTCCTGAGACGTATCTCAAGCCTATTTTTGAAACAAATTAATTTTTGTTTATTTCATTTTGAATTATTTAATTTGTGAATTCTCCTTAAAACTGATTAAATGGATCTTCATATGCTCAGTTGACAGATATTATCAACATACATGGTAACATACGGACATGAGCTAAAATTGAAAAGTTTGTAATATTCAGTGCTCTAGTTTAATTGGAGGAAACATCTCAAAAAGCAATGGAGTAAAAAAAAAAAAAAAAAACGTCTGAGATCCGAGTTATTAAGTCTGTAAGGGTGTTTTAACACCTAGTGCCCTAAAGCCAACTGGTTTGGGAGTCACTAGCCCAAAGCTCGTTACATGGATCAAAGATGCTGCAAAAATATATATATCTGAAGTCTGAGTAATTAAGTCCGTATGGGTGTCTTAACACCTGGTGCCCTAAAGCCAACTGGTTTGGGAGTCACCGACCCAACACTCGTTACATAGATGGAAGATATTGTATATAAATAAAAAATAGAGAAAAATCAAAGAAAAAATCAGAAAAATGAGAAAAATTATTCCATTGCTACAAAAAGGTGTGAAATCTGATAAAACTTTAGGACAAAAATATTACTCTCTTATCAACCGCACTTATGACTGTTGTGGGCAAAAATGAGTTGATTAATATTTTGTTGGCTGTGTATATGGAGAATGGTAAAAACAATCGGAGAATTTGCTTATTCAGTAATTTAAAATAAAACAAAACAACTAGTAACTTGGAGTAGAAGTTTCACCTGATTAGTCACTAACATCTTTATTCTCTTTTTGCTTGTCTTTTTGCTTTTGTGTGCATTAGTTTTAATTCCTTTTCACTTTTGTAAAATGTTTGTGGGTATCATTGCTGTAAACCCTCACAAGACCACAACTCGTCCACTAGGGACACCTATGGGTTTAAAGGCTTGTTGCATATGCTAAATGCAACCGTGATCCCTACGAAAGTGGCTTAGTTAATTTATTTATGTTATTTTACTCTATGTTTTGCTCGAGGACTAGCAAAATGTTAGGTTTGGGGGTGTGATGAGTGGTATTTATATCACTTATTCCCACTCATTTGACCTAATATTTTGTATAGTTTCTTGAGTTTTGTGAACGTTTTGATATGTTTTGTGTTATTTTGTAGATAAATAAAGTTTGGAAAGCATTGGAGGCAATTTGGGGCAAAAACGGACAAAAATGCATCAACATGGATATTTTGGTCTTAAGCGCGTCGCGACGCCAAGCGTTCAACGTCGCGACGTCTAAAATGCGCCGAACAGTGCTAACGTGCGCCGGGTCCACAAATCAGAATCTGACAAAAGTTTGACTTTGCTAAAATGCGCCGTGACACGTGTCACCATCACAGCCGATCTGCTAACATGCGCCATGCCACGTGTCAGCATCCTACGGTGCCGACAGTCATCATCGCCACGTGTCGCCACGTCACTGCCATGTCATCAGCCACGTCAACAAGTCAAATTGCCACGTGTCGTGCCACATCATCATCACCCAATCAGGAAGTGACACGTGTCGCAATTCTATGGTGCCGACATTCTCTTTCCCACGTGTCGCCACGTCGTCGCCACGTCATCGCCACGTCAGCATCAATTATTGGATATCCTATCCTTATCTGACACGTGGCGGATAAAAATCTCAGCGACCAATCAGAAGCCGCCACGTGTCACAATAATTGAAGCCCAACCACTCTGCCACGTGTCACCTTATCAGCTTATCAAGAATCTTCAAACCAACGAACCAGAGCGTGCAACGTCGACAAATATGGCGTCGCGACGCTGGATCTACCGAGGCCTATAAATTGAGCTCGAGATTTCAGAATTCAGGGTACCTTCCTCTCTCTTAAATTCCTTCTAAAGAGAAAATTTCTCTCTCTAGATTCTTTAGTTTTTAGTTTTTTTTTATTTTTAGTTTTTAGTTTTGTAAATAATTTTATTACATTTTGTAATAATAGTAATTTAATTTGTACTTTTTTACTTTTTACAGTTTTTACTATTTACCATGAGGAGGTAACTTCCCCAGCTAGGGTGAAAGGTAATTCTTTTACTGTTACTATTATTTAGATTAATCCCTTAAAAATAATATATTCATTATTTAAAATATTGACTTAAAAAGGATACCGCCGATTGGTCGGTTGGTAATTCATTTTAATCTGGTTTAAACCTGACTAATAAAGGATACCGCCAGATTGGTCGGTTGGTAATTTAATTTTGGTTCCGTCTTTATGGCTGGTTGGACTTAATTTGACTTAATCAGGTTACCGCCTATATGGCTGGTTAGAGAAAGAATCACAAGTTTATATATTATTTTATGGGAGATATCTAAATTAGTAGTAGTAAAAGTAATTCCTTTTACCTTAGCATTTTATTTTCTTTTACTTTTCAGTTTTACTTTATGTCTTTTACTTTTCAGTATTTTTACTTTATGTCTTTTACTTTTAAGTTGTTACTATAGCCCTAGTTATGTGTTAGTTATCTGGGGTTGTGATGAATTCTAATATCACCGGTTTATAAGGGGTTATTTTATAGTTTGGGTATTTTAAAGGTTTACTTATTAAGTCTTAAGCTTAATGCTTCTTGTTGTCTGATCACCAATAAGATTGATGTGGTAAATCTAAAATGAACTAGACATAGGGATTTTAGGTTTCAGCCTTAGACTTAATAGCCCACGATCTTCCTTGAGGATAGATAACCCTTTAATAGATTTCCTTACATGATAGGAATATACCTGTCGGGCGGGGGTAGCCATAATTGGAACTTAAACTTATTGAATCCAGATAATTTGGTTGACAATACATATGGTTCAATTGGGTTAAACTGGGTATTTGCGTCTGACCATCGACAGAGGCTTTTGCATAATTTAGTGTTCCAGGTTAGTAAACTGATTTATTACACAAACATAAAATAACCACTTCATCTTTTAAATGATATTAGAATGATTCACGACCCTAGATCTTTGTGTCTTTTGTTATTTTTCTTAGTATTTTCTTTTGTCTTTTTATTTATTTATTTTGTAAAACAACATCCAACCAATCAAACAATCATTCTCTTCTCCATTTAATTAGATATTTGTAAATAAATAGATTCAACAATTAATAACAACAGTAGGAATTAAGTCCTCGTGGGATCGATATTTTTATACTACTTGAACGATACGTGCGCTTGCGTTATACGTGTGTGTTTACGCCGGTCACTCATCATAGACCTTACCATGTCTAACAAAGTTATGTTTTCTCCGTCCGGCGGACACACCGTTTAATTGAGGTGTTCCGGGAGGAGTCCACTGTGAAAGAATACCATACTCTTTCAAGTAATCGAGAAACTCATTGCTTAAGTATTCTCCACCACGGTTCGACCGTAATGTTTTAATACTTTTGCCGGTATGTTTTTCTACTTCGTGTTGAAACTCTTTGAATTTCTCAAAGGTTTCTGACTTGTGTCTCATAAGATACACATAACCGTAACGTGATGCATCAACCGTAAAGGTTACGAAATATTCAAATCCACCTCTAGCCTTGCTAGACATGGGCCCATATACGTCACTATGAACGAGGGCTAACAGTTCGGTGGCTCGAACACCTTTACTGCTAAAAGGCGTTTTAGGCATCTTGCCTAATAAACAAGATTCGCAGACATCATATGAATTAGGATCAAATATGTCCAAGTATCCACTCTTCGAAAGGGTGGATATGTGAGTCTTGTTAATGTGTCCCAGACGATAATGCCACAGCTAAGTTTCATCTGTTTTACTCATTTTGAGCCTTTTGTTTGTCATATTTTTTTTTGGATAAAGTAAGTATATTAACCAAAGAAATAACAAAAGCATAGGGGCATACCCCAGAGAGCTAAGGAAGACATGTCTTCCTAGCTACAGAACAAAAGCCAATTAGGCTAAAGACAAGCAAAATCAAATAAAAAAATATCATCGGATAGTTGCCAAGATTGTTGAAGCCATCTATTATCATATGAAAGCTTCACATTTCTTGACAAACTAGCACGAGTCCGTACATTAAACATAATATTGGTCAAGAGAACTCTATATGGACTAGAAGACTCGTCATGTAGTCGAGCATTCCTCTCCCTCCATATGAAGTAAACTACAGCGGCAAAGGATAATCGAACAAGTAAATGACACAAAGATCCACTACTATACTACTCCATCCACTTAATAGTCTGCATCCAGTCATGAGAGCACCAATCTATACCACATTTAGCCAAAATAGACGACCAGATCTGAGAAGCAAATGAACACTTGAAGAAGAGATGATCTATATCCTCCCCCGAATGACCACAAAGCACACACATAGAACAACCTGAAATGCCAAAATCCATTAACTGATCCTGAGTATAAAGGCCTCCTTGAATCATGAGCCAAAGCATGAAAGCATGTCTTTGAATGGCCTTTGTGACATGATCCAGGCCGACAACAAACCAAAGGACGCATTACAAGTACCAGAAGGGCCAATTACGAGGCAGAGGACCAAAAGACTCAGAGAAGCAATGGCGGGATTAGTTCAGAGTTTTATGGCCGACTGCAACAAACAAATAGAGATGCATGTGGGCTTCGATGGAAAGGGCCCAAAACCAATTCACTTGGCCCAAATCAGTTTAGAATAAAGCTTCCTAGGCATTTGAAGACTTAAAGACTTGATATTTGTGTAATTTCATTTTTAAGGGCATTGTTGTCTTTATGCCTTTAGGGTTTCTTTTTGTAACACTATTTAAGCTTACTTTCTTCTTCATTTGAGGGTAATGAACGAAATTGTAAACTCAAAAGCTTAAAGCTTTGGCTATGGCCGAATTATTGTAAGGGAGGGATTCCCCTTTTCAAGTTTGAATCGACTTATCTAAGTTTGGCATACTTAGTGGCGTCTCCATTGCTAGCAAAACACTACTATGATTCATCTTAAAGGTTCTCAAGGGCAAGTTCTTTGTGGGTCTTCTTTGTGGCCTTGGAAGGGTTTTGTACCTACAAAATCAAATTCGCGGTTCTTGGGGTTCTGTCCGTTGCTTGGGGTTTGCTTGGATTTCGAATCCAAGTGGGTTTCTTGTCATTTGGTATCTAGAGCTCAGGGTTCCAAGGTCTGATTTTTTCTATCTTTCCTTTTGTTTGATTCTGTTTTTATTTTGTTCTTTGTTATTTTCGTTTCAGTTCTTGTTGGATCTTGTTTCTGTTTTTGTTTTGTTCATATTCTGGATCTGGTTTTGTTGTGAAGCATATTCTGGATCTGGTTTTGTTGTTCTGAATATTAGTTCATCTTTTATCATTTTCCAGTTTTGAATCTTTTTGTTCTGTTCTTTCTGTCAGTTCATCCTAGTTGCATATCAGTTCATCTTTATCACTTTTCCAGTTCTGGGTTTCTGTTCTGTTCTTCCTATTAGTTCGTCATAGTCATTCTGTTCTTTAGCATATGTTTAAGAAATAAGCATGTTCTTGGCGACTGTGTGTTTTGTTTCTAAACCCTAGTGAAGTGTGAAATCAGACCCTGAAATCTTAGCTTCTGACATCAGACCTAAAACGTAACCTTTGAAATTTGCCTCTGAAATCAGACTCTGAGTTGAAACTTAGCCTCTGAAATCAGACCCTGACCAGTAACCTCTGAAAATTAGCCTCTGAATTCAGACCCTGAAATCAGACCCTTATTCGCCTCTGAAATCAGACCCTAACCAGTAACCTCTGAATTCAGACCCTGAAATCAGACCCTTATTCGACTCTGAAATCATACACTGACCAGCAGACCCTGGATTCAGACCCTCATCAGACTCTGAAATCAGGCTTTGAAAACCAGCCTCTGAAATCAGAACCTAAATCAGCCTCTGAAATCATAACCATATTTAGCATCTGACGTTATCAAAAAAAAAAAAAAAAAAAGGGACTTGAGTGATAGCGGTCACTTGAGCAAAAAAAATGAAAATTTTTGGTTGAATCTAGTTTGTTCCATATTATCATTTAGGTGCCCGTGGAGGGTATCCCATCAAAATTTCTATAGCGGTGCCAAATTTTCTCCCGAAATTGCATACGACCGTGAATTTGCATGCTTATTTTTTTCCATTGTGCTAATTGTTTACTCCTTATTTCTAATTACTCTTGTTTAAGTATTATTGATTGAGTCTCCGTCATTACTATTCCTGTTCGTATTTTGTTTTTCACCTGCCCTATATATATATTGTTGGGTCCGTTGTGTTTCGTGCTAGCTTGAGGACTACATTTGGTTTGTATTCTTGGATTGAGTGTGGTTCACATTTGAATTGAGGACGAACTCAAGAGTGGTAAAAGGTAGTGATTGTGAGCACAGTATCGGGTAAAAGCCAAATAGAGTGCAAACACGAGTGGAGTGATATCATTCGAGTGTAAACACGTGAGATTGTGAGGATTTAGATATTTGTTTTACTTTCTTGTTATTTCTAATCTGTTTGTTTAGTGTTGATATGGCAGGTCTAACTACTGATGAAAAGCTTGAGGCTTTGGGTAGGAAATTTACAGATATGATGGAGAACATGAATACTACTTTGGAGAGATTGTCCAAGAGTGTAGAAAATATTCAAACTGGTAGCGGTCCCAGAGTACCACCACCTCAGAATGTACCACCACCTCACAATGTGCCACCTCGCCATGTACCACCAGATGAAGAGGAAGCTGAAAATGAGTTTGATGATTCTGATGGTTTTGATGATGTGGAGGAGAGATTTCCGCCTGGGCATGATAGGAGGCCTAATAGGAGGTTTGATAGGAGGAATGATAGGAGGGATAGACGGTTTGATGATAGAGGTGCATTTGATGCCAGAAGAGGGGATTATGATCGGAGAGGATATGGTAGGCGTGGAGATGTAGATGGTGATCTAGGTAGCATCAAGATCAAGATACCAACATTCCAAGGCAAGAATGATCCTGAAGCTTATTTAGAATGGGAAAAGAAAATAGAATTGATTTTCAACTGTCATCACTACTCAGACGAGAAGAAGATCAGTCTGGTAGCAATTGGGTTTATCGATTATGCTATGATTTGGTGGGATCAGCTTGTCTCTACTCGGAGGAGAAACTATGAGAGACCGGTTCAGACATGGGCAGAACTTAGGGGTCTCATGAGAAAGAGATTTATACCCAGCCATTACTATATGGAGTTGTATCAGAAACTACAACATTTGTAACAGGGGACCAAAAGTGTTGAGGAATATTACACAGAGATGGAAGTTTCCATGATCAGGGCAAATGTAGTTGAGGATGCAGAAGCTACTATGGCACGGTTTCTAGGGGGCTTGAATAGAGAGATTGCAAACATGGTGGAGTTGCATCATTATGTTGATTTGGAGGATATGCTTCACATGGCTATCAAGATAGAAAGGCAACTCAAGAAAAAGTCAACATCCAGATTTGGTACTCAGGCTACTTCTGCATGGAATAGGAAATGGGTTCCGAATGAGAAGCGAGATGGAGGCTTTGACAAGCCTAGGGGCGAATTCAGTGGAGGCTTTAATAAGCCTAGGGCCGAACCTAGTGCCAAGGGTAAAGAGGCTGTAGAACCGAGCAAAACTAGGCCAAAACCTGAGGGTGCGGCTGCTAGAACTAAGGATGTAAAGTGTTTCAAATGTTTGGGCATGGGACACTATGCTTCACAATGTCCCAATAGGCGTACCTTAGTGATTGATAAAAAGAGTGGAGAGGTGTACTCTACCGATAGTGAGGTTGAGGAGGAGATGCCAGAGTTGGAGGATGCTAGTGACCATGAGGAAGCTGCATACCCGCTGGATAACTTATCCTTAGTTGTCAAGCGTGCTTTGAGTGCACATGTTGTAGAGGATGAGAGTGTGCAGCAGAGGGAGAATATATTCCATACTAGGTGCCGTGTGATTGGAAAAGGGTGTAGTATGATCATAGATGGGGGCAGTTGTACTAATGTTGCTAGCACAGCTTTGATTGAGCGATTGGGGTTGAGCTGCTTGAGACACCCGAAGCCTTACAAGCTAATTGGAGAAGATTTTGTTCATTGTTCTATGCCTTGCTGATGGTTATTACAGCTTGTTCTATGCCTTTGGATTTTGTTCATTGTGAAACCAAACAATTCGGTACCAACTCACCCAATTACTTCTTACCCTCAACGCATCCCAAGCACACCTGACCGAAAAAATACCTTTATGATCATCCTCCCACACCAGCACATCCTCCTTCGTATCACAATGAAAAAAATCCAAAGGCATAGAACAAGCTAATTGGAGAAGATTAGCTGACCTTGCTGATGGCCAGCGCCAACAGTTACCATCAACAATAGCCATCTTACCTAGTCTTGAATCATAAATGACTCTCTCTCCCAAGGTATCCACAATTGGTCCCAGAGGGTGCCAATTGTCATACCATAATAAAGCCTTCTCACCATTCCCACTATGAAACCTCATCCTACGACGCACAAAATTACGAAGGCCTAAAATTTTCTGCCAACTCTATGAACAATCACTAGGACAAGTAACTTTCTAAAAACTACGCCCCTCAACAAGTAAGAACGAACCCACGTAGACCACGAGTATTCCTTACTCGAATTAAGAAACCATAATAAGTGCTTAGTAATAGCCGCCTTATTCCAATCCTCTAGCTTCTTAATCCCCAAACCCTCTTCTTTGACAGGCAAACAAACTCTATCCCAAGCCACATTCGCCCCTGTCGAAACAAGCTCACTACCCTTCCAAAGAAATGACCTCAAGATAGACTCCACCTTCCTAATTACAATCTTTGGCAATATAAACGATGAAGACCAATACACCTGGATAGAAAACAGCACTAATTTAATTAGCTGTAAATGCCTCGCAAAAGAGAGAGATTTACAACTCCAATTCTTAGCTTGCCAATAATACGCTTTACAAGGGCATTACAATCAGAAGCCTGAAGTTTTGAAGAAATCAACGGAACTCCCAGGTAACACATAGGGAGCACACCTTCCTGAAAACCCAAAAGGCTGAGCAACTTGTGCTTGTATACTGAGGAAATACCACTAGAAAAAAATTGGCTCTTTGCTGGATTAGGAACCAAACCAGACAACCCCATAAACTGATGAAGACAATCCCTTACCATGGAAACTGAAACCTTCTTTGCTCGACAAAAAATCATGAGATCGTCAGCAAAACATAGATGGGTAAGATGATTCTTAGAACACCGCCAATGATACCTGAAACCTTACTTTTGAGTCATCTTGTGAAGAAAGCCCGAGAGAACTTCTATAGCCAAAACAAAAAGATTTGGAGACATAAGATCCCCCTGACGTAAACCACGACATTCTGGAAAGAAACCATTCAACCCCCCATTAATAGAAACAGAAAACATAGTATAAGTCATACATTCTCCTATCCAACCAACCATCCTCTCAGGAAACCCAACAGTTCTCAGCACTTCCAACATAAAATCCCATCGAACTGTATCATAAGCCTTCATCAAATCAATCTTAAGAGCACACCTCGGCACCCCACCACTCCTATGATAGTTCTTGACCAACTTCTGACATAATAAGATATTGTCACTAATATGTCGACCCGCCACAAAAGCAGATTGGTTGGAGCTTACCACAGAATGAAGAACAATCTTAATCCGATCTGCAATAATCTTATAATACATTTATAGATAGTGTTGCAACAAGAGATAGGCCGAAAATCCTTGACCTTAGAAGAATTAGGGATCTTCGGAATAAGAGCAATAGATGTGGCATTCACCTATTTCAAGAGCTTCCCTGAAATAAAAAATGAGCGAATAGCATGAATAACATCATCACCTACCACACACCAGGCTTTCTTGAAGAAACTTGAGTTTAAAACCATCTGGTCCTGGAGCCTTATGATCTTTTAAAGAAAACAGTGTAGCCTTAATCTCTTCTTCTGAAACCTCGGCTAAAGACCTCTCTTTGCTCATCAAAAACAAACTGAGTAATGGTAAAGTGAAGAAGATCTCGATCAAAATCTGGAAAACTCGGCTGAGGCCCTAACAGAGTACTATAAAAGGACACAATCTCCTCTTGGACTAATGCAGGATCCTCTAAATGAGTATTATCCTATGTGGTTATAGAAGTAATCTTACTTCTCTGATGATGATTCTTCATAGCTTGGAAAAAAACTTCGTATTCTGATCACCAAGATTAAGCCACTGAACTAGAGATTTCTGTCTCATGAAATTTTCCTCATCTCGACTCAGATTTCCATAAAGCAAAGACAATCTCACCTCTCCACTCAGCAGAAATGGATCAGAATGAGACTCTTGAGCGCACTCTGCACCCCCTCCAACTCTTTTCTAACACATGTGGTCCTCCCAGAAAGATTAGAAAAGTGATCTAAATTAAACTTCTGTAGCGCCACCTTCACACTCTTCAATTTCTTGCACAACCGAAACATTGGAGTACCATAAATATCTACATCCCAAGCTTTAGCTATCACTGACACAAAATCTGGATGCTCAGCCTAAAAATAAAAAAAAAACTTAAAAGGAATCTTCCTTGTAGGGAGCTTCAAGAGAGTAACCACCATAGGAGAATGATCTGAGATTCCCGAGGGTAGAAACCTAGCTACTGAACCAGGAAAAGAGCACTCCCAAGAGGTATTAGCGACCACCCGATCTAGTTTCCGCCAAATAGGAGAATCAATCTGTTTATTATGCCAAGTATACCTACAACCCGAAAACTGAACATCTGCCAAACCAGCCCGGCCCAAACACAAACCCAGCTCATCCTTCCAAGAAGGCCAATCCAAACTGCCACCATGATGCTCAGAATGATCAGAAATCGCATTAAAATCCCCCATTACTAACCACGGAGAGGTGTTAAACTCACAACCACTAGCAACCAAGTCACCCCCAAAGTTCTCGACGCTTCTCATAACTACATTCTCCATAAACCACAATTACCATACAACTCCAAGCAGAAGAAACATGAGCAGCATGACCGTGAATAGCTTGAGGAGAAGACAGAATAACAATAACATCCACATCCGAGGGGTTCCAACATACCCAAATTCTTCCAAAAGGAACAGCACCTGATTGAAAAACAAACTTCCAAGAAGGATTAATAGCACGAGACACATGTAGAAGATTACCATCCTTAACTTTAGTCTCAACCAGTCCACAAAGTGAAAGCTTCTCATCACGGAAAAACCTTCGAACTTCAGCCTGCTTTGTAGGGTCATTAAGACCCCGAATGTTCCAACAACCAAAAATCATTTAAACAATAAAGAGAAAACCAACACAACAGATCATCTCCACCTTCCACCACGAGGTGAATGGCTCTTCCGACCCCTCTTACCACCAGAGTTCTTCTTATTTTTACCACCCTGACCCAACCGTTTCTTCTCTAAAGAATCTTTAGCTTTCAATGCCAAAGAGTTATCAATACGAATGGGTGATACATCATCCTCACATTGCTCATTTACGGCCTCCTTACCAAGATCAGATATGGCTTCCTCACCATTTATAGATTTGGTACCCTTGGTTTCCAAAGCCACTGTACAACACAACTTCTTACTATGATCTACAGGCTTCTTGTTATTCTGCATTCTCACTAAAGGGGAGCATTCCTCTTCTTCCTTATCAACACAAACAATAATGTCCACACCTTTGGAACCTATCTCAGAGACATCAACTGGAACTAAAGCCAACTCCTCATGAGGCAAAGTGTCAACTGCCTTCACCACACCCTTACTCTTATTCTTCCTTAAAACTGTTACCCATTCCTTATCCTTCTCTTTATTTTAACTTGTACTTGCCGAACAATCTATAGGTTTAGGCATCCAAACTTTAGAAGGCTTGCTTTCCTCATCTTTAGGCTTGCTTTCCTAATCTTTAGGTACTCTATTAGGACAAGTACCCAATGTATGTCCAAATACCCCACAAGAATAACACTTGATAGGAATCCATTCAAACTCAGCCCGAATCTTAATCCACCTACCATTGGACCATTCAAAGTCAAAATCCTCAACTAAAGTATCCCTTGCATCAACTTCAACACAAACTCGAGCATAACTTAGCCTTATTTAAGATAAAATGATATGATCCGCATGAAGTGGGCGTGACAAGAACTCACTTGGGTTGGAAACCAAGCAAACCCCCAAGCATCTTTCTCAAAACCCCAAGAACTTTGAATACTGATTTTGTAGGAACAAAACCCAACCAAGATCAGCCCCTAACCACCATGAAACTCACGTCCATGATAACCACAAGCATGAAATCAGATTGTATTTTACTAGCAATGGAGACGCCACTAAGTTGCCAAGCTTAGATAAGTCAATTTGAACTTGAAAAGGGGAATCCCTCCCTCAACAAGGTTTTGGCCATAGCCATGGAAAGCTCAAGCTTTTTTTCTTTCAAAATTCTGTATATTACGTTGGTTCTCCAAAAATACAAAGAAGAGTCATATATAAGGGTTACAAAAGAGTAAAAAGGCTAAAATGACCCTAGAGCTAAAATTACCAAAAGCCCTAAGTCAAGCACCTCAACCACGACCATTAAGGTCCTTTTGCACCTAAATAAACTTAAAACAAAGATTAGAAGCTAATCTCACTTAAGCTAATTAAGGTGCTTACATGCTATAGTAAATTGACGTGCTTCCGGCTAAGTACAAATCTAAGCATAATTAAGCCTAATGGCATAGTCAACCATGCTAATTACATCATAAATAAAGTCAAAATGTCGAGCACAAATGACAAAAATGCCCCCATTTGGCCGAATTCAACATAGTCCCAAAATGGGTGAAATCGGGTCAAAATGGTGCTGGTGCTGAAGCTGCTATGCTATGCTTCAGTCTGAGCTGATCTGGGTCAAATGAAATAGCTTGGGGACCTCTCTAGTTATGCCCATATGTGTCTCTGGTGTGCACTTGACTTGGTTGTTGCAACTGGTCACATAGCTCTGAGCTAGTCCCGCAAAGGCCTCTCTGATCTTCTTTGCTCTTTGGCGTGTGATTGGCCCTGTTGGCAATTGCATGGGTTCTTCCAAGTTGTTAGCTGCATCCTGTAATGTCTCTGGTGTGGTTGGACTCATGTCATTCCCTCCTTGTTGAAAAGGATTCGACCTCGAATCTGAACCTGCATCAAAATGAGTTAAGTCAGAAACATTAAAAGTAGCAGAGACGTTGTACTTACCTTGCAAATCCAGCTTATATGCATTGTCATTGATCCTTTCCAAGACTTGAAAAGGTCCATCTCCTCTCGATTGTAGCTTGGATTTACGCTGTTCGGGAAATCTCTCTTTACGCATGTGTACCCAAACCCAATCACCAGGTTGAAAGACTACACGTTTTCTTCCCTTATTTGCATGAGAAGCGTATGCTCGTTCTCGTTGAATGTGCTCTCTTACCTTCTCATGGATATGCTTCACCAAATCTGCCTTCCTTTTGCCATCTAACCCTGTATGCTCATCAATAGGTAATGGTAACAAATCCAATGGAGTTAGTGGCTGAAAAACCATAAACAATCTCAAAAGGTGAAAATGATGTAGAAGAATGAATGCTACGATTATATGCAAACTCAATAAATGGCAAACAATCTTCCCAACTCTTCAAATTCTTACCAACTATAGTGCGCAATAATTGAGATAAAGTCCTATTAACTACCTCCGTTTGTCCATCAGTCTGTGGGTGACATGTGGTAGAATACAATAGTTTGGTGCCTAGTTTAGCCCACAACACCTTCCAAAAATGGCTAAGGAACTTAACATCTCTATCAGATACAATACTCCTAGGTATACCATGGAGTCGCACTATGTCTTTGAAAAATAAATCTGCAATGTTTGTAGCATCATCGGTTTTATGACATGCAACGAAATGAGCCATTTTACTAAACCTATCAACTACAACAAAGATTGAATCTCTACCCCTCTTTGTCCTTGGCAAACCTAACACAAAATCCATCGATATATCAACCCAAGGTTCGCTAGGTACAGGCAAAGGAGTATACAAACCATGTGGCATTAATTTAGATTTAGCATGCTTACATGTTAGACACTGATCACAAATACGCTCAACATCACGTTTCATTTTAGGCCAATAAAAGTGCTCATGTAAAATAGCTAAAGTCTTAGTAATCCCAAAATGCCCCATCAAACCTCCCCCATGCGCTTCTTTCACAAGCAACTCACGCATACTACAAGCAGGAACACACAACCTGTTCGCTTTAAATAAGAAACCGTCATGAATGTAAAACTTTCCAAAAGATGACTTTGCACAAGCAACAATAATCTCACCAAAATCAGAATCACACTCATATAGTTCCTTAATCAAATCAAATCCCAACATTCGTGACTGATAAGAACCCAAGCCCTAACTCTGCCCCAAAAGCTAGCTCAGAGGGAGAGGGTTGGCCCTGGCCTTATAAACCAGCCCAGGAGGCACCCTGCAACCGATGTGGGACGCATCATCCCCACCCCCTTGAGACCCGACTGCCTCAGTCGGCGTGATGCGTCCCACATCGGTTGCAGGGTGCCTCCTGGCTGGTTTATAAGGCCAGGGCCAACCCTCTCCCTTGAGCTAGCTTTTGGGGCAGAGTTAGTTGGCTTGGGTTCTTATCAGTTGGTATCAGAGCCACCACTCCGTGTGAATGGCCGGTGTCTCTTGGGGTTCGGCAAAATGCCGACTGAGGCAGTCGGGTCTCAAGGGGGGGGGGGAGATGATTAGTCCCATATCGGTTGCAGGGTGCCTCCTGGGCTGGTTTATAAGGCCAGGGCCAACCCTGTCCCTCTGAGCTAGCTTTTGGGGCAGAGTTAGGGCTTGGTTCTTATCAGTTAATTTAATAAAAATCCATTTTACGTGTCACTTATTCAGCTTACCTTGACCCTTCAAGTGTTTTAATGATTTATGGTCGGTGTGGATCACAAACTCTTTAGGCCACAAGTAGTGTTGCCACGTCTGAAGTGCTCTCACAAGCGCATAAAACTCTTTATCGTACGTGGGGTACCTCAAAGCTGCTCCATTCAGCTTCTCACTAAAATAGGCTATTGGCCGCTTTTCTTGCATAAGAACTGCTCCAATACCTAACCCTGATGCGTCGCACTCAATTTCAAATGTCTTCTCGAAGTTAGGTAGTGCCAAAATGGGCGCACTGCATAACTTCGCTTTAAGATCTGGAATGCTCGCTCTTGTGCCTCGCCCCATTGAAAACCAACTGTCTTCTTTACTACCTCGGTCAATGGCTCGGCAATGCTACTGAAGTCCTTGACAAATCTCCTATAGAAGCTCGCTAAGCCATGAAAGCTTCGGACTTCTATCACTGTAGTTGGTGTAGGCCATTCCTGAATTGCCTTCACCTTCTCCACATCTACCTCGATGCCATCTGCACTCACAACAAATCCAAGAAAAAAAAGTCTATCCATGCAAAATGTGCATTTGTCAGAGTTAGCATACAGTTGTTCTTTTCGTAAAACATCAAGTACATGTCTCAAATGTAATTCATGTTCCTCAATCGATGTACTGTAAACTAAGATGTCATCAAAGTATACCACAACAAACTTACCTATAAATGCACACATAACATGATTCATTAATCTAAAATGTGCTAGGTGAGTTTGTAAGACCAAATGGCATAACTAACCATTCATATAATCCATATTTGGTCTTAAATGCGGTTTTCCACTCATCTCCCTCTCTCATGCGAATTTGATGGTATCCACTTTTCAAATCAATCTTACTAAATATCTTGGAACCATGCAATTCATCTAACATGTCATCTAGCCTAGGAATAGGATGGCGATACTTTATCGTTATATTATTGATGGCTCGACAATCAACACACATCCGCCATGTCCCATCTTTCTTAGGAACTAGAAGCACTGGTACTGCACAAGGACTCATGCTTTCCCTTACATACCCCTTGTCCATCAAATCCTGCACTTGCCGTTGAAGTTCCTTTGTCTCCTCAGGATTGCTTCTATAGGATGGCCTGTTGGGAATGACTGCTCCAGGTACGAAGTCTATCTGGTGCTCAATGCCTCTAATGGGTGGAAGCCCACAAGGAATGTCCTCAGTCAGTACATCGTTGTAGTCCTGCAAAAGAGATGAAATAGACATAGGAAGCAAAGAGTCAGTGTTAGAAAAATAAACATGGGGCTCCTTGTAAACTAACAATAGCATCAGGCTGCTAGTCTTGAAAGCTCTCCTCGCTTCACCCTCACCCATGTAGAAACTTCTTTTCACTCTCCCTTTGGTATCCCCCTTACTTTCACTCTCACTTCCCTTGGGTAAACTCTCGGCCTTGGCCTTATTTTTCACACTCTCACTAGTTTCCCCCAAGTTAGTGTTTGCACTCGCCCTCTCTTTATCCCTCTCAAGTTGCAACTTAACCTGATCTTCATGGACTTGCTTTGGCGTAAGTGGGTATAGTGTAATGGGTTTCCCTTTATGTTGAAATGAATACTTATTCTTGAACCCATCATGAATCACCTTCTTATCAAACAGCCACGGCCTTCCCAAAAGTATATGACCTGCATGCATCGGAATCACATCACATAGAACATCATCTGTGTAAGGCCCAATGGTAAAGCTCAATAATACCTGCTTCGTTACCTTCACTTCACCACAATCATTTAACCACTGCAACTTGTAAGGCTTGGGGTGCTTCAAGCAACTCAACCCCAATCTCTCAATCAAAGCCGTGCTAGCCACATTGGTACAACTGCCTCCATCTATAATCATACTACAACCCTTACCATTCACACGGCATCTGGTGTGGAATATGTTCTCCCTCTGCTGATCACTCTCATCCTCAACAACTTGTGCTGTCAAAGCATGCTTAACAACTAGGGATAAGTTATCTAAAGGGTATGCAGCTCCCTCGTGGTCACTAGCATCTTCTAACTCCGGCATCTCATCCTCTACCTCATCATCTGTAGAGTACACATCTCCGCTCTTGTCAATCACTAAGGTGCGCCTATTGGGACATTGTGAAGCATAGAGCCATGCCCAAACACTTGAAACACTTGACATCCTTAGTTCTCGTAGCTGTACCCTCAGGTTTAGGTCTAGGCTTACTCGATTCTGCAGCCTCTTTACCCTTGCCACTAGGTTCGGCCCTAGGCTTGTTAAAGCCTCCACTAAAATCACCTCTAGGCTTGTTAAAGCCTCCATCTCGCTTCTCATTCGGAACCCATTTCCCCTTCCAAGTAGAAGTAGTCTGAGTACCAAATCTGGATGTGGCCTTCTTCTTGAGTTGTCTCTCTACCTTGATAGCCATGTGAAGCATGTCCTCCAAATCAACATAATGATGTAACTCCACCATGTTGGCAATCTTTTTTTGGATAAGGTAAGTATTATAACCAAAAGAAAACTATACAAGAGCAAAGGGGCATCCCCCAGGATCTAGAGAGGACAAGCCCTCCTAGAAGAAAGCCAAACGGCTACAATAGATCAACTAAAGATGTCATCGGGCAAGTGCCACGAAAGGTGAAGCCATTTATTGTCATAAGATGGAGTCACCTTACGTAAAGAACTAATACGATTCCGAACATCAAAAACAATATCATATAGAAGAACAGAAACTGGCCTAAGAGGCATATCATGAGTGCGAGCATTCCTCTCCCTCCATATATGGTAAACTGACGCTGCAAAGGACAGACGAACCAGAAGATGATATAAAGAGGCACCAGAGAACTGACAAAGCCACTCAATAGTTTGGCGCCAATCTCGACAGCTCCAGTCTAAACCACACATGGCTAGCACACGACCAAACCCTCAAAGAAAAGAGGCACTGAAAAAAAGATGATCGATGTCCTCACTCGAACAACCACAAAGGATACACCGCGAGCAAGAGGATATACCAAATTTCATTAGACTGTCCTGAGTACACAGGCCTCCCTGAATGGACATCCAAAGAAGAAAAGAATGGCGGGGAATAGATTTCCGGAACCATACAACTCGGGACCAAGGCATCTCGGGTCTCCTCGACCTCAAAGCATTCCAGGCACAATCCACAGAAAATTTCCCATGTCTATCATCTTCCCAAACCAGCATATCCTCCCTCAAACTAGAAGGAGACGGAAGGTGAGTCTGAGCCAGATCAACAAGAGCAGCAGATCTAGAAGGGGGCCAATGCCAAGCAGAATCAGAGATAATGGAAGCAACTTTCGCCATCCTATCCAAGCCAGAATCATAAATCACTCTCTCGCCCAATGAGTACTCAATCGGGCCTACAGGATGCCAATTATCAAACCACAATAAAGTCGACTCGCCATTCCCAATACACACTCTCATCCGCCGACGGGACCAAGAACGAAGCTCCAAAATCTTACGCCAACTCCAAGAGCAATCAGAAGGACGAGGGATCTCCCAAAAACTTCTCCCCCTCAGTAAATAAGAGTAAACCCAAGTAGACCAAGAAGAAACCTGACCAGAACAGAGAAACCAAATATGCTTGACAATAGCTGCTCTATTCCAAGCTTCCAGACTCTTTATACCCAGACCCCCCTCCTTAAGAGGTAAACAAATTTTGCTCCAAGCTACTCTAGCCCCAGTAGTGATAAGCGCACTACCCTTCCAAAGGAAGGAACGAAGGATAGTCTCCACCTTCCTAATCACAGACTTAGGAAGAATAAATAAAGAAGACCAATAAACTTGAATGGAGAACCAAACAGACTTTATAAGCTGGAGCCGACCAGCATAAGAGAGAAACTTACAACTCCAACTTTTAGCACGCATAACAATACGATCCACAAGAGAAGCACAGTCAGAGGCCCTAAGTTTAGTAGAGATCAAAGGAACCCCCAAATACCTCACAGGAAGAGTCCCCACCTGGAATCTCAACACATCTCGCAGTTGGTCTTGCATAGAAAGAGAGATGCCAGAAGAGAAGAGATGACTCTTAGCTGGATTCGGAATTAAACCTGATAAACCACTGAACTGCCCAATACAATCCTTGATCAAAGAAACAGAGGATGCATCTGCTTTACAAAAAATCATAAGGTCATCTGCAAAACAGAGATGAGTAAGACGGTCCTTTGAACACCGCCAGTGGAACTTGAAACCCGGATCAGTAGCCATATTACGAAGAAGGCCTGATAAAACTTCCATAGCCAAAACAAAGAGATAAGGAGACATAGGATCACCTTGTCGCAACCCACGACCCCCAGAGAAAAAACCATTCAGCTCACCATTAATAGAAACAGAGAATCTCGTAGTAGTCATACACTCCTGAATCCAACCCACCATCCTCTCAGGAATACCAACAGTCCTCAGAACCTCAACCAAAAAATCCCAACGAACAGTGTCATAAGCTTTCATCAAGTCTATCTTAAGAGCACACCTCGGGGAACCGCTATTCCGGTGATAATTCCGAACCAATTCCTGACATAAGAGAATATTGTCGCTAATACGCCTTCCCTCGACAAAAGCAGATTGATTCTGACTGATCACTGAAGGGAGAATGACCTTAATTCTGTTCGCAATCAGCTTAGCAATGCACTTGTAAATGGTGTTACAGCAAGAAATGGGCCTATAATCCTTAACCTGGGAAGGGTTAGGAATCTTAGGAATCAGAGCAATGGATGTAGCATTTACCTGCCTCAAAAGACGTCCAGAAGAAAAGAATGAATGAATAGCACATAAGACATCATCCCCCACAATATTCCAACACTTCTTAAAGAAACCCGAATTAAACCCATCCGGACCTGGAGCTTTATTGTCTTTCAGCCCGAACAAAACAGCCTTAATCTCCTCATCCTCAACCTCACGAGAAAGAGCCATACTCTGCTCCTCAGTCACATGTCTAGTAATAGCAGAATGGAGGGTCACCCTATCAAAATCCTGCTGACGATGCTGAGGACCAAAGAGGGACTCAAAAAAGGAAACAATCTCATTTCTAACCAAAGCATCTTCCTCCACTCGGGTACCATCCTCTTTAGTAATAGAAGTAACCTTACTACGGCCATGAAAACTCTTCATAGCGGTAAAGAAGAACTTAGAATTCTGATCCCCAAGGTTAAGCCACTGAACACGAGATTTCTGTCTATTAAAGCCTTCTTCAGCCCGACTCAAATCACCATAACTCACTGAAAGACAAGCTTCCTCAGCTAACAGAGCAGGGTCACTGGGGAAGTCCTGTAAAGCACATTGAACTCTATCCAACTCCTTCCTGATCTCCAAAACACGACAAGAAATTTTAGAGAAATGCTCAACATTAAATTTCTTCAAAGCTGCTTTAACATTCTTTAGCTTACAACATAACCGGAACATTGGAGTACCATGAACATCAATATCCCAAGCCCTAGCCACAACAGAGAGAAAATCAGGATGATCCACCCAAAACTGAAAGAATTTAAAGGGAATTTTCCTTTTAGGGAGCTCTGCAAGCTTAACAACCATAGGAGAGTGATCAGAAATCCGGGAAGGAAGAAAGCGGGCAGAAGAACCCGGGAAGATACACTCCCAAGAAGGATTTACCAGAACACGGTCCAACTTGCGCCAAATAGGAGACTGAATCTGCTTATTAAACCAAGTAAACTTACACCCAGAATACTGCAGATCATCCAAGCCAGCTTGACCCAAACAGCAACCCAAGTCATCTTTCCAAGCTGGCCAAGCCACAGATCCACCACTATGCTCAAACGGAGAACGGATAGCATTGAAATCACCTAAAACAAGCCAAGGGGAATCATCAACCAAACTACCACAATTAAGCAGGTCAGCCCAAAGATCTCGCCGCTTCTCGTAATCACACTCACCATAAACCACTGAAACTACACAATTCCAAACCCCAGAAATAGGAGTCACACGGCAGTGAATAGCTTGAGCTGAAGACTGAATAATGCTAACAACAACATCATTAGGATTCCAACATACCCAGATACGACCAACGGACTAATATCAGAATGGCAAAAAAACTTCCAAGAAGGATTAATCGCACGAGAGACATTCATAAGATTAACCTCCTTAACCTTGGTTTCAACTAAACCACACAACGAGAGCTTCTCCTCACTAAAAAACCTCCTGACTTCAGCATGTTTTAAAGGGTCATTGAGACCTCTAATATTCCAACAACCAAAAATCATTAAAACAGATGAAAAAAGGCCAAACCCACAAATCAACGTCGACGACCCCCCCCAGAAGACTTCCACTTCTGACTCCTTTTCCACCTGAACCCTTTTTGGATTTGTTACCATAAATCAATTTCTTAGATTCCAGGGAGTCAACAGCCTTAATAGCCAAACTGTTAACCAACGGAGTAGGCGAATCATAAACTGCAGACGGCGAGCACTCATATACCTCAGTATAAGGAAGATCCTCACCAAGTTGTGAGGAGTCAATGGAGTTTTCCCCTTTCAAATTACCATCTATCACCAAAGAAGCAGTCTCAGAAGGAATCACAGGCAGAGAATGAGTAACCAAAGTCGGATTCAACCCATTAGAAGAACCCTCACCCAAAACAGGAATTCTCTCAGCAATCAAAGGCACCACATCACTCGAACTAACATGATGGTTCAAAGAAGTACCCTTACCTTTCTTATTTTTAGTGACCGGGATCCAAGCCCCCTCTTGAGCCTTAGCAGATTCAACCGTAGAGTCCTTATCTGTAGAAGGAATCGGCTTGTGAATAACGGGCGGGGCAGGTTTTTTAACCTCCTTACTAGGAGCCTTTTTAGGGCAAGAAATCACCGAGTGACCAAAAACTTCACAAGTTGAGCATTTCACAGGAACCCATTCAAACTCAACCCTAATAGGGACTCTAGTGCCATTAGGGTATTGGAAGACAATCTCCTCATCAAGGGAATTCCGGGCATCAATCTCAACACAAACACGAGCAAAACTGAGTCGTTTCCTGGACAGTGTAATATGGTCAGCATGAGAGGTTCCCAATGGCACTAGCAACACAACTAATCCCTTTCGCCGTCCATAAAGGAAAAGGTAGGTCAAACAATCTGATCCAGACCGGGACCTTGAACAAATCCTCCTTAGTCAAAGATAAATTTGGATGCCAAAGTTTTAGAACCAAAGGTCTATTAGCCATATGCCAAGGGGCTTCATCCAACACCACACTCGCCTCTTGAAGGCTATCGAATCTAAACAAAAAGAAACCATTATCGGAGGTAAGAACTTCCAGCAAACCCATTCTTCCCCATAACTTGTGAGCAATAGAATTAACAGTTTGGAAGGGGAGACGTTTTCCCACAAAGTAACCCACTAAAGTATTCCTCCAGTACACACTTCCTTCTTCAATCACTTCAGCAGATGGGCACACGACAACCTTACCATCTATAATGTTAGGTGTGACATAATGTAAAGCAGTAGACAGATAAGTTGAATCGAAATGGTCAACTCCCAAAGAACCATTCAAAGCAGATGCATAACTCTTAGGTCCACCAGAGTATCCCCCACCTACTACTACAGGAGACGCAGGCACAGCCTCCTGACTCACACCAATTTCCGAACCATTCTTCAACTCCACTACCCCAAATTCTAAGCTGCTAGCAGACCCCCCTGCACCAGCAGGTTTAGACTCGCTAACAACACCATCAGGCCCAGGTGATACACCCAATCCAGAGACATTAACCTTCAAGCCACCAGCAGCGCTACCAACGGCGCCAATAACAGATTCTGAACCTCCAATACCCCTATCAGTCACAAGACCAGGAACACAAACCAGTTTAGAAGGATCAGCTTCCCCCGCCAATTTACCATTTCTACAAACCAGAATCACTGCCAACCGCAGCACCACAAACGCTCAGACTGCCGACCAAACCAGGACCAGAATCTACCAGACCCCTATCAACGCCAATGCCAGAAACCAAACAAACCTCATCAACCAAACCCACGTCCCCAGCAACCACACTTCCAACAGAGTTACCTTCAACACCATGTTCAGAAGCACAAGCAGAGCAAACAGAATGTGACCCTAACCCAGACTTACAAGAACACAAACTGCCGGCGATACCATCTTCTAATCCAAAACCCGAGACACCAACAACTACACCATCAGTGCCAGAATCAAATCCCAAACACCGTTCAATCTTCGAGCTCACCTCATACTCGACCTTACCACCACTGTCAATACCAGAATTACCAGCACAGCTGACTGACTCAGAGGCGCCATAACCAGACCGGCACGAACCCAATCTTCCAGCAGGACCACCTCTGAGGCATAAGGCTCGACACAGGTCACGGACATCGGTGCTGGAACTGAGGCCGAAGATGAGCAACCATAACCAGTCGTGGGCTTCAATCGACCAGAATCAAGATCCATAGGAGGCGAGGCTACAGTGTTCACAATACAGACCTAACAGCCTTGCGACTGTGACCAGGGAGTCGCGGCCCCCCAACAGAATAACCAGACGAAGCCATCAGAGGAAAGACTAGACAGAAGAAGAAAAGGGTAGATCGGAGAGAGAAACCGAGATCTGAGAAGGGATGAACGGAACGGTTGAAGACCAAACCGATCTGAGAAAACAAAGTGAAAAAACGGGATACAGATCTGAGAAAATAAATTGGTAAGAGATAGCTGAGTAAGGAGTTTCCACTCCTGAGACGTATCTCCACCATGTTGGCAATCTCTCTATTTAGCCTCCAAGAAACCGTGCCATAGTAGCCTCTGCATCCTCAACTACATTCGCCCTGATCATGGCACTTCCATCTCTGTGTAGTAATCCTCACACTCTTGGTACCCTGATACAGATATTGTAGCTTCTGATACAACTCACGGTAGTAATGGCTCGGAATGAATCTCTTCCTCATAAGACCTCTGAGTTCTTCCCAAGTCTGAACTGGTCTCTCATAGTTTCTTCTCCGAGTAGCAACAATCTGATCCCACCATATCATGGCATAATCAGTAAACTCAATAGCTGCCAGATTGATTTTCTTCACATCTGAGTAGTGATGGCAATTGAATATCAGCTCAATCTTCTTCTCCCATTCCAAATAAGCCTCGGGATCATTCTTCCCCTGAAAGGTTGGTATCTTGATTTTAATGCTACCTAGATCTCCATCTAAGTCCCCTCGTCTACCAAAACCCCTTCGATCATAATCCCCTCGCCTATCATCAAATGCACCTCTATCATCAAATCGTTATCCCTCCTATTATGTCTCCCATCAAACCTCCTATCACACCCTCTACCAAACCCCCTACCATGCCTCCTATCTTGTCTAGGCTGAAACCTCTCCTCAACATCATCAAGATCATCAAAATCATCAAAGTCATTCTCGGCTTCTTCTTCATCTGATGGTATATGTTGCGGTGGTACTCGACGTGGTGGCACATTATGAGGTGGTGGTACATTATGAGGTGGTAGTACATTATGAGGTGGTGGTACATTCTGAGGTGGTGGTGCTCTGGGAACACTGCCCGACTGAATACTCTCTACACTCTTGGACAACCTTTCCAATGCAACATTCATATTCTCCATCATATCTGTAAACTTTCTATCCATAGCTGCAAGCTTCTCATCGACGGTTAAACTAACACCTGCCATTTCAAAGCTCAACAAACAAATTAGTAATAACAAGAAAGTAATACGATATGTAAAATCCTCTCAAGCTCACAATCTCACGTGTTTACGCTCAATTATATCTCAATCCACTCGTGTTTGCACTCTATTGGCTTTTACCCGATACTGTGCTCACACTCACTGCCTTTTACCACTATTGAGTTCTTCCTCAATTCAATTACAAATCAACTCAATTCCCAGAATGGTCAACTAAGATGTAGTCCACAAGCTAGCAGAAACACAATGTATATATAGAGCAGGTGGAATAAAGCAAATAAGATAAGTAATCACGGAGACTCAATCGAAAGAAACTTATAGCTAGAGTGCTCAGAATAAGAAAGAATGACGAGTTAGCTAAATGCAATAAATAAGCAAGCAAGCAATCAACGTGTCACTGAAGCAATCTTGTGGTCACTCGCTATAGTGTTTGAGCTCACCTTTCTTTTCTTCTCACACACACTCACAAGTGTTTACACTCCAATGAAACACAATGAAGCACAAAGGATTTCAATTCGGCAATAACACAAATATAGTCTTTCAAGCTCAAACCAATACATACCAAATCAAATCAATGTAACTCATGTAAAGCAATCCAATCAACTTGCAAATGGTCTAATCAAGCTAAGCACAATGCGACCAATTCTCTTTCTTCTTTTTTTTTCACTTTTTTTTTTTCAAAACAAGTAGGTGACTCAGCTGCTTACGTAAGTAGCTTACAAGTAGGTCAAGTAAGCATGTCAATTCGACAATGGTAAGTTACAAACCAACTAAACACTTTTTCCAACTAACTTGGTGATGCAGCAGCTTGCCTCTTCAAGCGCCTCTCAAAATGCAATGATGGCTACTCAAGTTTCCATGTCAAGCTCATGAGTGCTTCCATTTTCAATGTCATGCTAATGCTTTCAACACAAATCCAATGTCAAGCTAATGATAGCTCACGCAAATCAGCAAGCACACTTGTTAATTCATGCTTTAACATAAGCACATCAAGCATCTTACTCACGGCAATATGTGTAACAAAGCAACCAGACTTGTCTCACAAAGTTAACAACACACAAGCTTAAGTAAACTTCAGGAGTAAGTCACGGCCTCATCAATCCATAAGCATTTCATTTTGTTTCAACACTCATTCACTCAAATGCCTCACCAAATCACTCAAACACACTTGTTTTCCACACACTTCACAAGATTGCAACAACTTCACAAAGATTGCAAACAAGCTAGTTCAAGCAAATGCTAGGAGTAATGAAGTGCAATCTGATTTTTTCAAAGTAGATATGAACAATACCTATTGAAAACAAGCTAAGTGACTTGTATATGGCAAGAACAAAGCAAGGGTGGTGATGGTACTTCCTTGGCCGAATCTGACCTGATGCTTTTTTTTTTTTTTTTGAAACTAATAACTTAATAACAATGTTAAACACGTCCTAGTAATTTACAATTAACAACTAAACACTTGATTCAAGCAAAGAACAAAAAAGCCCCAATTTTGACCTAAGTAGCCAAAGCTTAACTCAAAGAAATACTCAAAATTAGCACAAACTACTAAAGGACAGATTGTTATTCATGCAACAAGAAACAACAAAGAACACACAAGAACACCCATGGCCGAAACTTGAGGACAAATTCCTTAATGGCCGAAATCAACAACAACAACAACAAAAACAAAGATGAATACAAGATTAAACAACACAAAGGATAGGAAATCAGACCTCAGAACCCTAAGCTCATGATACCAAATGACAAGAACTCACTTGGGTTGGAAACCAAGCAAACCCCCAAGCATCTTTCTCAAAACCCCAAGAACTTTGAATACTGATTTTGTAGGAACAAAACCCAACCAAGATCAGCCCCTAACCACCATGAAACTCACGTCCATGATAACCACAAGCATGAAATCAGATTTTATTTTGCTAGCAATGGAGACTCCACTAAGTTGCCAAGCTTAGATAAGTCAATTTGAACTTGAAAAGGGGAATCCCTCCCTCAACAAGGTTTTGGCCATAGCCATGGAAAGCTCAATCTTTTCTTTCTTTCAAAATTCTGTATATTACGTTGGTTCTCCAAAAATACAAAGAAGAGTCATATAATAAGGGTTACAAAAGAGTAAAAATGCTAAAATGACCCTAGAGCTAAAATTACCAAAAGCCCTAAGTCAAGCACCTCAACCACGACCATTAAGGTCCTTTTGCACCTAAATAAACTTAAAACAAAGATTAGAAGCTAATCTCACTTAAGCTAATAAAGGTGCTTACATGCTATAGTAAATTGACGTGCTTCCGGCTAAGTACAAATCTAAGCATAATTAAGCCTAATGGCATAGTCAACCATGCTAATTACATCATAAATAAAGTCAAAATGTCGAGCAAAAATGACAAAAATGCCCCCATTTGGCCGAATTCAACATAGTCCCAAAATGGGTGAAATCGGGTCAAAAGGGTGCTGGTGCTGAAGCTGCTCTGCTATGCTTCAGTCTGAGCTAATCTGGGTCAAATGAAATAGCTTGGGGACCTCTCTAGTTATGCCCATATGTGTCTCTGGTGTGCACTTGACTTGGTTGTTGCAACTGGTCACATAGCTCTGAGCTAGTCCCGCAAAGGCCTCTCTGATCTTCTTTGCTATTTGGCATGTGATTGGCCCTGTTGGCAATTGCATGGGTTCTTCCAAGTTGTTAGCTGCATCCTGTAATGTCTCTGGTGTGGTTGGACTCATGTCAAGGCGCCCAACACCACTAGCCACAAAGCTCAACCCCTTGGAAGTCTAATACTCTAACGGAACATTGTATAGACGAACCCACACCGAAACCTTATGAACATCTTCTTTGGCGAGAGGCAAACCAGGTTGCCAATGTTTAAGAACTAATGGCCGATTGACCATATGCAATGGAGCTCTCTCCATAACCACACATGCGTCTTGAAAGTTATCGAATTTAAAGAAGAAAAATCCATTGTCAGAAGATAACACCTCACACAATCCATATCTCCCCCATATCTTATGAGCAATAGAATTAACTACCTTGAAAGGAAGTTTCTTGCCAACAAAATTGCCAACCAAAGTATTCTTCCACACCAAACTACCTTCCTCCGCAACATCCAAAGGAGGGCAAACTTTAATACGTCCATCAATAATATTTGGTTTAATAAACTCAAGTGCAACAGAGCTAGATGAAGAAAACTGGTTCCCCTCACCATTTGAACCACCAAGAATATGCGCATAACTAGAGGTTCCCTTCACACTTTTTCCATTTTTAGACTTTTCCACAACACCATGGTTAAAACGTGCCACATCAGCAACCACTTCAGATGCCACCTCACCACACTTATCTTTGGAAATAAAATTAACATCAGCCTTCCCATTTAAATTCGGCCCCATCACATTAATGCCAAGCTTATCATGTCTTTTCAAAGGAGGGAAATCACAATTAAAGCTTTCCATATTTACATTCGTAACATAAGGAATCAAATCTTTATTACCATTATCAATTCGCCCATTAATACTCCCTTTAATACGATCAGATTTGAAACCAGATTTATTAGCTAGAGTAACTCCATTTTCAAAATCAGAAGAAGCAATAAATGGCATGTGCTTATTCTCTCCATTAACTACCAAATTCGCACATGGCAGGTCATTAACACCATTTGAATTTACCAAATCAGAAGGAACAATAAATGGCACGTGATTATTCTCCTCATTTACTACCAAATTCGTACATGGCAAGTCATTAACACCAATTGAATTATCAAAACAAACACCTTCCATATTACTAGCTGATTCATGTAAATTGCCCATCTCAACCGAATTCAATTTCGCACATGGCAGGTCATTAACACCATTTGAAATATCATTAACAACTTCGTTTACCAAATCAGAAGAAGCAATAAATGGCATGTGATTATTCTCCTCATTAACTACCAATTTCGCACATGGCAGGTCATTAACACCATTTGAATTATCAAAATAAGCACCTTCCATATTAGTAGCTAATTCAAGTAAATTGTCCAACTCAGCCGAATACAATTTAGGTAATTCATTAGAATGAGATGCAACTTTCGGTTTCAAATGTGGTAGTAAAGGATTGTCATTAATACTCTTTGAAAATTCAAAAAACTTTCCCTCCTCCAAATTAGACAATCTAGAGGAATTACCTCTACTGCCCCTAACACCAATTCTAGCATCTAGCACATCACCATTGCCATTCAAAGAAGAAGAAGAAAGATATGGAACAAGGTCACTAGGTTTATGCTTCAATATAGTAACATGAGATTTATCTCCAATAACACCCAATGAAGCTTTTGAAAGCGTACCTTTAGCAAGAAGACCAGAGGAGGTCAAACCATCAGCTATAGATAAGGGAGACACTTCATGAACAACATCAGCCACCACCATTTCTAAAGAGTTCTTCATCTCGTCATATTGAGCAATGGCCGAACCAATATTGGCCTTACCAAAATTGTTATTTATAAAGTCTCCCTCCTTCAAAACACCACATTGCATCTCGTTCTGATCTGGATAACTACCATCACTTAGCACTATAGCCGAATGTAGAACATCACCACCATCATTTTTGTTAATGTGATCTCGAACTACTCCACCATTGGACAAATCCGAAACTTGGACAACTCCTACCATGGTTGAAACCTTGGCCTCACCCCCATGGCCAGAAGATGCCATCAAGAAAACAAATAACAAAGAAAAAGAAATTAAGAAGAAGAAAATTATAGAAGAAAAGAAGGAAAAACCTAATAACTAAATCTTAATCACTAAAAGATTAAAAGTGATCAAGAAGAGAGAAGAGAAAGAAGAGAAATTTGAGAGAAAAGTTGAGAGCATTTTTAGTTTCTGATAATATAAATGCTTAACTTGTAAACAGGCTAAATCTAAGGTTATGCCTCATGGGTTATATACACCATTGCCTATACCTAGTGAGCATGGGTAGATGTATCGATGGACTTTATCTTGGGATTACCTCTTTTGTTTGTCATATTATACGTTTGAGATTCATTTATATTCAAAATATAAAGACCATTATTGGCATCAGCATTACATATCTCAAAATCATCTTTATAAACAAAACACCCAGTGTTTCGGAATACAAAAGTGTACCCGCATTGGGTCAAACAAGATACAGAGATAATATTTCTAGTCAAACTAGGTACATAATAAATGTCTGATAATGAAAGTACATGCCCCGAAGGCAGTTCCAAAATATAGGTCCCTACAGTTAAAACAGCGACTCTGGTCCCGTTTCCAACTCGTAGGTCAATCTCGCCTGAGGCCAGTCTCCTGCTAATCCGCAGATCCTGCACATCAGTACATATATGAGTACTACATCCATAATCAAAAATCCAATTTTTAAAACTAGAAGTAGACATGTTTATTTCAATAACAAACATACCTGAAGCCGGAGCCTTGCCCGCCTTCACTTCCTTCATGTGCACCTTGTACTCACGGCAGTCACGCTTCTAGTGACTCCATTTGCCACACTGCAGGCAGACATTTTGGGATTTGTCATTTGTCTTCCCAGAAGACTTTGATGATTTGGCCTTGCCTTTTCTTTTCGTCTTCTTCACACCTCCAGAAGCCTTCGGCCAAGCCTTGGCCTTCTGAGATGTCGAAGCGAAGTGCACCTCGCGCTTCTTGCCCTTCAGAAGCTCTGGCTCTGCCTCTTTCAGCATTGCCATAAACTCTCTAAGAGTCTTCTCTTGGTTCATCATATTATAGTTCATGATGAACCCGTCCCAGCAGTCAGACAGAGACTGTAAGATCAAATCTATAGAAGTCTCAGCCTCAAAGGTTATGCCCAGCTGACCTAGCTGTTCGATGTCAGTAATCATCTGCGACACATAGTGACAAGAACTCACTTGGGTTGGAAACCAAGCAAACCCCAAGCATCTTTCTCAAAACCCCAAGAACTTTGAATACTGATTTTGTAGGAACAAAACCCAACCAAGATCAGCCCCTAACCACCATGAAACTCACGTCCATGATAACCACAAGCATGAAATCAGATTGTATTTTGCTAGCAATGGAGACGCCACTAAGTTGCCAAGCTTAGATAAGTCAATTTGAACTTGAAAAGGGGAATCCCTCCCTCAACAAGGTTTTGGCCATAGCCATGGAAAGCTCAAGCTTTTATTTCTTTCAAAATTCTGTATATTACGTTTGGTTCTCCAAAAATACAAAGAAGAGTCATATAATAAGGGTTACAAAAGAGTAAAAAGGCTAAAATGACCCTAGAGCTAAAATTACCAAAAGCCCTAAGTCAAGTACCTCAACCACGACCATTAAGGTCCTTTTGCACCTAAATAAACTTAAAACAAAGATTAGAAGCTAATCTCACTTAAGCTAATTAAGGTGCTTACATGCTATAGTAAATTGACGTGCTTCCGGTTAAGTACAAATCTAAGCATAATTAAGCCTAATGGCATAGTCAACCATGCTAATTACATCATAAATAAAGTCAAAATGTCGAGCACAAATGACAAAAATGCCCCCATTTGGCCGAATTCAACATAGTCCCAAAATGGGTGAAATCGGGTCAAAAGGGTGCTGGTGCTGAAGCTGCTCTGCTATGCTTCAGTCTGAGCTGATCTAGGTCAAATGAAATAGCTTGGGGACCTCTCTGTTTATGCCCATATGTGTCTCTGGTGTGCACTTGACTTGGTTGTTGCAACTGGTCACATAGCTCTGAGCTAGTCCCGCAAAGGCCTCTCTGATCTTCTTTGCTCTTTGGCGTGTGATTGGACCTGTTGGCAACTGCATGGGTTCCTCCAAGTTATTAGATGCATCCTGTAATGTCTCTGGTGTGGTTGGACTCATGTCATTCCCTCCTTGTTGAAAAGGATTCGACCTCGAATCTGAACCTGCATCAAAATTAGTTAAGTCAGAAACATTAAAAGTAGCAGATACGTTGTACTTACCTTGCAAATCCAGCTTATATGCATTGTCATTGATCCTTTCCAAGACTTTAAAAGGTCCATCTCCTCTCGATTGTAGCTTGGATCTTTTCCTCTTGCATATAAAGCCACACCCAATTGCCGGGGTCAAACACAATGCGTTGGAAACCTATTATTCTCACTAACTCTGCCTTTCCCTTATCATTCATACTCCCAAGCTTAATAAGAATCAAAGATAATAAATCCATAGGAGTTAAAGAATTAGAATCATAATCAATCTTATAAGGCAAGTAAACACTAGAAGGATGAATGCATCCATTATATGCAAACTCTGGCCCCGCTATTGCGTCTGTGATCTTCTTAGCTCTTTGGCGTGTGATTGGGTCTGTTGGCAATTGCAAAGGCTCTAATGTTCCTTGGATGACTGCATTCATGTCAAATGTTGTCCCTTGGATCATGTCACATAGTGCTCGACAGATGTACCCTCTAACATGCGAGAGCGAAATAGCTTCTTCTGCAATTCATACTTCTGTGATATAAGGTTAGATCTATGAAGGTACTTCAATTTCAACATCATGTTATAGGGATCCAATCCCTTGTTTTGACAACGAAATTAAAGGGTCATTGCGGCAAGCATGATGGACTGAGAAGTTGAGTTGTCATCACTGTGAGTCTTTCAAAGCTCATAATCAACCCGCTCATGTCCAGGCTCAGGCCCGAGAGGTCTGTCTAATACATAGAGCAACTTCTCGGCTCCTAGGACAATCTTGAGATTCATATCCCAGTCTGGAAAATTAGAACCATTAAAGACATTATCACTCATGATGATGTCCCTAATGTTAATCTTTCTAGTCATCTTGATTGCAATAGTCTAACTATTCAATCAACTATATTGGGTATTGTCAAATGTAATGATTAGCTATAGTCCAACTATATAATCAACTACAAATGATATTATAAGGGTACAGTCCAACTGTTCAATGAAAACAATAAAGTATTAGTCCAACTAATAAATATATATAACGACGAAAAATAAAGCGCGTATTTAGCAAGTATTAAACGAAATTGCAAATTTAATACTGGTCTCCCACTATTTTTCGGCGAGCCTCTAACCCTCTGTTGAGTACTCGGGAAACCCAGTTTCCTAGTAGGCTAGAATCCCGTTAAATAACACACAACCTTGACTTTGGCCAACAAGCTGTATGAAACTTAACTAGGTAGATCTCTGAGATCAATTGGATCCCATCCAATTCGTAGATCCGGTAGATGGACCTCCAAGTCCAAATATACATCCAATATATATTTCCTAACCTTTTTCTCTGAATCAACTAAGCCTTGGCTTTGGCTCAACAAGCTTAATGATTCCAGTTAAGCGTGACCCATTGACAGTAGGAAAGCTTCTTAATCCACGTCGATGTACAGAAGTGACCTTGACTTTGGCCAACAAGTCACAACTGCCCAAGACATGTGATATATAACAAAGCCTTCGTGGTTCAAACACATCCGCGATGGACAATGATCTTGACTTTGGCCAACAAATCAAAGCCAATCTTGGATCTTAAGAGGGAACCACTCAATGGAAGGAAAAACGATTAATATTAAAGTGAGGGTTTTTCACGTAAATTGGCAATCAATTTATTATCTTTGATTAGGTCTCATCATACACCCTTAAGCATGCATTCTAAAAGCATAATAAGGCACGAATAAATTAATAATGATATGCGGATGGATATATAACAAATTATTCCTAGAACAAATCTCTCCATTTCCTCTCTCCCGCTAGCACTATTCTTACTTCTACCCAATTACATAATACATTAAAGAAACCTCATTAACATTGAGGGGAATTGGTGAGAAGAGAAATACAAAGAGTAAAGATATAATAGGCTGGACACGCAGGTCCAATTTAATAAATTCTATATTTATTACAATAATTTCCAAAATTGCCATCACCCTTCAATATCCATCTGATATACATTATTCATACAATACATCCATGTATTCACACAAAGCATGTTATTCAATCAATCTAATCCAATTAATTAATCTTTGAATTAATGACCATTTAATGTTCAAACAACGATTTGATTTGCGCGAGTCCAAGTCGTTTAAGAATAAATACTCAAAATATGTATTCTTGAATTATATCGAACTACAATTTTAAATCCAATTTAATTTGTATTCAATACTAATTCTAATTTAATTCCAAATTAAATAATTACATTTATTTATGTGCCTTTTAGACTTAGATTCTAAATATAATCTAAATGGGTCTCAAAGGCCCAATTAGTATCCAATACTATTTTAATTAAAGTCCAATGGGTTTTTAATTAATTCTTAAGGCATGGGCTTTGGCCAATATGGATGAAACCCGCCCAAATAGGAATCACCCTATTGCCAAAAATCAATTTAGGCCCAATAAAATATTAAAAGGCCCAAAAGTTATATTTGGACTTTATGGAAATGGTTTTAGGCCCAATTTGGATCCAATCCAATTGTCCAATACCAAACCCATTAGCCCAAATACAACAAACATTAGCCAAATCCAATTTTAAAGACTAATCTAATTAATCATAATTTTCTAAATATCATATTAATTTAATTAAAGTGTAATTGCCATATTTAATTAATTATATTAATATTTTCAAAACATCAATTAAACTAATTAATCATGCTTTAATAATTCAATTCATGTCCAACACAATTGAAGCAAAATCAATCCATCATTACATTATTATAGCTCACGGGAATTTGGCATAAAATAACAATCAATTTGATTTCAATACAATTAAATCAACATTTAATATTTATTTCATGCTTTAAACTCATCCAATAGTCTAAAATCAAAAAATCACCATGAGATATGCAAGGGTTCATTCTCGGCCAAGGTAGGATTTTTAGGGAAAATTAATCTAATCAAATTTTCTCAAATCCATTGATTCAAAAATCCAATTTATCATCATCAAAGCTCAACCAAACAACCAATTTAGGAATTTTTAAACTCCAAGCACAAAAACCCCAAATTAAAGTATATAAACCCTAAACTTAAATCATGCTTAGAAAATGCTCATGATACCATTGTTAGTTAGTCCTAGACATGCCAAGGACCTCTAAGTCATGATATTGTGTGAATAATCAAAATAAGTTGCGGAAAGACTTATAATGAATGGATGAAGTTCAAAACTTTCATTGTATTTGTAGAAGCTGCAAGCTTTGTTGAATCTTTAAACCCAATGGTGAGTTTCCCTATCACCTTGATTTACTCTTTAAGTGCCAGCTTTCTTTGATTTTGAAGCAAAATCAATGGAGTGGAGAAGCAAGGCTCACGGCCAAGAGAGGGAGAGAAGAGAGCTTTTGTGTTTTTGATAATTTTGTTTCTAAAACAATTACTAAAAGTCAACTTCCAAAAAGTTTTGTATATCTTTTCAAAAAGAAAAAGCAAAGGGTGTTGTGTAAGATTCATTAAAGGCTCTCAATTACTTCCATCACCAAAAAATGACCAGTGATGTAAGTTGGTGGGCCCCACCTCTTAAATTCAAAATTCAAATGGCTTGCTCAACACACTTCGGGCTCGGGTTCGTTTAATCCAATTAAACGAATTTTCCTTCGCGACATAATTAAATCCAATTTAATTAAATAATAATGCCTAGCAAAATTATTACGAAAGTCGCTCGCTAATTAATTCTAAATTAACTCGTTCTCCCGAATTAAAATCCAATTTTAATTCTGCTTTGAAATCCTATTTCAATTAATATATCCAATATATTATTTAATCGATTAATTCCAAATTAATCACGTTCTCTCTTCAATTTGAATTTTATCCCAGATAAATTCTTGCCGTAATTAATCCCAGATTAATTTTTTCTCTCTCATAATTAATCCTAGATTAATTTTGTTCGAGTCAAATGTCATCGGTGAATCTTTGGGAAGTGACCAAGAGATCCCTGAATATGTTGGCAGTAAATCCGAATGTCGGACTATCCGAACACGTGCGTACCCCGTACCACGTTCTTACCGATTTACAAGACATGATTGGCTTCTAGAAAAGTACCGTGCCTACCCAATTCTCCAGAAATATTCAACAAACAATATATAATCTATATCAGGCATAGTATACTATGTATTACGTAATGCGATCCAGTATCGGATGTCACATGTTAGGCCTGGGGCTGGAATTGTGTCTTCCTCGTACAAAGCATATATCGGATCACTAGCAACTAGTCTCTTTAATCGGATAATCATGACTTAGTCATACTATCCTGATAGTTGTAGCATTTGAGAGTACTAGTTTTGTATCCCTACGTGATCATCATCTCCATATGACTGAAGTGATACTTCCATATTGACATCACACCCAATACACTACAATTCTCTCTAAACCCAAAAGAGGCGTACACAGAACCTGTTAAAGCCCCAGACGACCAAAACCAAAGCGTACTGATTGTCGCAAGTATTAGCGATGCAAGTCTCAAGTTAAGACCACATACATCTACCCTGATGCGGATTCCCATAGACACATAGTCATACTACCAATGGGATTCCGAGGGGTCTATCCAGAGCGAAGTTGTTCCCGATCCAACGGCTAACAGAACCTCCTATCACACTTGCATAAGTATCATATACTTAAATATATGAGAACTATACCGTTAAGCTTCCATAACGCGCACAAGTGTAATACAAGTCTATTCCGCATTATCGATGTCCAGTTTCGATAATACTACGACTATGGATATTTAATGATTAAACCGTTCGTGTGATTGCCATCAGTATCCATCCTCCTGAGCGCGTCCTCCGGGTAACCTGCAAAATAAAGAAATTAGGAGTGGGGGTTAGATCGTTTGAACGACCTAGTGAACGGACAGTTAAAAATGAAAACCAATTCTTTCTGAAAATTCATGGTTCTAAAATCCCAAATCCTCCCAGAAAATATTATTTTATGAAATCTCTTTCTTATCTGAAAAATAACTCTTTATATTAACCTTTACTGAAAACTCTTTCATACAACTCATCTCTTCTGAAAAATCTATTTCTGAAAATCCATTTCTGAAAATTTATTTCCGAAAAACTATATTTGAAAATTTTGTATCTGAGAAATTTGTATTTGTATATCTGGCGCATTGGGCCATTACGTATCGTTGTCCCCCATACATAAAATCTGGAATTTAGGGGTGTCAACCCATACGCAAATATCTGGTGGTCTTGGGGAGTTACCTCTCGTCGTCCCCCAAGCCACAAATCTGGAGTCGGGGGTGCGGATCTATGCTACCCTCCAGACTCAAAATCTAGGATCTAGGGGCATTAATCATCCATAGTCCTGAACTGCGTGTGCATACGATATCTATATCTGTCAATTCCATATTTGAGTCAAGTTACATACTGAGGTGGGTTTTTCCCCTATGCCTCCAAAAATCATAAAACCATGCTTTAAAAATCATCATTTTCTAAAATATTTCTCAAAACATTTTTATTCCTAAAAGCATCTGGAAACAAACTTGGCTAACGCCCTATATGTGAAAAGTAAGTTTCAATTCAAAAATATATAAGTAAATACAATCTTGAGAAAAGAGTCCACTCACTACTTTTGGAATCTGACTGGCACTGATTCGCTTTGTCGAAGAACTTGGGATTCCTGCCGATAATCTATAATCGGTAAACTTGGTTAGAACATAAGTCGTGAACATGGTTCGGAATTACAATAAGTTTCTCCATTCAACTAATTTATAATACCACATGATGTATAATGATTGCATCATGTCATGATGCATGTATAAGTGTCGATACGAAACCCTTAGGGTGGCATCTAACATTTAAAGTTGAAACTGAAATTATATGGAAATATCTTTGTCTCGCGTCGCGATATCGGGTCTAACGTGTCACGACGCCAACCTAAACATACCCAGGTAGAGAGCATGTTCTATTCCACATCGCGACGACAAACTCTACGCGTCGCAATGCTCACCTGATAAGACCCAAGAACGAGCCTCTGTTTGTTCCGCGTCGTGTCACGTTTTTAGCTTTGGAGGAGATTAGTGAATAATGTCATTTATATAGGCATGGGATGATTTTTGTGTTATGAAATAAGTGGTTGAGATGGTGGCACATCACTCAAATCTAGGTTATTCTCAAAATTACTATAGCTGCTATGGAAATCTCGATTTTTTACTTGTTTCTGATTCGAATTTGGGAAAATTTCCAACGCAAAAGTTGTAGGTCTTGATCTTAGCTTTCCGACAAAAAAAGTTCATAAGACTCGAAGATCATATGAGAAGGTTACATACCAAATACCATTGGCTATCTGGATTTAATCTTGGGATGAATTACGTAATGGAAATTCTATAGGTCTTTGAGAACGCACTCAAGGATCATATACTGGAGAGGTAGTGCCTCACATACGGGCATGCCGGATATACCACGTATACAAAACCCGAACACTCTACCCACTACAGAAACTGACTCCCTAGACCATGCCTTGATACCATCTTTGTAACATCCCTCTCCAGGAGATGCTACCGGCAGGGCATAGGCCACTCTATCCCCCTTAGCCTCTGACTTTCTAACTTTGATCAACTCTACTAATCTCATCTTAAACATGATCTCATACTTGGGACCGTAGCCCAACTTAATAACACAATATCCACTTTAACATTCATAACTATATACTCAAAATACCATAGTTTTACAACCATGTTATGGACACTTTAACATATAAAACATACAATCTTGACTGTACTAATGTCTGATACAAGACTTCACTTTGACTATGACTGATAATGTTTCTGACTTCACCTGGTGGACTCAACACCCCTAGTGACTGCAATCAGTGTCCATCCTCCCTAGCGCGTCCTCTGGGTAACCTGCTAAACAAAGAAACTGGGAGTGGGGGGGTTAGATCATTTGAACGACCTAGTGAGTGGACAGTTAAAAATGAAAACTATTTCTTTCAGAAAATTCATGGTTCTAAAAATCGAAATCCTTCAAGAAAATATTCTTTTCTGAAATCTCTTTCTTATCTGAAAACTCAACTCTTTCTATTAATCTTTTCTAAAAACTCTTTAATAAAACTCATCTCTTCTAAAAAATCTGTTTCTGAAAATCCGTTTATGAAAATCTATTTCTGAAAAATATATATCAGAAATTTATGTATATGAGAAATTGGTATCTGTATTTGGCGCATGGGGTCGTTACGTATAATTGTCCCCCATAAGCAAAATCTAGCACTTAGAGGCGTCCCCCTGTATGTAAATATCTGGTGGTCTTGGGGCGTTACGTCTGTTGTCCCCCCGTACGCAAATATCTATGTTACCCTCCAGACTCAAAATCTGGGATCTATGGGAATCAATCATCCCCAGTCATGAACTGTGTGTGCACATGATATATGTATCCTTCAAATCTATATCTAAGTCAAGTTACATACTGAGGTCTCATGGCTCCAAAAATCATAAAACCATGCTATAAAAATCATCACTTTCTAAAATATTTCTCAATATATTTTTATTAATAAAAACATTTGGAAACAAACTTGGCTAATGCCCTATGTGCGGAAAAGTAAGTTTCAATTCAAAAATATATAAGTAAATACAATCTTGAGAAAAGAGTCCACTCACTGCTTTTGGAATCTGACTGGCATTGTTTCGCTTCATCGAAGAACTTAGGATTCGTACCGATAATCTATAATCGGTAAACTTGGTTAGAACATAAGTCGTGAACATGGTTCAGAATTACAATAAGTTTCTCCATTCAACTAATTTATAATCACCACATGATGTATAATGCTTGCATCATGTCATGATGCATGTATAAGTGTCGATACGAAACCCTTAGGGTGGCCTCTAACATTTGAAGTTAAAACTGAAATGATATGGAAATATCTTAGTCTCGCATCTTGATATCGGGTCTATCGTGTCGCGACGCCAACCTAAGCAGGTAGAGAACATGTTATGTTTCGCATCGTGATGCAAACTCTACGCGTTGCGACACCCAAATGATCAAACCCGAGATAAAGCCTTTGTTTGTTCGGTATCGTGACGCTAGGTTCTGGGCGTAGCGACGCCCATTCAAACATAACCGAATCAGAGTGCTTGTGTTTGCTATGCATTGTGACGCTGGGGGTCTAGCGTCGCGATGCTAGCCTAATTTCAGGGCCTAATTCTAACTCTTCCAATAACAATGCTCAATGCAATTCCCACCATCACACTAACACATTCACATAGGCATTCATCTAAACTTTAACATTAATATACTAGAAACAATCTCAACCATCAATCATTTATATACCATTAAATCTCAAAGCATCATTCCCTAACACACATATATATACACAATGGTCTCATTCCATGCTAATATCATCAAAACACTTCACAAAATGCATGCTAGTGACACCTCCAATGCCAATTAAGCAATTTCAAACCCTCGGGCATGCATGGTACGAATTTGGGGCTTTGATTTCTTTGCCCAAAACTAAAAATTAAAGAAAGAAAGAGAGTTAGAAGCCTACTTTGGGAGTCTTGGAACTTATGAATCATCACTTTTTCATCAAAGCTTGCATTAGGAAGAAGGAAAATTTTGAAAGCCCTCTTGCCCTAGCTCACTTTTTTTTTTCTTTTGGAGGAGATTAGTGAATAATGTCATTTATATAACCAAGGGCTGATTTTTGTGTTATGATTGAGTGGTTGAGATGGTGCCACATCACTCAAATCTAGGTTATTCTCGAAATTACTATAGGTGCCACGGATATCTCGATTTTTGACTTATTTCTAATTTGAATTTGGAAAAATGTCCAACGCGAAAGTTATAGGTCTCGATCTTAGATTTCCGATGATATAAAGGTCATAAACATTGGAGATCATATGAAAATGTTACGGCCCAAATACCAGGGGCTGTGTGGATTTAATCTTAGGATGAATTCTGTATCGGAACTGCGAGAAATTTACCGAATGTCCCAAAAATCATTTCATGAGTGTATACGTGTTCGAACATGATTTATATCATGTATCATACGTCCCATAGCATAATAGTCTTCAGGATTACTAGGGTGTTACAAACATCCTTCATAGGTTTCTCCCTGAAATTTTGTGAATGGTTTCAGCTCTTATGTGTTTTTTTTAAAGCTTTCTTGTAAAAAAATTTTAGCAATAAAATTATGTGTGTTTTTATTCAAATTATGAGTAGCTAATTTATTCATGCTTGGGTAAAGGTAAATGGAGAAACTATTAATATCAAAATTAGATTAATCTCACTTATATTATAATATTAAAATTGTAATCTAATGATCAATATTTAATTTAAATCTGGATTAATTATTGACAAACTTTATTACCGCCTATATGGCTGGTTTATTTATTTGGCATAATTGAGTACCTAACCGAACTTGTTATTGACAAAGTTATAACCGTCTTTATAGCTGGTTTTATTTGTTTTGGCATAATAAATTCCTGAAATAAATTAATTGGTTAATAATGACAATTTTTATATTATAAGAAGTGATATTTCTAATTTTGAAATATTAAAAGTGGATTCCCCTAGCCCCATCATTTTATTTTATTGTTGCAGTTTAATTTAAAATTTCCAATCACTTCAACAATTCACTCATATTATTTTCACTCAAATTATTATTTTGTTTCACTAAATCTATTCCCTGTGGATCGACCCCGGACTTACCAGGTTATTTTATTACTTCGACACTCTTATACTTGGAAGTAAAAAACTACTTTTTGAGTGTGTCAAGGAATAAATTTAGTAGATAGAATAATCATTTTTTTAAATTTTTTTATTTCTTTTCTTGTTGTTGTATTTTATGCATCTCATTTTCCTTCTTCTTTGTATTTGTATAGATCCAAGATGTCTTGATTGATCCTAAATGAATCCTAAACCCAGACATCCCACATACAGATAAACCCAGTATTTAATTCTTCAAGGTTACAGGAGACAAAAAAATCAATTAAAATGGAGCTTGCATTTTGCCAACGAATTTCTTGAACCATCCATATCTAGAGGTTCTTCCATATTTTTTTTGTGAGAACCTAATTCGAGAGATTGAAACAGCTGAACGAGAAATTCAATTGAGATCTGAATTGACAAGAATCAGAGGATATTTTTAGATCTAATCACTGCATTTATATTTTCTTTCTTTCTTTTTTTCTTTTTTCATTTATTTTTTTTCTTTCTTTCCACGTGTTTATATTTTTTATAAGTATTTTTATGCATTTTTTAATTTTAGCATATATTTTGCATTTAGGTTGCATGAAACACTAGCTCAATCATCTAGCGGTATATTAAATAAAGAGTCTCCATCACCTTTATCGTCTGTCAAAATGGCCGAGAACCAAAATGAAAATCCACCTGCTCGAGTTGAAAATCCAGTTGATCATGAATAAAACGAGTCTCAGCATGGCAATATTAATCATCCTAGGACACTCAGACAATTCATGAATCCAACTAGGACAAGATCACCATCTTATATTGTTCTTCCCCCAGATGCAGCAGTTTCAATTTTAAGCCAGGTATCATCCAAATTTTACTCACATTCCACGATCTAGAATTAGAAAATCTTTATAAGCACTTAAGGGAATTTGAAGAGGTATGTAACATTTGCACAGACCAAAATTACAGCATGAATAAAATCACATCTGCACTGACCATTAATGAGAAAGGAAAGTCTCCTGCCCAACCACAGTCAAATCCCAAGAGTCATCAAAACCCTCAAGATAGTAGTTCTGGTAGTCAACATATAGACCACGTCAAATCTGGTATTACTCTCCGCAGTGGTAAGGTTATCCACAGACCTATTCTTGAACCTCGTGAAGCTGAAAATAAATCAGATTCTGAGAGTAAGGAAGAGGTTGGTGAACCATTACCCAACTTTGATGATAATAATCTTCTCATACACCTCAATTTCCTCAAGCATTAAAAACAAAAAAATTAAACCATTTCCTATTGATATATGAAATATTCAAACAGATAAAGGTCAATATTCCTTTGTTATATGCCATCCGACAGATACCATCTTATGCCAAATCTCTGAAAGACTTGTGCACCGTTAAAAGGAAACATCAGGTTAGAAAGAAAGTTTTTCTAGCTGAACAGGTAAGTTCCATTCTCTTAACCAATAATACATTAAAATACAAGGACCCTGGTTGTCCAACTATTTCTTGTATTTTTGGAAATCAAAAAATAGAACATGCTTTGCTTGATCTTGGAGACATTGTCAATTTGCTTCCATTTTCGATTTACCAACAACTTAATATTGGCGAGTTAAAACCAACCTCAACTACTCTTTTACTTGTCGATAGATCAGTCAAGGTACCGAAATGAATTGTTGAAGATATGTTATTACAAGTGGATAAATTCATATGTCCTATGGATTTTATTGTCTTGGAAACACAACCTGTAGTATACAGCTATAAGCCAATTTCTGTAATACTTGGTCGTCCACTTTTAGCAATAGCTAATGCTTTAATTAATTATAGAAATGGAATTATGAATATGTCCTTTGGCAATATGACGTTGGAGCTTAATTTTTTAACATGTGCAAACAACGATGAGGACAGTGAAAATGAGAGCATAGAATAATTGAACCAATTTTGGAGGAACATATTCAAGAGAGTTTATCTGATCTTATGGAAATTTGTACTGCTAATTTTCTTGAATAAAGTATACAATTAGATTCGGATATTTCTAATGATTTTTCACTTGATTCTACATAGGTATTGGAAGACGATGGAGAAAAACTGAAGTTGGATGAACTAGGAACACTGGAATAAGAAAAACATGAGGAAACACCAAAATTGGAGTTAAAGACATTTCCAGAAGGATTGAAGTATGCATTTCCTGGAGATGAACAAACTTACCTTGTGGTAATTTCTTCTTCCCTCACAAGCAATCAAAAAGGTAAGTTGTTAAATATGTTTAAAGAACATAAATTGTCAATTCGATGGACTTTAAAAGACATAAAATGTATCAATCCATTGATATGAACACACATAATACATTTAGAAGATAATTTTAGGACATATTGTGACATGAATCCAGCAACTCAAGGAACAAATGACATGAATCCAACAACTCAAGGAACATTAGATCCTTTGCAATTGCCAACAGGTCCAATCACACGCCAAAGAGCTAAGAAGATTAGAGACGCAATGGCGGGGCTAGCGCAAAATGCCATGGTCGAGTGTGACAGACAACTTCGGGGCATATTGGCGTCACATAAGGGCTTCAATGGAGTGGGTCCAAAGCTATTGCACTTGACCCAAGTCATACCAGAGTAACGCACCGGTAATCTTGAAGCCGAGTATATTTTTAACGGATCAAGCCGATTCAAGCCCGACACTAAATATTCGGCCAAGACAAGACTTATTGGACTTTATGACACATCATTATGCCTTTATACATGGGAGCCACGAACTTGGAGGACTTTTGGTGCAAGGAAACAACTTTAGACAAATTTGGAAAAGTTTTTCACATTTGTTGACTTTTATGATTTTGTGTTTTTACTTTAGACTTTTTTGGCAAAGTTATTTATTAAGTATTTGTTTGTTATTGATTAAGTCTTTGTTTCTTTTGACTTTGTGTTTGTTATTAAATGTCTATTAAGGGTCTGGCCATTTAATAGCCATTAGTTAGCAACTTAGGGTGTTTTGGTCATTTTGCACCCATTAGGGTTTCTTTCATAGTACTATTTAAACTCATTTCATCTTAATGAGAAGCTAATCACCAAATTTCGAATTTCATCTTCATTTTGAAGTCTTGGCTATTGCTTAAATTGCTTAAGGGAGGGATTCCCCTTATCTCATGTAATTGACTTATCTAAGGCGTGGCAACCTTAGTGGCGTCTTCGTGCTAGCAGAACACTTCAAGGAATCATCTTAAGAGTTCTCAAAGACAAGTTCTTTGCGGGTCTTCTTTGTGGCCTTGGAAGGGTTTTGTTCCTACAAAATCAAATTCGCGGTTCCGTCCGTTGCGAGGGGTTTGCTTGGCCTAATCCTCCAAGTGAATTCCGCGTCATTTGGTATCAGAGCTTAGGGTTCCAAGGTCTGATTTTTCTATCTTTACTTTGTGTTTTTTTGATTTAATCTTTATTGTATTTGTTGGTAATCAAGATACTTGTTCATCTTGATTCTTAGTTTTTGTTGGATCTTGTTGTTTCTTGTTTATTTTTGATCAAAATAGCATGAATAACATTCTGCCTTTGAGTGTTTTTGATTGATCATGAGTATTTCTTCATGTTCTAGTTTCGGTCTTTGAGTCAAAATTAGAGCTTTATTTTCTTTACTTAAATCAAGTGTTTATTTGTTAATTGTATGTTACTAGGACGTGTTCAACATTATTATTAAGTTATTTGTGTTTAAAAAAAAAGGAATCAGGTCAGATTTGAAAAAAAAAAAAAAGAATTAGGTCAGATTTGACTTTGTGAGATTTATTGACATATCTTGTCTTTCTATTGTTGAATACGTGCAATTAGTGTTGTTTCCATAGGTATTATTCATATCAACTTTGCAAAAAAAAAATAAAAATAAATCAGAATTGACATCATTCATTTTGGCATTTGCGTGAACTTGCTTATTTGCATTCATGTGATCTTAGTGCAATCTTGTGAGTTTGAGTGAAAAGAAAGAGTGTTTGAGTGCATTGGTGATGAAAGTGAGTGAATGAATGATGAAACAAATTGAAATGCATGAAGTTGATAATTGTCGTGAGTTATACATAGTGTACCTTTGCTGATTTGTGTTGTTAATGTTGAAGAATCAAGTGAAGTGAGGTTGAGTGCACCAAATTTGCACTAATTTCGTGTATATCCTAGCAAGTTTTACTTGCTACCTCTTGAAATATTGATATTTGCATTGTATTTCATTTGTTTTGTATACACTTGTGAGTGTGAGAGGCAAAAGAAATGAGTGAAAAGAGAAAAGAGTAAAAAAAAAAAAGAAAAAAAGAGTAAGTGAGACAAAACAGTAGAGAGTGATTACAAGATTGGCTAAGTGTCACATTGAGTGCTTGCTTGTTTGTTTGTGCATTTCGCTAACTCATTTTTTTTCTTATTCTGTGCTCTTTAGCTTAAGTTTCTTTGATTGAGTCTTCGTGATTACTATTCTTATTCGCATTATTCCACCTACCATATATACATTATTGGTTCTTGTTGTTTATGCTAGCTTGAAGATTACACATTATTGTGAACTTTGGGTAAGTCATATTCACATCATATTGAGTGTAAACACGAGTGGAGTGATACATATTTGAGTGTAAACACGTGAGCTTGTGAGATTGTGAGGTTGTGAGGATATCTAATTATTTTCACATATTGTTACTTCTAATCTGTTTGTTGAAGCTTTGAGATGGCAGGTACTAGTTTGACAGTGGATGAGAAACTTGAGGCTTTAGAAAGGAAATTCATGGATATGATGGAAAACATGAATGCTGCTTTTGATAAGTTATCCAGGGAAGTAGAGAGTAATCGAACAGGCAGTGTTCCCAGACCACCACCTCGACATATACCACCACCTCAGAATGTGGCACCACGACGGGTACCACCAGATGAAGAAGAAGCTGAAAATGAGTTTGATGATTCTGATGATCTTAATGACGTGGAGGAGAGATTTCAGCCAGGGCCTGATAGGAGGCCTAATATGAGGTTTGATAGGAGGAATGATAGGAGGGATAGGCGGTTTGATGGTAGAGGTGCATTTGATGACAGAAGAGGGGATTATGATAGGAGAGGATACGGTAGACATGGTGATGTTGATGGTGATTTGAGCAGCATCAAGATCAAAATACCAAACTTCTGAGGCAAGAATGATCCAGAAGCATATTTAGAGTGGGAGAAGAAAATAGAATTGATTTTCAATTGTCATCATTACTCAGATGAGAAGAAGATCAATCTAGCAGTCATGGAATTCACAGATTATGCTATGATTTGGTGGGATCAGATTGTCACCAACCGAATGAGGAATTATGAGAGGCCAATTCAAACATGGGAAGAACTTCGAGGTCTCATGAGAGGAAACGATTTATACCCAGCCATTACTACCGAGAGTTGTATCAGAAACTACAACATTTGTATCAGGGGACCAAGAGTGTAGAGGATTATTATACTGAGATGGAGGTTGCCATGATCAGGGCGAATGTAGTGGAGGATGCAGAGCTACTATGGCACAGTTTTTAGGGGGCTTGAACAGAGAGATTGCCAACATGGTGGAGTTCATCATTATGTTGATTTGGAGGATATGCTTCACATGGCTGTCAAGGTAGAAAGGCAACTCAAGAAGAAGTCTACATCCAGATTTGGTACTCAGACTACTTCTACATGGAAGGGGAAATGGGTTCCTAATGATCGACGAGATGGAGGCTTTAACAAGCCAAGGGCTGAACCTGGTGCCAAGGGTAAAGAAGTTGCAGAACCAAGCAAGGCTAGAACGAAACCTGGAGGTACAACACCAAAGACAAAGGACATAAAGTGTTTAAGTGTTTGGGCATGAGACACTATTCTTCACAGTGCCCCAACAGGCGCACCTTAGTGATTGATAAGAAGAGTGGTGAAGTACATTCTACTGACAGTGAGGTTGAGGTTGATGATGATGAGCCTGAGATTGAGGATACTAGTGACAAAGAGGGAGCTGCATACCCGCTGGATAACTTGTCTTTAGTTGTCAAGCGTGTTTTGAGTGCATAAATTATTGAGGATGAGAGTGATCAACAGAGGGAGAACATATTTCATACCAGATGCCGTGTGAATGGTAAAGGGTGTAGTATGATCATTGACGGGGGCAGTTGTGCTAATGTCACAAGTACGGCTTTAGTTGAGAGGTTGGGATTAGATTGCTTTAAGCATCCCAAGCCTTATAAGTTGCAGTTGTTAAATGATTGTGGCGAGATAAAGGTGACAAAGCAGGTGTTATTGAGCTTTACCATTGGGCCATACACGGATGATGTCCTATGTGATGTGATACCGATGCATGCAGGATATATTCTTTTGGGCAGGTCGTGGCAGTTTGATAGGAAAGTTATTCATGATGGGTTCAAGAATAAGTATTCCTTTCAACATAAGGAAAAACCCATTACCTTGTACCCACTCATACCAAAGCAAGTCCACGAGGATCAAGTCAAGTTGCAACTTGAGAGAGATAGAGAGATTGAGAGTGGCAAACACAACCTTGGGGAAAACACGTGAGGGGAGTGTGACCGAACCTAGTAAGGAAAATAAGGCAAAGGCTGTGAGTGTTTCCAAGGGGAGTGTGAGTGAACTTAAGAGGGAAACAAAAGGGCGAGTGAAAAAGAGCTTTTACATGGGTGAAGGTGAAGCAATGAAAGTTTTTAAGGCTAGCAAGCTTATGCTTTTGTTGGTCTACAAGGAACACCGTATTTGTATTGCTAACACTGACCATTTGCTTCCTGTGTCCATTTCATCTCTTTTGCAGGAATTCAGTGATGTGATGACAGAGGACATTCCTAGTGGGCTTCCACCCATTAGAGGTATTGAGCACCAGATAGATTTCTTACCTGGCGCAGTCATTCCCAACAGACCAGCCTACCGAAGCAATCCGGAGGAGACGAAGGAACTTCAGAAGCAAGTGAGGGAGATTTGATGGAGAAAGGGTATGTTAGAGAAAGTATGAGTCTCTGTGCGGTACCGGTTCTTCTAGTTCCTAAGAAAGATGGGTCATGGCGTATGTGCGTTGATTGTCGAGCGATCAACAATATAACGGTAAAGTATCGTCACCCTATTCCTAGACTAGATGACATGTTGGATGAATTGCATGGTTCCAAAATTTTTAGTAAGATTGATTTAAAGAGTGGATACCATCAAATTCGCATGAGAGAGGGAGATGAGTGGAAAACTGCATTTAAGACCAAGTATGGCTTGTATGAATGGTTAGTTATGCCATTTGGTCTTACAAACGCACCTAGCACATTTATGAGATTGATGAATCATGTTATGCGTGCTTTTATAGGTAAGTTTGTTGTAGTTTATTTTAATGACATCTTAGTTTACAGTAAAACATTAGATGAGCATGTTACACATTTGAAGCATGTTCTTGAAGTGTTGAGACAGGAAAAACTGTATGCTAACTTTGGTAAGTGCACTTTTTGTATGGATAGAATTGTTTTCCTTGGTTTTGTTGTAAGTACAGATGGCATCGAAGTTGATGTAGAGAAGGTGAAAGCGATTCAGGATTGGCCTACACCAACGACAATGACAAAAGTTAGAAGCTTCCATGGATTAGCAAGCTTCTACCGCAGATTTGTTAAAGACTTCAGTAGTATTGCTGCACCACTGACTAAAGTAGTGAAGAAAACTGTTGGTTTCAAATGGGGAGAAGAGCATGAGCGTGCATTCCAGGATCTTAAAATGAAGTTATGTAGTGCACCAGTTTTGGCGCTACCCAATTTTGAAAAGACATTTGAGATTGAGTGTGATGCATCCGGAATAGGCATTGGAGCTGTTCTTATGCAAGAAAAGCGACCAATAGCTTACTTTAGTTAGAAGCTGAATGGAGCAGTTTTGAGGTACCCCACATATGACAAGGAGTTGTATGCGCTTATGAGAGCCCTTGAGACTTGGTAGCATTATCTGTGGCCTCGAGAATTTGTGATCCATACTGATCATGAATCATTGAAGCACTTGAAGGGCCAAGGTAAGTTGAACAAACGACACGCAAAATGGTTGGAGTTCATTGAGACATTTCCATACGTAATTCGCTACAAACAAGGTAAGGAAAACATTGTTGCTGTTGCACTATCGCGAAGGTATGTTTTACTTACTTCATTGAGTGCAAGAATGCTTGGGTTTGAATTTATTAAAGAACTTTATGCGAATGATACTGACTTTAGTACCATCTATGATGCATGTGAAAAGTCTACCTTTAATAAATTCTATCAACATGACGGGTTTCTGTTTATGGAGAATAGATTATGCATTCCTGTTTGTAGTATGTGTGAGTTGTTAGTTAGAGAAGCGCATGAGGGAGGTTTAATGGGGCACTTTGGCATTTTTAAGACATTAGGGGTATTGAGTGAACATTTTTATTGGCCTAAAATGCGGAGAGATATTGGGCTAAATCTAAGGTTATGCCTCATGGGTTGTATACACCGTTGCATGTACCTAGTGAGCCGTGGGTAGATGTATCAATGGACTTTATATTGGGTTTACCTAGGACTAGGCACACTATAAAGATGTATCTTTGTAGTGGTTGATAGGTTCAGTAAGATGGCATACTTTATAGCATGTCATAAATTGATGATGCCACTAACATTGCTGACTTATTCTTTAGAGAAGTGGTACGACTCCATGGAATTCCACGGAGTATAGTTTCAGATCGTGATGTTAAATTCCTTAGTCACTTTTTGAAAGTTTTATTGGGTAAGTTAGGAACAAAACTTTTGTATTCTACTACTTGTCATCCCCAAACTGATGGACAGACTGAAGTGGTTAATAGGACTTTGACTCAGTTATTGCGTACTATTGTCTCTAAGAACTTGAAAACTTGGGAGGATTGTTTGCCTTTTGTTGAATTTGCATATAATCGTAGCATTCATTCTTCCACATCTTATTCACCATTTGAAATTGTTTATGGTTTTCAACCACTAACTCCATTAGATTTGTTACCATTGCCTGTTGATGAGCATGCAGGGTTAGATGGAAAAAAGAAAGCTGATTTGGTGAAACACATACATGAGAAAGCAAGAGAGCACATACAATGAAAGAATGAACAATATGCTTCTCATGCCAATAAGGGAAGAAAACGTGTGGTATTTCAACCTGGAGATTGGGTTTGGGTACACATGAGAAATGAAAGATTTCCTGAACAGCGTAAATCCAAGCTACAACCGAGAGGGGATGGTCCGTTTCAAGTCTTGGAACGGATTAATGACAATCTGGATTTACAAGGTGAGCATAATGTGTCTGCGACATTTAATGTTTATGACTTAACTCTTTTTTATGCAGGTACAGATTCGAGGTCGAATCCTTTTCAAGAGGGAGGGAATGACATGAATCCACAACTCAAGGAACAAATGACATGAATCCAACAACTCAAGGAACATTAGATCCTTTGCAATTGCCAACAGGTCCAATCACACGCCAAAGAGCTAAGAAGATTAGAGACGCAATGGCGGGGCTAGCGCAGAATGCCATGGTCGAGTGTGACAGACAACTTCGGGGCATATTGGCGTCACATGAGGGCTTCAATGGAGTGGGTCCAAAGCTATTTCACTTGACCTAAGTCATACCAGAAAAACGCACCAGCAATCTTGAAGCCGAGTATATTTTTAACGGATCAAGCCGATTCAAGGCCGACACTAAATATTCGGCCAAGACAAGACTTATTGGACTTATGACACATCATTATGCCTTTATACATGGAAGCCACGAATTTGGAAGACTTTTGGTGCAAGGAAACAACTTTAGACAAATTTGGAAAAGTTTTCCACATTTGTTGACTTTTATGATTTTGTGTTTTTACTTTAGACTTTTTTGGCAAAGTTATTTATTAAGTCTTTGTTTGTTATTGATTAAGTCTTTGTTTCTTTTGACTTTGTGTTTGTTATTAAATGTCTATTAAGGGCATGGCCATTTAATAGCCATTAGTTAGCAACTTAGGGTGTTTTGGTCATTTTGCACCCATTAGGGTTTCTTTCATTGTACTATTTAAACTCATTTCATCTTAATGAGAAGCTAATCACCAAATTTCGAATTTCATATTCATTTTGAAGTCTTGGCTATTGCCTAAATTGCTTGAGGGAGGGATTCCCTTATCTCATGCAATCGACTTATCTAAGGCGTGGTAACCTTAGTGGCGTCTCCGTGCTAGCAGAACACTTCAAGGAATCATCTTAAGGGTTCTCAAAGACAAGTTCTTTTTGGGTCTTCTTTGTGGCCTTGGAAGGGTTTTGTTCCTACAAAATCAAATTCGCGGTTCTTGGGGTTCCGTCCGTTGCGAGGGGTTTGCTTGGCCTAATCCTCCAAGTGAGTTCCGCGTCATATTGTCGACCCCAAAGAAGATTAAACATCACATGAAAGAAGTGGTAAAAACAGAAGTCCTTAAACTTCTTGATGTAGGCATTATCTACCTCCTTTCTGATAGTAAGTGGGTAGGTCCTACTTAAGTTGTCCCTAAAAAGTCTGGAATACTTGTTGTAAAAATGATAAAGGAGAATTAATTCCAACTTGAATCCCATCTAGTTTGCGTAGGTGCATTGACTATAGAAAACTACATGACGCAACTAGAAAAAATCATTTTCCTTTACCATTTCTTGACCAAATTTTGGAAAGAGTAGTAGAACTTCCATACTATTATTTTCTTGATGGTTACTCAGGTTATTATCAAATTCCAATTGCCTTAGAAGATCAAGAAAAGATCAAATTCACATGTCCCTTTGGAATATTTACATTTAGGAAAATACCTTTTGGACTTTGTAATGCACCAGCAACATTCCAACGATGCATGTTAAGCATATTTAGTGACATGGTTGAATACTGTTTATAGGTCTTTATAGATGATACTAATGTTTTTGGGAACTCATTTGATAATTGCTTGAATAATTTGGAAAATATTTTGAAAAGATGTGAAGAAAAATGACTTGTGTTAAATTGGAAAAAATATCATTTCATGACTAATTCAGGAATTGTTTTGGGTCACGTTGTGTCATCTAAAGGTATTGAGGTTGACAAGGTAAAAATAGAGGTAATCTTTAAATTGCCATCACCAAAAACAGTCAATGAAATCCGTTCTTTCTTAGGACATGTAGGATTTTATAGGAGGTTTATTAAAAACTTTAGTACCATATCCAGACCCTTATGTAAACTCCTATTAAAAGATGCAACATTTGAATGGACAGAAGAATGTCAAAAATCAATCGAAAAGATTATCAGTCTTTTGACTTATGCTCCTATCATGCAATCCACTGATTGGTCTTTGCCTTTTGAGCTAACGTGTGATGTCAGTGATTATGCAGTTGGTGTAGTGTTAGGACAGAGAAAAACGGTAAGCCGCATGTAATATATTACGCAAGTATAACTTTAAACAAAACACAAATGAATTACACTACCACGGAAAAAGAACTATTTTCTGTAATATTTGCATTGGATAAATTTCGATCATATTTAATTGGTTCTTTAACCGTTGTTTATTCTGATCATACTGTTGTTAGAAATTTGATGTCTAAACAAGATGCAAAGCCAAGATTACTACGGTAGCTTTTGTTACTTCAAGAATTCAATCTCACAATCAAGAACAAGTAAGGAGTAGAGAATGTGGTTGTAGATCATTTATCGAGACTCACAAATGAGTCATCAATTGACAAAACTCCTATAATTATTCTTTTCACGATGAATTTTTATTTTCTGTAGATACAATGCCTTGGTATGCTAATATTGTCAATTTTCTTGCAACATGAAATATATCTCCAGATTGGAGCCATCAAGACAAGAATAAATTTTTGACCGAAGTCAAAAGATTCTACTGAGACAATCCATATCTGTTCAAGTATTGCCCTGATCAAATTTTCCGACGATGCATACCAGACAGTGAGATAAGTGGTGTTATTCCGTTTTTTCATTCAGAAGCATGTGGAAGTCATTTTTCATCTAAGAAAATCGCTGCAAAAATCTTACAGTGTGGATTTTATTGGCCCGCCATTTTTAAAGATACCCATGCGTTTTGCAAAACTTGTGAAAATTGTCAAAATTTGGGATCCATTTCAAAAAGAAACATGATGTCTTTAAATCCCATCCTCGTCATTGAAATCTTTGATTATTGGGGGATAGATTTCATGGGTCCATTTCCACCGTCATTTGGATTTTTATATATTTTAGTTGCAGACGATTATATCTCAAAATGAGTTGAGGCGATTCCTTGTCGAAACAATGATCACAAAACTGTGATTAAATTTTTAAAAGAAAATATTTTAAGTCTATTTGGAATCCCTCAGGCCATTATAAGTGATGGAGGTAAAGACTTTTGTAACAGACTTTTGTAGTCATTAATGAAAAAGTATAGAGTTACGCATAAAGTTTCAACCTCATATCACCCTCAGACAAATGGTCAAGTTGAACTAACAAATAGGGAAATCAAATAAATGTTGGAAAAACGGTCAACCCAAATCGCAAATATTGGTCTCTTTGACTGACTGGTGCACTTTGGGCATACCGAATAGCTTTCGAAACATCTTTGGGAATGTCTCTCTATCATCTAGTTTATGGAAAACCATGTCATTTGCCTGTAGAACTTGAGCATACTGTATATTGGGCTATTAAAGTATTCAATTCAAACATTAGAAATGCTAGTCAGGAACGTAAACTGTAGTTAAATGAACTAGAAGAATCAAGGAATGATTCATATGAGAATGCAAAAATTCTTAAAACTAAAAACTAAGGCTTTTCATGATAGTCGAATTTCACGAAAAATATTTGAAATCAGTTAAAAAGTTTTGCTTTATAATTCTCGTCTTCATTTATTTCCTGGAAAATTGAAATCTAAATGGAGTGGCCCATTTATTGTGAAGCACGTTTATCCATATGTGGCTATTGACATTGAGAATCTTAGGGATGGTGATGTATTTAAAGTGAATGGACAATATCTGAAACCATTTTTGGAGTGTTCAAATTTTCAAGAATCACTTTTCCTTTCAAACCCAGTGTATTGTGATTGATGTATTTTCTTTATTTTCTTTTTATTTGTCTAATTTCCATTTTTCTTGAGTTTTGCAGTATTTTTTTATCTTTTCCCTTTTTGTTAGAATCTTGCACTCCGATTAAACAGCGGATAACGGTACTCTATGACTCTAAGTCGGTTCCTTCAGTTTCCTAAAAATACTGATACCCTACAAGAAAGGCATGGAAGAAACTCTCGTAAAACTTCACAATCATTTTCCTTCTCTCCCCCAAAATGCTCTGATGAAAATTTACAAAGCATGCACCGAAAGAATGTGGCTTCTTATGATCCATGGTATTCCTATTGATATTCGATGGGTAATTGAAGCAAGGATTCGTTTGGTAGGTGAGTCATATGACTCATTCATTTCTTACATGCCTGGTTTAGGGAAAAGCACCTATACTAAAAAATGAAAAGCTAAACAATTAGGTATTTGTTATAAATATGCACGCTGGACGTGCAACACTCGTTGTCGTTCCTTAGGAATAGTGTTCGACAATCGCGAAGATAAAATTCAATTCATTAGAGATGGCTTGAGTAAGGAGTCTTTAGATGATATATCATTGACTCTTGAGACGCATCCTAGTGGACATGTTCATCGAGTAATTCACAATTTACATATACAATTTCAAAAAGAAAGACAACAATACAGTCTCGGGAATCTGACTTTAAAAGACCATGTTTGCCAATTTATAAGAAAATTAGATGGGAAGGGCAATCAAGTCGTTACTGGACGTAAACCCAGAGGAAGATGTGAGCCACAATCACAACCACCAGTACATATATTTCAATTTATTGCTTTGATTTCCTTTACTTTAAATTACTGTTTTAATTTACTTTAATTTACTGTTTTGATTTCCTTTACTTTGGCCGATAATATCTAAACTTTTTAACTTTCATGATAAATTTTACTATTCATATGACAATTGTCATTTTTCAAGTATTAGTGCATTTATTACTCATATTTTTTCAGGAACTATAAATTCAGCTCGTCATTTCTCTCTTCGAAAATTCTAGATAAGAGAGATAGCAAAAGTGGAGAAAACTTCAAGACGACGAGTCACTAATACCTGTGTCTTTTGTGGAACTGGCGCTGGAGCTAATGACAAGAAACCCACTTGGATTCGAAATCCAAGCAAACCCCAAGCAACGGACAGAACCCCAAGAACCGCGAATATGATTTTGTAGAAACAAACCCTTCCAAGGCCACAAAGAAGACCCACAAAGAACTTGCCCTGAGAACCTTTAAGATGATCTTGTAGTGTTTTGCTAGCAATGGAGACGCCACTAAGTTTGCCAAAACTTAGATAAGTCGATTCAAACTTGAAAAGGGGAATCCCTCCCTTACAATAATTCGGCCATAGCCAAAGCTTTAAGCTTTTGAGTTTACAAATTCGTTGGTTGCCTCCAAAAGAAGAAGAAAGTAAGCTTAAATAGTGTTACAAAAGAAACCCTAAAGGCATAAAGACAACAATGCCCCTAAAAACGAAATTACACAAATATCAAGTCTTTAAGTCTTCAAATGCCTAGGAAGCTTTATTCTAAACTGATTTGGGCCAAGTGAAATGGTTTTGGGCCCTTTCCATCGAAGCCCACATGCATCTCTATTGTTTGTTGCAGTCGGCCATAAACCTCTGAACTAATCCCGCCATTGCTTCTCTGAGTCTTTTGGTCCTCTGCCTCGTAATTGGCCCTTCTGGTACTTGTAATGTGTCCTTTGGTTTGTTGTCGGCCTGGATCATGTCATCCCCTCCCTCTTGAAAAGGATTTGACCTCGAATCTGTACTTGCATCAAAAGGAGTAAGTCAGAAACATTAAATGTAGCAGACACATTATACTTACCTTGTAAATCCAGCTTGTATGCATTGTCATTAATCCGTTCCAAACTTGAAATGGACCATCCCCTCTCGGTTGTAGCTTAGATTTACGTTGTTCAGGAAATCTCTCCTTGCGCATGTGTACCCAAACCCAATCTCCAGGCTGAAATACCACATGCTTTCTGCCCTTATTAGCATGAGAAGCATATTGCTCATTCTTTCGTTGTATGTGTTCTCTTGCTTTCTCATGTATGTGCTTCACCAAATCGGCTTTCCTTTTTCCATCTAGCCCCACATGCTCATCAACAGGCAAAGGTAACAAATCCAATGGAGTTAGTGGCTGAAAACCATAAACAATTTCAAAAGGTGAAAATGATGTAGAAGAATGAATGCTACGATTATATTCAAACTCAATAAATGGCAAACAATCTTCCCAACTCTTCAAATTCTTGCCAACTATAGTGCGCAATAATTGAGATAAAGTCCTATTAACTACCTCTGTTTGTCCATCAGTCTGTGGATGACATGTGGTAGAATACAATAATTTGGTGCCTAGTTTAGCCCACAACACCTTCCAAAAATGGCTAAGGAACTTAACATCTCTATCAGATACAATACTCCTAGGTATACCATGGAGTCGCACTATGTCTCTGAAAAATAAATCTGCAATGTTTGTAGCATCATCGGTTTTATGACATGCAATGAAATGAGCCATTTTACTAACCTATCAACTACAAACAAAGATTGAATCTCTACCCCTCTTTGTCCTAGGCAAACCTAACACAAAATCCATCGATATATCAACCCAAGGTTCACTAGGTACAGGCAAAGGAGTATACAAACCATGTGGCATTAATTTAGATTTAGCATGCTTACATGTTAGACACTTATCACAAATACGATCAACATCACGTTTCATTTTGGGCCAATAAAAGTGCTCATGTAAAATAGCTAAAGTCTTAGTAATCCCAAAATGCCCCATCAAACCTCCCCCATGCGCTTCTTTCACAAGCAACTCACGCATACTACAAGCAGGAACACACAACCTGTTCACTTTAAATAAGAATCCGTCATGAATGTAAAACTTTCCAAAAGATGATTTTGCACAAGTAGCATAAATCTCACCAAAATCAGAATCACACTCATATAATTCCTTAATCAAATCAAATCCCAACATCCGTGCATGCATTGAAGTAAGTAAAACATACCTGCGAGATAATGCATCAGCCACTATGTTTTCTTTACCTTGCTTGTAGCGTATAACATATGGAAATGACTCAACGAATTCCATCCATTTTGCGTGTCGCTTATTCAGCTTACCTTGACCCTTCAAGTGTTTTAATGATTCATGGTCGGTGTGGATCACGAACTCTTTAGGCCACAAGTAGTGCTGCCATGTCTCAAGTGCTCTCACAAGCGCATATAACTCTTTGTCATACGTGGGGTACCTCAAAGCTGCTCCATTCAGCTTCTCACTAAAATAGGCTATTGGCCGCTTTTCTTGCATGAGAACTGCTCCAATACCTAACCCTGATGCGTCGCACTCAATCTCAAATGTCTTCTCGAAGTTGGGTAGTGCTAAAATGGGTGCACTGCATAACTTCGCTTTAAGGTCCTGGAATGCTCGCTCTTGCGCCTCGCCCCATTGAAAACCAACTGTCTTCTTTACTACCTCAGTCAATGGCGCGGCAATGCTACTGAAGTCCTTGACAAATCTCCTATAGAAGCTCGCTAACCCATGAAGCTTCGGACTTCTGTCACTGTAGTTGGTGTAGGCCATTCCTGAATTGCCTTTACCTTCTCCACATCTACCTCGATGCCATCTGCACTCACAACAAAGCCAAGAAAAACAATTCTATCCATGCAAAATGTGCATTTGTCAGAGTTAGCATACAATTGTTCTTTTCGTAAAACATCAAGTACATGCTCCAAATGCATCACATGCTCATCTAATGTTTTACTATAAACTAAGATGTCATCAAAATAAACCACAACAAACTTACCTAAAAATGCACGCATAACATGATTCATCAATCTCATATGTGTGCTAGGTGCGTTTGAGAGACCAAATGGCATAACTAACCATTCATACAAGCCATACTTAGTCTTAAATGCAGTTTTCCACTCATCTCCCTCTCTCATGCGAATTTGATGGTATCCACTCTTTAAATCAATCTTACTAAAAATTTTGGAACCATGCAATTCATCCAACATGTCATCTAGCCTAGGAATGGGGTGACGATACTTTACCGTAATATTGTTGATAGCTCGGCAGTCAACGCACATACGCCATGTCCCATCTTTCTTAGGAACTAGAAGCACTGGTACTGCACAAGGACTCATGCTTTCCCTTACATACCCCTTGTCCATCAACTCCCGTACTTGCCTTTGTAGCTCCTTGTCTCCTCGAGATTGCTCCTATAAGCCGGTCTGTTAGGAATGACTGCTCCAGGTATGAAGTCTATCTGGTGTTCAATACCTCTAATGGGTGGAAGCCCACTAGGTATGTCCTCTGTCAGTACGTCACTGTAATCCTGCAAAAGAGATGAAATAGACACAGGAAGCAAATGGTCAGAGTTAGTAAAATAAATATGAGGCTCCTTATAGACTAACAATAACATGAGCTTGCTAGCCTTGAACGCTTTCCTTGCTTCACCCTCACCCATGTAGAAACTCTTTTTAACTCTCCCTTTTGTTTCGCCCTTACGTTCACTCACTCTCCCCTTGGAAACTCCCACGGCCTTGGCCTTATTGTTCTCACCAGATACACCACTCTCACTAGTCTCACCCAAGGTGGTGTTTCCCTTCGCTCTCTTTTGTCACGCTCAAGTTGCAACTTAACCTGATCTTCATGGACTTGTGCAGGTGTAAGTGGGTATAATGTAATGGTTTTTCCCTTATGCTGCTGGAAAGAGTACTTGTTCTTGAACCCATCATGAATAACTTCTTATCAAACTGCCACGGCCTGCCCAAAAGAATATGTCCTGCATGCATCGGTATCACATCACATAGGACATCATCTGTGTATGGCCCAATGGTAAAGCTCAACAGTACCTGCTTTGTCACACTTATCTCCCCACAATCATTTAACCACTGCAACTTGTAAGGCTTCGGGTGTCTCAAGCAAAACAACCCCAATCGCTCAATCAAAGCTGTGCTAGCAACATTAGTACAATTGCCCCCATCTATGATCATACTACACCCCTTGCCATTCACACGGCACCTAGTATGGAATATGTTCTCCATCTGCTGCACACTCTCATCCTCTACAACATGTGCACTCAAAGCACGCTTGACAACTAAGGATAAGTTATCCAGCGGGTATGCAGCTCCCTCATGGTCACTAGCATCCTCCAACTCTGGCATCTCCTCCTCAACCTCACTATCGGTAGAGTACACCTCTCCACTATTTTATCAATCACTAAGGTACGCCTATTGGGACATTGTGAAGCATAGTGTCCCATGCCCAAACACTTGAAACACTTGACATCTTTAGTTCTAGCAGCTGCACCCTCAGGTTTTGGCCTAGTTTTGCTCGGTTCTGCAGCCTCTTTACCCTTGGCACTAGGTTCGGCCCTAGGCTTATTAAAGCCTCCACTGAATTCGCCTCTAGGCTTGTCAAAGCCTCCATCTCGCTTCTCATTCGGAACCCATTTCCCTTTCCATGCAGAAGTAGCCTGAGTACCAAATCTGGATGTTGACTTTTTCTTGAGTTGCCTTTCTATCTTGATAGCCATGTGAAGCATATCCTCCAAATCAACATAATGATGCAACTCCACCATGTTTGCAATCTCTCTATTCAAGCCCCCTAGAAACCGTGCCATAGTAGCTTCTGCATCCTCAACTACATTTGCCCTGATCATGGCAACTTCCATCTCTGTGTAATAGTCCTCAACACTTTTGGTCCCCTGATACAGATGTTGTAGTTTCTGATACAACTCCCTATAGTAATGGCTGGGTATAAATCTCTTTCTCATGAGACCCCTAAGTTCTGCCCATGTCTGAACCGGTCTCTCATAGTTTCTCCTCCGAGTAGAGACAAGCTGATCCCACTAAATCATAGCATAATCGGTAAACTCAATTGCTGCTTGACTGATCTTCTTCTCGTCTGAGTAGTGATGACAGTTGAAAATCAATTCTATTTTCTTTTCATATTCTAAATAAGCTTCAGGATCATTCTTGCCTTGGAATGTTGGTATCTTGATCTTGATGCTACCTAGATCACCATCTACATCTCCTCGCCTACCATATCCTCTCCGATCATAATCCCAACTTCTGGCATCAAATGCACCTCTATCATCAAACCGTCTATCCCTCCTATCATTCCTCCTATCAAACCTTCTATTAGGCCTCCTATCATGCCCAGGCTGAAATCTCTCCTCCATATCATCAAAACCATCCAGAATCATCAAACTCATTTTCAGCTTCCTCTTCATCTGGTGGTACATACTATGGTGGTACACGGCGAGGTGGCACATTGTGAGGTGGTGGTACATTCTGAGGTGGTGGTACTCTGGGACCGCTACCAGTTTGAATACTCTCGACACTCTCTTGACAATCTCTCCAAAGCAGTATTCATGTTCTCCATCATATCTGTAAATTTCCTATCCAAAGCCTCAAGCTTCTCATCAGTAATTAGACCTGACATCTCAACACTAAACAAACAGATTAGAAATAACAAGAAAGTAAAACAGATCTAAATCCTCACAATCTCACGTGTTTACACTCGAATGATAGCACTCCACTCGTGTTTGCACTCTATTGGCTTTTACCCGATACTGTGCTCACAATCACTGCCTTTTACCACTCTTGAGTTCGTCCTCAATTCAAAAGTGAACCACACTCAATCCAAGAATACAAACCAAATGTAGTCCTCAAGCTAGCATGAACACAACGAACCCAACAATATATATATATATAGGGCAGGCGGAAAACAATACGCGAACAGGAATAGTGATGACGGAGACTCAATCAATAATACTTAAGCTAGAGTAATTAGCAATAAGGAGTAAACAATTAGCACAATGGAAAAAAAATAAGCATGCAAATTCACGGTCGTATGCAATTTCGGGAGAAAATTTGGCACCTCTATAAAAATTTTGATGGAATACCCTCCACGGGCACCTAAGTGATAATATGGAACAAACTAGGTTCAACCAAAAAAAATGCACTTTTTTTACTCAAGTGATCACTATCACTCAAGTCCTTCTTTTTTTTTGATAACGTCAGATGCTAATGTGTGGTACTGATTTCAGAGGTTGATTTAGGTTCTGATTTCAGAGGCTGGTTTTCAAAGCCTGATTTCAGAGTCTGATGAGGGTCTGAATCCAGGGTCTGAATTCAGAGGTTGCTGGTCAGTGTCTGATTTCAGAGTCGAATAAGGGTCTGATTTCAGGGTATGAATTCAGAGGCTAATTTTCAGAGGTTACTGGTTAGGGTCTGATTTCAGAGGCTATTGGTCTGGGTCTGATTTCAGAGGTTACTGGTCTGGGTCTGATTTCAGAGTCTAAGTTTCAGGGTCTGATCTCAGAGGCTGATTCAATGGTTAAGTTTCAGGGTTTGAACTCAGAGTCTGATTTCAGAGGCAGATTTCAAAGGTTACGTTTTAGGTCTGATTTCAGACTTCACTTAGTTTTCACACTGCACTAGGGTTTTAGAAACAAAACACACAGCCGCCAAAGAACATGCTTATTTCTTAAACATATGCTAAGAACAGAATGACTATGACGAACTGATAGGAAGAACAGAACAGAAGCCCAGAACTGGAAAATGATGAACTGATATGCAACTATGACGAACTGACAGAGAACAGAACAGAAACCCAGAATGGAAAAAGATTAACTGATATGCTTCACAACAAAACCAGATCCAGAAAATAACCAAACAAAAACAGCAACAAGATCCACAAGAACTGAAACGAAAATAACAAAGAACAAAAGAAAAACAGAATCAACAAAAGGAAAGTTAGAAAAATCAGACCTTGGAACCCTGAGCTCTAGATACCAAATGACAAGAACCCACTTGGATTCGAAATCCAAGCAAACCCCAAGCAACGGACAGAACCCCAAGAACCGCGAATATGATTTTGTAGAAACAAAACCCTTCCAAGGCCACAAAGAAGACCCACAAAGAACTTGCCCTTGAGAACCTTTAAGATGAATCCTTGTAGTGTTTTGCTAGCAATGGAGACGCCACTAAGTTTGCCAAAACTTAGATAAGTCGATTCAAACTTGAAAAGGGGAATCCCTCCCTTACAATAATTCGGCCATAGCCAAAGCTTTAAGCTTTTGAGTTTACAAATTCGTTGGTTGCCTCCAAAAGAAGAAGAAAGTAAGCTTAAATTGTGTTACAAAAAGAAACCCTAAAGGCATAAAGACAACAATGCCCCTAAAAACGAAATTACATAAATATCAAGTCTTTAAGTCTTCAAATGCCTAGGAAGCTTTATTCTAAACTGATTTGGGCCAAGTGAAATGGTTTTGGGCCCTTTCCATCGAAGCCCACATGCATCTCTATTTGTTTATTGCAGTCGGCCATAAAACTCTGAACTAATCCCTCCATTGCTTCTCTGAGTCTTTTGGTCCTCTGCCTCGTAATTGGCCTTTCTGGTACTTGTAATGCGTCCTTTGGTTTGTTGCCGGCCTGGATCATGTCAGCTAAACCAGAATTTATTGCGGCTGTAAAAGAATTGGGTAGAGTTATGGCGGAAAGAACATGCACTTAGATATGGTGGCTGCTGTTGGGGTTTGGGGCGATAGGCCGCAACGGAAGCGCGAGTCCGGGCGAAATCGTATTATAAAATTTTTTCAAAATACCAAATAAATTATTCAATATCTAATATGAATAATTTATTCATATTTCACACCTAAACCTATTTATTTAATATCAAATATTAACATAAACTAGTTGAAAACTCGCGAAACTTTTACGAAAACTATTTTTCCGCAAAATTGCCTAAAACGCGTTTTTGACCGAACCGACTACCCGACACTTATGGAAACTGCCCAGGTCAGATCCAATAGTGTCGGGGCAGTTCATGGGCTGCCCAAACAGTGACGGAATCACTGTTTTCACAGCCGTCACCCGGTTGGCTCAAAATCCACCCGGTAACGTCGTTTTTGGCCGTTTTCGCTTATTTCAAGTCGGAAACACTTTCCGGCAATTGTGCCAACTCCCAAAACTCATCTATAACATTCATAAGACATCAAATATATCACAAAACTTCCAGTTTTACAAGATCAGATCAGCAAACCAAAAATTCCCAATTTCATGCTTTAAAACCAATTATTCAAGATTAATCAAATTAATCAAACACCAATCAAAGTCCCACCATGAAGCAACCAAGAACAATTATAGGCTATCTTAGAGTGGCTCAAATAACTCTAGAATGGCAAAAAAATGTTCAACAATAATTTGAACAAATTGGATACAAATTACATTAATTCCACCCAAAATCTACTTCACACATGCCATACCACCTCCAATTCATCCATCAAAGCCAAAAGCCCCAAATTTTCAGAATTTAAGGAACCCTAGATCATATCTAATATTCAAGAAACAAGAACAACTTGCTAAGCTCAAGAGGATGAAGGATTACCTATAATCTTCAAATTCCAAGCTTTTTTTTTCTTGAATTTCCTTCAAAATTCTTCATGAACTTGTCAAACTAATTTGAAACTCATGAAACCCATTTGGTGGAGGCTCTCGGCTGATGCTTAGAATGAATGAAGATGATCAAAACAATTTTTCTCTCTCCTTTTTATATAAAAAACGAAATTATGGTCAAGGGCATTTTTGTCCTTTTCAAAGATTTATCAATATATGTCAATATATATACTTTATAATTTCCAATCAAAATGAACATATATAAAGCATAATTAATTCATGCAAGTCATCCAATTATAATCCACCATTTGTCATAACAATTATAATAAATGGATAAGGTTGGGAAATTTTAATTATTTAATTATTTAACTATTAAATAATCAAACAATTAATTTACACAAATATATGTATTTTATTTACATTAAATAATAAATACATATATTTATGGCATGTGTCAAAATCTCATTTGACAAATAATTAATGTGTATCTAATCGTATTATGTATCAAATACAAATACACAATAATTATTATCGGACAAAAATCCCTAATGCATGTGTTATCGTTTAACAACCGATAAACGATCCGAATTAACTCACTTACTCCGGTGAAGTATTATGAAAAATATGTATTATTCATATCGCATTGCCCAAGTGCTCAACGGGTACACTTCATATTGTGAGACTCTCTAAGTTTAGGTTTATCCGTCACGAAATCCAATTTCGTGTTCATAATCTACCCACTCATAAATTATAACGACCACGGATAATCTCGCTAAACTATGCAAGTCGAGGTCATAGCATCCGTATAATCCATCCGTCACAGGTTATCCGTATTATACCTGGGATATAGATATAAACGTCAAATCTGTTCGGTATAATACAGTCGACTTTCAATTTACGATCATGAAATAACACTCGGAACTGGTTTCCGACGTTATACCACAGCCATGGATTTACTAGATCGTAAACACGTGAGGATATCTATGCCCTGTACACAGGACTGACAGATCCTATCTTGATACGCACAGGATATCATGAGCATCAGTCCACACCCAACGAACATGCGGAGGTCTGATCATGGGTAGATCGTTGACGTGATTGCCATCAAAGTGTGGAGGATAACTCATATATCCATAGTGGTATCTCAAATCGAAGGACCACTATGCTCGCTCAACTCGAGAAGGTTCCTATTGACGTTGGTGTACCATCTATTAGGAAACCTTCCGTGAGTCGTTCAGTGTCTTATCAAATAAACACCTACATGTCTATACGAGTCTCCCGAGACTCATGGTTCACTAGGATAAACCATCGGACCAAGTCACGATATACGACATGTACTGGTCTCAGCGGATTTTACTAACCGACCCGTGTTAGTAAATCTTGACCAGGAACTTTATTTAAGGATATACAACTAATAGTGCGCTTCCCAATGTCAATTACAAACTACGTTGTAACTGCGCACTATACTGTAAATCCTAGGGTCTTTGTCTAATATACACGTATCACTGAACCATATTCAGTTTCGATATAGTCGTAATCAGATTAGATCGAATAAATGTATAAAAGACAAGGGTGCTACCACTAAAATTAGTAATGTTATGAAAAATCGAACTGCTCGTATTTATGAATCGGACATAAATACGATCCGGATTGGCACTCGGAGCACCAACCCTAACAATTTCTCCCACTTGCTCTAGTGCCAATCCATGGTATCATATACACATCTCAATGTGTATTGCATACTCATGTCCCTCAAGAGCTCACCAGCACTCAAAAGGTAGGCAACAAACAAGTAAGATTGCTTTAACAAATTGAGTCTATCCAACAAACCCAACTGTTTTCCTTAACTAGCATCCATATTTTGTAGAATCCAAATTCCACATCAATATGACTCAGATGCTATTTCAGTATTGTGCTATAGCTACTAAGTTGTTTATGTATTTAGAGATCAAATCCAAATACTTTGCAGACAACCGCAAGCACTACACTAGTACGAAAACTTCTAATCTATGAGGTCACTTTGCAAACTTCATAAGTCAATACTTCATAAGTTGCAACTGATTCCACTAGATTAATAGAATCAATGGTGACACTCCCACTGCATCTTGTCTGACTTTATATGACAAAGACCATCTAATGTCATAATTAGAATCAAAACTAATTTAACCTTATGGTTGCTGACTAAATTCTCCATGTATGAGAAACTCGTTCTTAATATCTCAAAGATCGCAAAGAACATGTTTCAAGATCCATCATATGGTCTGCAGCAAATCAAAATAAATCGTAACAATTACGATTAAATTGATATCTATAATCGCACATAATATGGTATTCATCACGGCATCATTCTATGATGCATAAGATTGACTAGACATTCCAATCAATCTTTCTTTCGATAAAGGAATTATCCTTTACGAAAGATGAATACTATATATATATAAGACATGTTAACTGTCAAATAGTTATACTAACTGTCAAACGGTTATACTAGCTGTCATACAGATAGTCTTGCTGTGTCCTTTATTAGATCATATCTAATACGCGACTAATGAGAGTATTTCACAAGTCTCTCAGTTTTATATCTTATATAAAACTTTATATCAACTATAATGGAGACTGCTCCCACTACTTCCACGGAGAAAAGAAGACTTAGGATATATAATACTAGAAAGAAATTTGTACGCTCTCACTGACCCTACTGACAAATACGTATTCTCTATACTTCGATAAAACCAGACAGTCTGACTAATATCAAAAACAGAGCGGACGAATTTTCGGAAAGCTTATCTGAGTCTACAATAGGCTGCATAAGCTAATATATCAAATTGTGATCTTAGCAGAATACAAACTCTAGGGCCATTCTAGAATGAATTCTTCAAATAAAGAAATCACGACGGATCTCTTATTCGAAGAAATCACTCAAGAACGCCACTTTGCATTCTTTAGCCAAAATACATTTTAATATCGACATTAACCAACAGATCCTTAATTATTCAATTAGTGTAACTAGAGACAGGTTTCCTCAGAATCGACAATAGATTACTGAGTATAACCTTTCTCACTGTCATACTATAAAGGTCAAACCTTTACAAGCTCACTTCGCCTTCGCTACGCAAACAATTTTCACATCTCATGAACAATTCATGACGAAAGCCCAATCAAGTTCAAAACTTGATCGTCGTAAGCCATGAACAATCTTAGATCTATGGTTCAATGCTAATTTCCGAATTCGATATCAAATATCGCTCCCACTAGACCTGGCCGGCGGTTCGGTTTCGGTTCGGAACCGAACCAAACCGGCCGATTTCCGGTTCCACAAGTGTGGAACCGAAACACCGAACCGAATCGAACCGAACGGTTCAGTTCCGGTTCGGTTCACAGATTTTTTTTTTTTGAAAATTAATTAAAATAAATGAGATTAATTTTATAAATAAAAAAATTTATTACATTGAAGAGCTTGAGCTTAAATTTTTAAAAATTTAAGTTGCCTACGTATCCTCCAGGGGTGAGAGGAATCAAAGCTCACGTAGTTCCATTACAAGTTTTAGACATATCCCCTTTGTAAATTATAATTTTACAATTATCAATCATCATTATCAGTTGATCATTCGGCTCCGGTTCCGCTTGCACTTGATGCAGAAGCATTATCGAACAAATCTTCAAAATCATCAGGGGCATCTTCTTGTTGTCTCAGATCATCTCGAGTCCAATCATCCACACAAGCTGTTGCTTCTAGAGTGCTTGGATGTAATGAAGATCGCCTAGCTTCCAATATATTACCTCCCAAGCTGAAGGCTTGCTCAACCGCAACGGTGGAATAGGTGCTGCCAAGATCTCTTTAGCAATAATAGATAAAACAGGATATATATTTTGATGCCGGTTCCACCATTTAAGGATTTTAAAATTTTTACTGCATAAACTTTCATTAGAAAACTCAAAATTTGTAGATAAATAATTATCTAATTCAGGGTTATTAGTTGTTGTCGTATCCCTATATTTTTTATTTCATTGCAATAACCAACGATCCCCTACGCTAAGTCTTGTTTGAATTACCGGTTCGCTACTACTAGATTGACCTAATGTTCCTAAGTTATATCTTACAATATAATCATTAAATAAAATAATTAAATACTTCTTAATTTCGTCATTATGCTCGTAATATCAACATCATCTAATATTCCCAAATAACCATAGTAAACTTGTAAACCACCATTCAAACCTTCTAATTTAAATCTAGGATCAAAAACAGCAGCAATAAGATAAAGTAAAAGAATTTCTCTAAAATAATTCAACCATTTTACCTTCATAACAGTAATGGCTTCGAGCAAAACAATATCATTAGGGTCGTCACTGTCAACATGTTCATCGAGAGTGCCAACAATATTCAAACTCTCAAGAAGAAATAAATGTGATGTAGGATAATAAACACTGCTAAAAACTAAAGTAGCATCATTAAAAACTCTTAAAATATCTAAAAAAAATTCACAAATATCCCATTGACTAGGATAAAGTGTGATATTTTGAACATGTTGAGAAAAAAAAAACTACATAATGCATCTTTGTATTGAAATGCTTGACATAAAAGAAAATAAGTAGAATTCCAACGTGTTGGAACATCTCTTGAAAATTTAATCGGTTTAATACCATTTATTTTACAAAACTTGGTCCATTCTCTCCTAACTTGAGAATATGACCAAATACAGTTAATGCCGTTTTAATTGGATCAATGAAAGGTGATAATAATTTTAGTCCGTCTTGCACACATATGTTAAGGACATGACATGTACAACGAATATGAAAAAATCGACCCCCTAAATTTGGTTCACATAAGGATTTTAAATCATGAATGGATGCAGTATTTGCAGATGCATTATCAAATCCAATTGTTAAAATTTTTTCTACTAAACCATATTCATCAAAAATTACCTTCATCATTCTATAAATATTATGTGCAGTATGTGGGTCATCAAAAACTCTAAATGCAATAAGTCTTTTTTGCATGGTAAATGATGCATCAATCCAATGACAAGTCACACCCATGTATGAGTGTGTTTGCCAATGGTCACTCCAAATATCAGAACATATAGAAATACGACCTTTCATCTCTTTAAATATTTCATTAAAAATAATTTTAACATCTTTATATAATTTGAAAATATGACGTTTTGTTGTGTTTCGAGTCATTCTACATGCAGCAGGGTTTAAAGCATTATGCACGTAATTAGTAAAATGAAGTTTTTCACCAAAGCTTAAAGAAAGATGTGCCATACAAGTTAATTTCGCAAATTCTTCTCTATTTTTTGCATCAGAATATTTAAATAAATCTACACTACTTGTACCTCTACTAGATGATGCGTACCTGGCCATTTGAGTCTGCGTCGTATCAATGCCAAATTCAACCGGATGATGTTTTTCCATGTGCTTGATCATATTACCGTATCCACCAGAAAATTTATAGATAACCCCACAATAGTTGCAAATTGCTCGTTGTGAACCATCTTCTAGGCGTTCCAAAGTAAAATGAATTTTGAAAATATCCGAGGACCGAGCCTTAACTTTTCTTCTCCGTGATTGTGCACTAACACTAGGGCGCGCTTCTTGGGTTGGCATATTTGACATTATGTTCTCAGATGAGCTTGCCATTTTTCGTTTGAGAAATTAGGAAGAAAAATAAGAAAATTGAATAATTGCGATGCGAATGATAACAAATTAACAACTAAATGAATTGAGATTGAGAATAAGAATATAAGATTATAAGAGAATTGTATTGAAGTAAGATTGAGAATAAGAGAATTATAGAAAATGAGAGAGTTGAGAATTTGGTGTGATGAAATTATGAAAAATGAATCATATTTATAGAATTTTAGAATTTTTTTGATACCAAAAATGCCCCTAAATATAACCGTTTTATTACCGTTATTAGGGGTACATTAGTAATTTATTTTTATATAATAAATATAATTTTTATTTTTTATTTTTTTATTTTTTTATTTGGGCAGGGAGCCAAACGGCTCCTGCCCCCCAACGGCTACTAGCCGTTGGAACCGTCCGAACCGGTGGAACCGTACGGTTCCACCGGTCCCCTCCGGTTCGGTTCCAGAACCAGAACTGGAACCGGTTGGAACCGGAACCTTCCGGTTCCAACCGGTTCGATTCCGGTTCCGAACCGGAACCTTGGCCGGTCTAGCTCCCACTATGAGTCATAGGATAATTTTCTTCAATAAGAAAACAACAGAATCATTAAGTATCAAATACTTTGTAAATAATTCTGACATCCTATTGGACTTATACAGAAGTTGTATAAGGGTCTTTTCATCTCATTAATTATGTAGTTCCATAGTTTATCATTCTCACATTTGACTTCAGTAAGTCAAGTCCTTTCTGCAATCGTCAACATCCAATGTTAACATACCAAGTAATAAAACAATTATATTACTCGGGATAGTATAAAAGATATTCTATCAAACAAAATACAATATTCCATTAAATAGAATAAATGATAAACTTCTCACTCGTACCTCCGAGGCACAAACACTTTCAATTATATAACAATTATACAAAAGAAAGTCTCAAATCTTAAACTTTTCAAGATTCGAATTTTCTAGTATACATATAATATATGTAACTGTAGAAATAAATGGAACTTAAATTAAAGAGATGAATTAGTGTTACTGGAGCGTAACCCAAAAAGCATTGAAAATTAATTCGGTAACTCTCAATATCAACGAATCAAATCATATAAGATTCGATTACTCTCACTGACCAATTCCATCAAAAATGAATCGCGGAAGTTTAATATTGAGTAAAAAATAATTCATCATAAAATAACTATAGAACTAATTGCCTTAAATTCACCATTTGATCATATCAAACATCTTTGAACAATTCAAAAACTCACGATGAATTTTATAATTTTCAACACTTCAAATAGAATATCTTAGAACCATTCAAAATATTCTATTTACGTTTCATCAGAGACATAATGAAAGTCTTTGAACAGTTAAAGACGTTCATTCAACATGTTCTCTACTAGAAACACGTAACTAAGTCATGACAAATCATTAACTAAGTTACGGAGCATAGAAAACTATCTTAAGGTAATATCTAATTTATTAAACTACATACATCCAATGTATTAGTCTAATAAATCGGTGGTCCAATGACAATCATCAGTTAAATGAGGTTTAATCACTTCCTGAATACAATATTCATTAAATGGATAAGGATATGTGGTGTGATCTCGTATCAGACCACCCTTTACCATACGGAATAAGCATCTAATGCTTTTATGATAAAACCTCATAAAACACAGTTCTCAGTTATTTACTCTACCGAATATTTTCTTAACGCTTATCTTTTATTAATGACACTACTAGTCGCTTTAAAATATGTAACAACTGTTTATACAGAACAAATAACTATCCAATAGTCAATAGTTCTGATATCAAAATGGCTTCTATTCGATGAAATATTTGTCGATGACATCTTTTGTTGATCTTTGTAGCGTTTGGCTTTCTTCTAGGAGGGTCTGTCCTCTCTAGTTTCTGGGGATGCCCCTTTGCTCTTGTATAGTTTTCTTTTGGTTATAATACTTACCTTATCCAAAAAAAAAAATATCAAAAAAATTGTTAAATTATTTTAATTAACTAGACGGGAGATCCGGTATCCAATACCTACAGTTGTCGTATTGTGAGAATCGATATTCTCTGTACACAACTATACACATCTCCTTTCTCAAGCTTTATAATTTGCATTCAATTATTCACAATGATTGCAAATAATTTATTAGCAAACTGTGTCAAAACACATGACTTCTAAAAGTCACTAAAGCTAAGAAACGTCATTAAAAGATAAACAAACACTTAAGGGTTTTTCTTAATGCCAGTCAAGAATCTCGAGACATGAACTGATTCATGTCAATTCTTACTGCATAAGAAACAATTCTAACTAGATTATTATATCCTAAAACAAATATCCTATTAGATTACCTAATCGTGACTTAGAAACTAAGTCACAAACCATCTTGATTTTCAAGAAAATCGGAACAACAGTTCCCGATGGTTTCAACTAATTTAATTATATCTAAGTCAACTGTCTTTCTAGAACCTATTCTAGAACTACGCAACCATAGGTAAAGTCAGAAAACCTATTCTAATAATAGACATCCAGTGAATTAGAAATGTAAATCTATAAACAATATAGAATAAAAGAAAACGAAAGCAGTAAATTCCATAAAATTACGCACTGCTTAAGTTATGGATTTTTAAACTCAGCAGTGTCTCCCACTACTTTACGTAATACCGTAATCCCCAACGGACAACGAGAATTCAATAATTAAATCGAATTCCATAGTGAGAGTAGAATCCCATGAATATATTTCGACTCACAGCTTTGGCACGTTCTCGCCTACGTATATTCATTAGGTAGACAACTCTTTGTCAATCACTCACCAGTGACTCATGGTTTTGGTCCTGACCGTTTCTCGCTGTGACAGATTTGGCACGTTCACAGGGAGGCGTATCAAGGCTATACTTGTCAATGACCAACTCAAGCTACTGGTGTAGTCCTGACAGCTTTGGCACGTTCAGGATTTCCACTTTCACTTGAATTTGTCTCTTATCATATAAGTTCTACCGGCGCAAATGAACTACCATCAACCATAACTGTACAGCTTTGGCACGATACAGCTATAGCATCAGGAAATCATTTGCATCCTTACTGACAAGGCGGACCAAGAAACATGTATCCAATACACGTTACTTTACAGCCATATTTAAAAACGAGGATTTTCCTACAAAAGTTATAATCTACATCCAATGCAGAATTTTAATCTAAATCATTTTCTAAATATTCCAATTCTACCTATGGAAAATATAACTTAATTTAACTATTAATTTCGTTACATTTTCCGTTAACGAAGAACCGAAAAGTAAAGAAACACATATAGATACCTAGCATGTGCGAACATTAAAATTGGATTAAATATCATATCAAGCATGAAAAATGTAATGGATGAAGCATCAGACCCGCTCTGATACCATTTTGTTGGGGTTTTGGGCGATGGGGCGCAGCGGAAGCGCGGGTCCGGGCGAAATCGTATTTTAAAATTTTTTCAAAATACCAAATAAATTATTCAATATAATATGAATAATTTATTCATATTTCACCTAAACCTATGTATTTAATATCAAATATTAACATAAAATAGTTGAAAACTCGCGAAACTTTTACGAAAATCGTTTTTCCGCAAAATTGCCTAAAATGCGTTTTTGACCGAACCGACTACCCGACACTTATGGAAACTACCCAGGTCAGATCCAATAGTGTCGGGGCAGTTCATGGGCTGCCCAAACAGTGAAGGAATCACTGTTTTCACAGCCGTCACCCGGTTGGCTCAAAATCCACCCGGTAACGCCGTTTTTGGACGTTTTCACTTATTTCAAGTCGGAAACACTTTTCCGGCAATTGTGCCAACTCCCAAAACTCATCCATAACATTCATAAGACATCAAATATATCACAAAACTTCCAGTTTTACAAGATCAGATCAGCAAACCAAAAATTCCCAATTTCATGCTTTAAAACCAATTTATTCAAGATTAATCAAATTAATCAAACACCAATCAAAGTCCCACCACATGAAGCAACCAAGAATAATTCTAGGCTATATTAGAGTGGCTCAAATAACTCTAGAATGGCAACAAAATGTTCAACAATAATTTGAACAAATTGGATACAAAATTACATTAATTCCACCCAAAATCTACTTCACACATGCCATACCACCTCCAATTCATCCATCAAAGCCAAAAGCCCCAAATTTTCAGAATTTAAGGAACCCTAGATCATATCTAATAATTCAAGAAACAAGAAACAACTTGCTAAGCTCAAGAGGATGAAGGATTACCTATTAATCTTAAAATTCCCAAGCTTTTTTTTTTCTTGAATTTCCTTCAAAATTCTTCATGAACTTGTCAAACTAATTTGAAACTCATGAAACCCATTTGGTGGAGGCTCTCGGCTGATGCTTAGAATGAATGAAGATGATCAAAACAATTTTTCTCTCTCCTTTTTATATAAAAAACGAAATTAGGGGTCAAGGGCATTTTTGTCCTTTTCAAAGATTTATCAAATAAATGTCAATATATATACTTTATAATTTCCAATCAAAATTGAACATATATAAAGCATAATTAATTCATGCCAAGTCATCCAATTATAATCCACCATTTGTCATAACAATTATAATAAATGGATAAGGTTGGGAAAATTTAATTATTTAATTATTTAACTATTAAATAATCAAACAATTAATTTACACAAATATATGTATTTTATTTACATTAAATAATAAATACATATATTTATGGCATGTGTCAAAATCTCATTTGATAAATAATTAATGTGTATCTAATCGTATTATGTATCAAATACAAATACACAATAATTATTATCGGACAAAAATTCCCTAATGCATGTGTTATCGTTTAACCGATTAAACGATCCGAATTAACTCACTTAATCCGGTGAAGTATTATGAATAATATGTATTATTCATATCGCATTGCCCAAGTGCTCAACGAGTACACTTCATATTGTGAGACTCTCTAAGTTTAGGTTTATCCGTCACGAAATCCAATTTCGTGTCCATAATCTACCCACTCATGGATTATGACGACCACGGATAATCTCGCTAAACTAAGCAAGTCGAGGTCATAGCATACGTATAATCCCTCCATCACAGGTTATCCGTATTATACCTGGGATGTAGATATAAACGTCAAATTTGTTCGGTATAATACAGTCGACTTTCAATTTACGATCATGAAATAACACTCGGAACTGGTTTCCGACGTTATACCACGGCCATGGATTTACTAGATCGTAAACACGTGAGGATGCCTATGCCATATACACAGGATTGACGGATCCTATCTTGATACACACAGGATATCATGAGCATCAGTCCACACCCAACGAACAGGCGGAGGTCTGATCATGGCTAGATCGTTGACGTGACTGCCATCAAAGTGTGGAGGATAACTCATATATCCACAGTGGTATCTCAAGTTGAAGGACCACTATGCTCGCTCAACTCGAGAAGGTTCCTATTGACGTTGGTGTACCATCTATTAGGAAACCTTCCGTGAGTCGTTCAGTGTCTTATCAAATAAACACCTAAATGTCTATACGAGTCTCCCGAGACTCATGGTTCACTGGGATAAACCATTGGACCAAGTCACGATATATGACATGTACTGGTCTCAGCGGATTTTACTAACCGACCCGTGTTAGTAAATCTTGACCAGGAACTTTATTTAAGGATATACAACTAATAGTGCCCTTCCCAATGTCAATTACAAACTACGTTGTAACTGCGCACTATACTGTAAATCCTAGGGTCTTTGTCTAATATACACATATAACTGAACCAGATTCAGTTTCGATATAGTCGTAATCAGATTAGATCGAATAAGTGTATAAAAGACGAGGGTGCTACCACTAAAATTAGTAATGTTATGGAAAATTGAACTGCTCCTATTTATGAATCGGACATAAATACGATCCGGATTGGCACTCGGAGCACCAACCCTAACAGTTGCAATCTTGGATTGATGGGATGTGTTTCAAATACCGTTTAAGTAGGTGGCAGTCAAGTTTTGGGGATCATTCCAAAACCTTTGGCAGACGAAAACCTCATCAAAAAATCAAATGGAGAAGAATGCATTGTCTCATGTATGTATGAAAGACTTATTGAAATGATCAATCATGCTGACGCTTTTATTACTTTACTAGGTTGGCTTGGCATGTTGGAAGAAATATTCACAATTGCGTCATGGGCGAACTTGAACATTCATAAAAAAACTCATTGGACTATTTAATGTTGATCACTTTTTCGATTTTCTTTTTGTATTTCTTGATGATGCCACAAGACATGGGTTCATTTCAAAACCGATAAACGATATCATCCTAACTGTAATAAAAGATGGTCTGATAACGATCGTGGCAAGAATAGTATAGTGGACTTGAATTTCTTTTAAATAGTAGTAGATTCAATTGTCAATTCCATAATAACCAGGTGATGTATTCTAAACTTTACTTCTTCTTTTTTAAGACATTAGGGGATAATGTCTCAAAATTGTTTGGGGGAGGGGATAGTTCAACTAGATATTTTTCGTTTTTATGTTTCATTGTTGTGTTTTTCGTTTAAAAAAAAAGATTTTTTTATGTTGTTTTTGCTTTGTTGTTATTTAGTGTGTAAAACATATATTTTGTATTGATTTTCTTTTGTGTTTTTTTTTTAAAAAAAAACTACACATAAACTAGCAACAATTTTTTACTAACCAAGTGGAATTGTTGTTCAAAAGTGGCTGCGTAAGGAGTTTTCGCTCCTAAGACGCATCTCAAAATAATTCGTAACAAGTTATTTTTGTTCCTTTCTTTTTGAATCATTTAAATTTGTGAATTCTCCATAATATTGATTAAATTGGATCTTCATATGCTAATTTGACAGGTATTTTCAACATATACGGTAACATATGATCGCTGTTGTAATTGAAAATTTTGTAATATTCAATTCTCTAGTTTGTTGGAGGTAGAACCTAAAGGCGTTGGAATTTGTGTTCTTATTAAAAAAACTAAAATTAACCATGCCTTTACTTAGTAACCAGACATTTTACCTCAGTATGCAATGATTGTTCGTGTAAAATGGTAGAGCTTGAGTTAGTAAAAAAATGATAATAACCAAGCTTTTACTTAGTAACCGGACATATTGCCTCAGAAAGTAGTGATCATTCGCGTAAAACAGTAGAGTTTGAGTTTGTAAGAAAAAAATTGTGTGTGAATAAGTTTGATTTTGTATCCTCTCTAACTCAAGCAAATAAGTTCGTAAGGGTGTTTCAACACTTAGTGCCCTAAGCCCAACTGGTCCATGAGTCACATGCCCAAAGCTCGTTACACGAGTTAAAGAGAAAACTTAAGGAAATCATATACTTCTTCTTTCTTTCAAATTAATAATTGTTTTCTTTCTTTCTAAAGGATCAAATAAGTAAATTCTCTTGTACTTTTTACCCTTCTTCCATACACACATAAAACAAGGTATTAATCAATTTATTGTGCCCACAATCTTCACCAGTCTTTTTCAGAAGAGAGTAATATTGTGGGCACAATAAATTGATTAATACCTTGTTTTATCTGTGTATGGAAGAAGGGTAAAAAGTATAAGAGAATTTACTTATTTGATCATTTAGAAAGAAAGAAAACAATATTAATTTGGATAAGAATTTATCTTTTTAAAATTTTTCACTTAAATGTCTAGGGACTAGTAATAAGCTGATTAGGGGGTATGATGAACACTAAAAAGTGAATATTTATTAAAAGAAAAATTAATCATTTTACATTTGTAGTTTCATTAATCCCTTAAATTTGGCATATTTAAAAAATAATAATTAAATTTATGTTTTATATATTTTTATTTCTTATGTAGGAGAAATAATACTTTGGATGCATAACTATAAAAATGGACTTGACATTTGGATTTCGGAGGCCAAAAACTTGAAAGGGTGTTATAACAATGTAAAAATTCAGAAATTCTAGCCCTATGTAATTTCTTCCTGCTGGGGTAAAGGGGGAAGCTTTTAATATCAAAATTAGATCAATCTCACTTATATTATATATAAATTGTAATCTAATGATTAATATTTAATTTAAATCTGGATTAATTATTTATAAACTTTGTTACCACCTATATGGCTGGTTTTATTTATTTGGCATCATTAAGTACCTAATCGGACTTGTTATAGATAAAGTTATCACCGTCTTTATGGCTGGTTTTATTTGTTTTGTCATAATTAATATAATTAATTCCTGAAATAAATTAATTGGGTAATAATAATAATTTCTATATTATAAAAAGTGAGATTTATAATTTTGAAATATTAAAAGTGGATCCCCTAGCCCCAATATTTTGTTTTATTGTTGTAGTTTAATTTAAAATTTTCAATCATTTCAAACAATTCACTCGTATTATTTTCACTCAAATTATTATTTTATTTTACTAAATCTATTCCATGTGGAACGACCCCGAACTTATCGGGTTATTTTATTACTTCGACACTCTTATACTTGGAAATTTTTGACTAATCAGGTGGAGTTGTTGCTCAGAGGTGCCTGTGTAAGGAGTTTTCGCTCCTGAGACGCATCTTAAAATAATTCGTAATAAGTTATTTTTATTCATTTCTTTTTAAATCATTTAAATTTGTGAATTCTCCATAATATTGATTAAATTTGGTCTTCATATGCTCATTTTACAGATATTATCAACATATACGGTAAAATATGATCGCGGGTTGTAATTGAAATTTTTTTCTAATATTCAGTTCTCTAGTTTATTGGAGGTAGCACCTAAAGGCGGTGGAATTTATGTTTTTATTCAAAAAAACTAAAATTAACCATGCCTTTACTTAGTAACCGGACATCTTGCCTCAGTAAGCATTGATTGTTTACGTAAAATGATAGAGCTTGAGTTAGTAAAAAAAATGATAATAATCAAGTTTTTACTTAGTAACCGGACATCTTACCTCAGTAAGCAGTGATCGTTCACGTAAAATGGTAGAGCTTGAGTTTGTAAAAAAAAACAAATGTGTGTGCATAAGTTCGATTTCGTAGCCTCTCTAACTCGAGCAATTAAGTTCGTAGAGGTATTTTAACTCTTAGTGCCCTAAGGCCAACTGGTCTGGGAGTCACATGCCAAAGCTTGTTACACGGGTTAAAGAGAAAACTTAAGAAAATCAGACACTTCTACTTTTTAACATTTGATATCCGAGTAATTAAGTTTGTAAGGGTGTCTTAACACCTAATGCCCTAAAAGCCAACTGGTTTGGAATTCACTAGCTCAAAGCTCGTTACAAGGATTGGAGATGTATTATAATAATAATAATAATAATAATAATAATAATAATAATATAATATTATTATTATTATTATTATTATTAATAAAAAATAATAATATTTTTTGTATTTATAAATAAACTTTCATAGCCAAAATGTTTGAACTCTAATATAATTTTAGGACAAAAATATTACTCTCTTTTCAACAAGACTGGTGAATATTGTTGGCACAATAAATTGATTGACACCTTGTTTTACGTGTGTATGGAAGAATGGTAAAAAATATAGGAGAATTTACTTATTTGATTATTTAGAAGGAAAGAAAAATATTATTAATTTGGATAAGAATTTGTCTTTTTAAAATTTTTCGCTTAAATGACTAGGGACTAGTAATAAGCTGGTTGGGGGTGTGATTTACACTAAAAAGTGCATATTTATTAAACGAGAAATTAATCATTTTACACTTGTAGTTTCATTAATCCCCTTAATTTAGCATATTTATAAAATAACAATTAAATTTATGTTTTATATATTTTTATTGTGATTTTTAAATAATACTTTGGATGCATAACTAAAAAATGGACATGACATTTGGATTTTGGAGGAAAAACTTGAAAGGGCGTTATAATAGTGTACAAATTAAAAAATTCGAGCCTTGCGTAATTTTTTGTATTTTGGTTGTAACGTTTTACTCCGATATCAGATTAAAGTGATTCCAGTTCCAGATGAAAGAAGATGCAAAGTTCTACAACTCTGCTATTGACAAGATTTTCTACTTTTGAAGTTTTCAAGGCAGAAATTGATGACAAATGTAACATCCCTATTACGGGAATGTTACCGGCAGACAACAGATCCCACTGACACCTAAGCCTTTAAGTTATGCAAATGAACATTTGCTTTTATCGTAATACCATGCAAACTTATAGATAGTTACACATACAAACTTAAAATTAACATAAATGCATAATCATGAAATATATATATATATATATATCTGAAAATATTTATCATGTACACATTATCAAACATATGTCTATAATACATCAAAATGAAATCCCAAAGAACTATACTCTATATGAATATAGATTTGGGGTGATGGACTCCAGTACTAGTGACTCCAACATAACTCTTTTCCTCGAACTGAGTCTCCAAAAGTTGCATGTGGCTCTCCAAAAGACGGATCCTGCAAAAGAACTGGGAAATGGTGGGGGTGAGTCCTATGGAACTCAGTGAGTAGAGCTATAAAATCAAAGAAACTGTATCAATGTAACTATTTAAAATCACTTTAGCTTTAAAAAATTTCTAAAATCCTTGTTTGAAAATTGATTCTTTTCTTTTAAACTTGAGAAAACCATTCCTGAAGTATTTTCTCCATAAAAACCTCTGGTACTGTGGAAAATCTTAAGCATGAGGGCGTTACGTATCGCCGTCCCCCCATACGCCTAACTACTGGTCTTGGGGAGTTACGTATCGACGTCCCCCAAGCCACTGAACGAGCTAGGAGTGCTAATCAATGCTACTACCTGACCCTGAAACTAGGGTTTATGGGCGTTACGTATCGCCATCCCCCTAGCCCTGAACTACGTGTGCACACGTTCTCTGTGTGTCAATTCCATAAGTCAAAGTTGAGGTGGATTTGTCCCCATGCCTCCAAAATCATAAGTACTCATGCTTTGAAATCTTAAATTTCCCAAAACTTTCTTTCATAAGAAATAACTGATAATCAATAAGGCTAATGCCCTAAAGTATTTAAAAATAAATCTTTATCAATAATAAGTGAATATAAGTCAACTTTGAAAGAAAAAACATCCACTCACAGATTTGAAGTTCGGTCAACTCTGCTTCACATCGCCGAGGGAGAACACGACTAATGTCGAGTATCTATTTGGAATAAACTTAGTTAGAACATGAGTTGCGAAACATAGCTCGAAATTAAATTAAGTTTCTTAATCTAGTTAAATTATCCCCTCTACATATCATGCATAAATGTTTTAATCTTGATACGAGTCCCTTAGGATGTCTTCTACACCTTTGAATGAAGTGGGGAAAACTAAAAAATTTTGAATTAAAAAGGGTCATGCGTCACGATGATATGGTGTGGGCGTTGAGACACTCACTTGGGCTGGTCGAGGTAGAGAGTAAATTCATTGCGCGTCGCGAACCCATCAGATCAATATCCGAAGTTCTGTCTCGTTGTGCATTGCGACGTAACCTAATGGCGTCGCGACGCGAAGCTAATTCTAGGACCCAAATTTCCATTTCTTTCATTGTTAACTCTAAACCTCATTCCAATACAATCACAAGCAATTACAACACAAAATTTATCATCATACTATACTTTCAACATCCCAACATCACCAATATCTCATCATTCTTACTTAATATTTCACTAGGATGAGATAACTAAAATTACCTAAACATGAGCTTCTCAATCAAACAACCATCAATAATCACATTACTTTCAACCCACAACTCATAGCAAACATCCATTCTTCAATACTCAAAATTTCAAAATTTGGGTGAAGCAACCTTACCTTATTTCAATGTCTTCTTCACCAAAGAAATCTCAAAGCTTTTTTATCCCACTTAGACTTAGATTGGGGTAATGGAAACGAACTAATCTTTGAGGTTGAAGACAAAGGAAATATATATATATATATTTTTTGTTGTTTCTAGGGTTGATCGTGAGAGAGGGAGAGAAGGAAAAATAGTAGGGTTTTCATTTTCTTGATTTTTTTTTTGTTTTTTTGATTAGTCTTCCCAAAAGCCCTAGCATTTTCTAGAAAAATAAATAAGGAATGGGCTATCATTTCTACTATTCATTGGGCCAATACTTGGGCTAGGCTTTTTTCATTTTCCTTTTAGACCAAACATTTACTTATGATTATCCTTAAATTAATTTAAAGTAGATCCACCAAGTCGTCTCTAGAATTTCGACTAACACTGGGTGAATTTTTATCTAAGTCGTCTAGTTACTTCATTTGGTTTGTTATAAGGTTTCGGGTCGTTACAAATTCTAACCCCTTAAAATGATTCGTCCTCAAATCAATATATTTAAGAATATAGAGTTTACCCTCATCCGCAAAGAGTTGGGGGTATTGCTCTCTCATTGTTTCTTTTGGTTCCCGTGTAGCCCCATGTTCCTTGTGATGTTGCCAAATCACTTTGACTGAGGGAATCCATTGATATCGTGACTTTCTTGTCTCTCTACCCGTGATAGCTACTGGTTGTTCCGAATAAGATAAGTCTTGACGGATATCAATTGTTTGGGGTTCCAACACATGAGATTCGTCTCGCAAATATTTTGTAGCATAGACACGTGAAAATTTGGATCCTATCCATTCTGGGTGGAAGCACTAATTCATAAGCTCTCACTCCAACTCTTTGAAGTATCTGGAACATCCCAATAAACCTAGGGCTGAGCTTACTCTTTTTGCCGAATCTCATAACTCCCTTAAAAAGAGATACTTTTAAAAACAAAAAATCCCATGCCTGAAATTCCAAGTCCTTCCTTCGGTGGTCTGCATAACTCTTTTGATGACTCGGAGCCGTACCCATCCTTTCTCTGATTAGCTTTACTTTCTCAACTGTATCTTATACCAAATCAGGTCCCAGTAACTTTTGTTCCTCACCCAACTGGGGATCTTCACTTCCTACCATACAAAGCTTCAAATGGTACCATTTCAATACTTGTTTGAAAACTATTATTATAGGCAAATTCTATAAGTGGAAAATGCTGGTCCCAGCTACCCTCAAAATCAATCACAGAAGCCCGAATCATGTCTTCTAGAGTCTGTATGGTCCACTCTGTCCGACCATCCGTCTGAGGGTGAAACGCTGTATTAAAATGCAACTGGGAACCTAAAGCCTCCTGAAATGACGGCCAAAACCTGGAAGAAAACTGAGAACCTCGATCAGAGACGATTGAGATCGTTATTCCATGCAACAATATTATCTCATCCAGGTTTGGCATATTGAGAAGTTGTATATGTGGTCCTAACTGGAAGGAAATGCACAGATTTAGTCAACCTATCTACAATCACCCATATAGAATCACACCCTTTTGAAGTACACGGGAGCCCAACTATAAAACCCATAATGATCTTCTCACATTTCCACTCCGTAACGTCTAAACTCTGAAGCTTCCCTACTAGTCTTTGATATTCTGCTTTAACCTGCTGAATAGTGAGACACCTAGTGACAAATTCTGCTACATATATTTTCATGCCATCCACCAATAAAGATCATTGAGATCATGATACATCTTGGTGATCCCATGATGCATGGTGTAGGATAAAATGTGGGCTTTCTCTAATATCGAGTGTTTCAATTCTGAAACTGGGGGAAAAAACAATTATATTGTGCCTCTTGATGAGATTTTCATTGTCTATGCGATACTCGTCTTCTGTACCTTGCTGCAACCTGCATCTAATTTGTTGTATCTCAGGATTTGCTTCTTGTGCAACTCTGATTTCATCTATAAGGGTGGATTGAACCTGAATCCACACTAATAACACTCATTGGGCCGTCACTTGAAAGTTCACTCCATCCAGTATACAACTTTGCATCTGCTTGGCTGGGTGCCATTTCTCAATTGGCAGATGGGCCAAGCTCCCCATAGACTTCCTACTTAAGGCATCAGCTATAACATTAGCTTTGCCTGGATGATACTGAATGGAATAATCATAATCCTTCAATAATTCTATCCATCGTCTCCGCCTTAAATTAAGCTCTTTTTGACTCTGGATATATTTAAGACTTTTGTGATTGGTGAAGATTTCAAACTTTTCACCATAAAGATAATGTCGCCATATTTTTAGAGAAAAGATTATTGCAGCCATCTCCAAATCATGAGTGGGATAATTTTGTTCAGAAGGATTCAGTTGTCTAGAAGCATAAGCAATCACTCTCCCCCTCTATATCAACATACATCTTAATCCCACCCTAGAAGCATCATAATACATTGTTAACCCTTCTGATCCCGTTGGCAGTGCAGGAACATTACCAGTAGTCAATCGGCGTTTGAGTTCCTGAAAACTCTTTTCACAAGCTGACCACTCAAAATTTTACATTCTTCTAAGTTAATCGCATTAACGGAGCAGCTATCTGGAGAAATTATCTACGAACCTCCTATAATACCCTGCTAACCCCAAGAAACTACGAATCTCCATTACACTTTTAGGTCGATGCCGGTTCTGAATAGCCTCAATTTTCTGAGATTCTACTCCAATCCCTTCCTTAGACACCACGTGCCCCAAAAATACCACGCTAGTCAACCAAAACTCACATTTCGAGAACTTGGCTTACAACTTCTGTTCTCTCAGTGTCTGCAACACCTTATGCAAATTCTCCATATGCTTCTGTTCATTTCTTGAGTACACCATAATATCATTAATGAAGAATATCACAAACCGATCTAGAAAAGGTCTAAACACCATGTTCATCAAATCCATAAATGCCGCAGGGGCATTGGTCAGACCAAATGACAGTACCAAAAACTCGTAATGTTCATATCTGGTTCAAAAAGCCATCATCGGGACATAACTCTCCAAAATCTTTAACTGATGATAACCCGATCGTAGATCAATTTTTGAAAAACAAAGGGCCCCCTGTAACTGATCAAACAGATCATCAATCCTTGGAAGTGGATATTTATTTTTGATTGTCACCTTATTCAACTATCAATAATCTATGCACAGTCGTAGGGTCCCGTCTTTCTTCCTCACAAGTAACATCGGGGTACCCCCACGGGGACACACTGGGGAGAATAAATCCCTTATCCAACAAGTCTTGTAACTGCGCCTTCAACTATTTGAGCTCTACATGGGCCATCATGTACGGGGAAATTGATATAGGCTGGGTGCCTAGTATTACATCTATACATAACTCAATCTCCCTATCACGTGGTAATCCTGGCAACTCATCTGGGAATACATCAGGATACTCCCTCACCACCGGGATATGCTCAAGGTCTATATTTCCCGCTATTATATCTGTCATATATGCCAAATGACCCATGTTTCTCTTTTGAAGTAGCTAAAATGCTTGCATTGCTGATATCAAATTATGAGGCGCTACATTTTCTATCCCCTGATAAATTTTTACTAGTCGATCGACAACATGTTGCATAACGGTCTTCTCCCGACATTCTAATACTGCATGGTACTTAGCTAACCAATCCATCCCCATAATGACGTCGAATCTCAATATACTCAATACTACTAAATCAACATAACAAGTATACCCCCACAATATCTACATAATAGTGTTTCACACCCTGCGTAGCTTTTATGAGACCTTCTATTGGTGTAGCTATAATGATAGGGGAATCAAGAGGCTTGGTGTCTCTACCTGTCTGGGTTACAAAACATTGTGCCACAAAAGAGTGTGTAGCACCCGAATCAAATAATACCCTCGCTTGCACAGAATCAATCAACAATGTACTTGTGACAACTACATTGGATTCTTATGCCTCCTGGGGTGAGGGTATACACCCTGCCCTGAACTCTACTGGAGGAAGCCTATCCTCAATCACCTATTGACAACCCCCTTCCTCCTACTGCATGTCATCTACTCACTGGTCTCTGTTTTCATCCTCCTACACTTCTGTTAGGCTGTGACTGAGGTGTAGACAGAGCGTCACTGAATGATGGCAACTGATTTGCTATTACCGGACAGTCTCTCTCTTCAAATAGCCCATTTTTCCATACTGATAACAACCTCTACTCCCAGATCGATAAGTCCCCGAATGAGTCCGCCCACATATCGAACATAATGGAAGGCCTTGCCTTGGATGGGCTACTGAGTGAGAAGAAACTGCACGAGAGATGGCACTCTGAGTCGGTCTACGATCTTGACCTCCTTGAAATAAATCCATATCCCTACGTGTAGTAGGCGGAGCTGACACCCGCTGTTATCTACTAGGGCCACTTAGCCGCAGCCTAGCCAGCACATCTGATCTAGGTCTTTTTCGAGACTTCATCTCTGTTTGTCTCTCTCTAGCCCGCGCTTCAAACCGCAAGGCAGCATCTAAAACTTAAGTGTAGGTAGTGGCCTCTGTAAAGTGGATAGAATGAAACAAATAGTCCCTAAGCCCGTTAACAAACCTCTTCACTTTCATCTCTTATGTACTTATTAAATGTGGGGCGTAGCGAGACAATCGCGTAAACCGTATATCATACTCAGAAATTATCATCTGCTCGTCCTGAACCAATTGTTCAAACTACCGGGCTCTAGCATCTCTGATGCTCTGCGGTAAAAATCTGGACAAGAAAGCTGTACTGAACTCAACCCATGTTAGTGGAGGAGCATCTCGTCGCCGACCATCTCGAAAGGACACAAACCAAGTGTTGGCAACATCCCTCAGCTAGTAACTAACTCCACCGATCTCTCCGATGAACACTCAAAAGCTATACATATGCAGTCTGATTCCTCAATAAAACCGCAAGGATCAAATGAGGACTCTACTCCCTAGAACGTGGGAGGATGAAGCTTCCCGAAGTCATGTAAGGATACTAGCAGCTTCTGTCACTGCATAACCTACACTGTTACTAGAGGTGGCTCGTGAGGCATAACAGAAGGTCATGCTTGAAAGGTAATATGATCGGGCCTGTTTGGAGGAACTACTATTTGGTGAGCCGTTGATAGTCCTACATGTGGAGGTGGTGCATAGACTGTGGGTTCTGCGCTCTCGGTTATGGGCCTAGTGGCTGCTACTGACGAGTAATCAACTGAACTAGAGCTGCTACTGACTGCTGAATCTACTGCAGTCTCGTAACTACTGGGTCATTAGGTTGAACCACTGGTGTTGCTCTATTTTCCCTTACACCACTTGCATGTACAATTCCACTCTATGCCCCCTATCTAGCTTAGGGGGAGGTGCTACTGATCTCTGATCCGGATCTATGCCCTGAGGCGCCCTACCACGCCTGGGTCTACCTCTAACTCCGGTTTTACCCTTGGGTGGCATGAAATCTAAGAAATTAATAGAGAAAAATAGTCAGATATATTTAAAGGAGTTATAATTAATTAGAATGAGACATACCTCGAGACAAGGTTACTAGAGTAAACCGTCTCTAATATATAGTAGTACCCTGGGTATACTACATATACAAGACACCGCTACTCTCTTACTGCAGTCACTGACTAACTAGACCATGCTCTGATACCATCTTTGTAACATCCCCATTACGAGAATGTTACCGGCAGGCAATAAATCCAAGTACCGCCTAAGCCTTTAACTTATGCAAATGAAAACTTGCTTTTATCGTAATATCATGCAAACTTATAGCTAGTTACACATGCAAACTTAAAATTAACATAAATGCATAATCATGAAATATATATATATCTGAAAATATTTATCATGTACACATCATCAAACATATTCTATAATACATCAAAATGAAATCCCAAAGAACTATACTCTATATGTATATAGATCTGAGGTGATGAACTCCAATACTAGTGATTTTAGCATAACTCTTATCCTCGAACTCAGTCTCCAAAAGTTGCATGTGGCTCACCAAAATTCGGATCCTGAAAAAGAACTGGGAAGTGGTGGGGGTGAGTCCTATGGAACTCAGTGAGTGGAGCTACAAAATCAAAGAAATTGTATCAGTGTAACAGTTTATAATCACTTTAGCTTTAAAATGTTTATGAAATTCTTGTTTGAAAACTGATTCTTTTATTTTAATGACATGATCCAGGCAGACAACAAACCAAATGACGCATTACAAGTACCAGAAGGGCCAATTACGAGGCAGAGGACCAAAAGACTCAGAGAAGCAATGGCGGGATTAGTTCAGAGTTTTATGGCCGGCTGCAACCAACAAATAGAGGCGCATGTGGGCTTCGATGGAAAGGGCCCAAAGCCATTTCACTTGGCCCAAATCAGTTTAGAATAAAGCTTTTTAGGCTTTTAAAGACTTAAAGACTTGATATTTGTGTAATTTCGTTTTTAGGGGCATTATTGTCTTTATGCCTTTAGGGTTTCTTTTTGTAACAATATTTAAGCTTACTTTCTTCTTCATTTGAGGAACCAACGAATTTGTAAACTCAAAAAGCTTAAAGCTTTGGCTATGGCCGAATTATTGTAAGGGAGGGATTCCTCTTTTCAAGTTTGAATCGACTTATCTAAGTTTTGGCAAACTTAGTGGCGTCTCCATTGCTAGCAAAACACTACAAGGATTCATCTTAAAGGTTCTCAAGGGCAAGTTCTTTGTGGGTCTTCTTTGTGGCCTTGGAAAGGTTTTGTTTCTACAAAATCATATTCACGGTTCTTGGGGTTCTGTCCGTTGCTTGGGGTTTGCTTGGATTTCGAATCCAAGTGGGTTCCTTGTCATTTAAACTTGAGAAAACCATTCTTGAAGTATTTTCTACATAAAAACCTATGGTATTGTGGAAAATCTAACGCATGAGGGCGTTATGTATTGCTCCCCCCATACACCTAACTAGTGGTCTTGGGGTGTTATGTATCGACGTCCCCCAAGCCACTAAATTAGAGCTAGGAGTGTTAATCTATGCTACTACCTGACCTTGAAACTAGGGTCCAGGGGAGTTACGTATCGCTGTCCCCCTAGCCCTGAACAGTTGGGGTTTTAGCGAGGGCACAGCAGAAGCGCGCGGTTCGGGCGAAATCGTAACTTTAAAAACTTTTAAAATCACCAAATAAATTATTCAATATCCAATATGAATATTCATTCATATTTCACCTAAACATATTTATTCGATATCAAATATCGACATAAACATGTTAGAAATATCGTGAAACTTTTACGAAAATGTTTTTCCGCAAAATGGCATAAAACTTATTTTTGTCCGAACCGACCAACCAACACACATGGGGGCTACCTAGGTCATCTCTAATAGTGCTTGGGCAGTTCATAGGCTGCCCAAACAATTGCCAATTCACTGTTTGGACAGCGGACACCTGGTAAGCCCAAAACTCACCCGGTAACACCGTTTTATAATATTTTAACTCCGAAATAATTTCCGACAATTGTTCCAACAACCAAAACATATCCAATACATTTAAACAACATACTTTTCATTACCAAAATCACATAAATTCCAAATCTGATTTGGGAACCAAAAATATCATTTTTCATGCTTTAAATCCAATTTTCTCAACATTAATCATATTAATACTTACACCAACCAAAGTCACCACGAATGAAGAACTCAATAACTATTCTAGGAGTTACAAAAGTGGTCATAACACTGTAGAATGGCAATAAGTCATCAAATGACAAAATTGAACTAATATTACAATAATATTATCCAATCTAACATCACACATGCATTGAGCCTCCAAATCCATCGTCCAAATCAAAAAGTCCCAAAATATAAGAAATGAAGAAACCCTAGAACTATTCTAGATATTCAAGAACAAGAAACAAGCTTTCTAAGTTTAAGATTATTGAAGATTACCTCATAATCTTGTAATTTCCTCAAACTTTTTTTCTTGATTTCTTCACTTTTTTCCTTGATTTTCCAAGAAATTTGGGAGCTTTTCTTTTGGTAAAGGTTTCGGCCATGGAGGTGAATGAATGAAGAAAACAAAATTTTCCCGCTTTAAATACTAAGGATAACCGACTTTAGGGGGTATGAATAAGGGTATTTTGGTCATTTAGTCAATTAATCTAATTAATTAATAATAATAACTTTTAAGTTAACAAATCCAATTTTTAAACTTTAAGCTTAATAGAATAATGCCACATGTAACCAATAATAATCAAACATATTGCATATCAATTATGTAATATTGATATAATTTAATTATCTAGATATTTAACATTTAAATACCTAAATAATTAATTAATGCGATTATTATTATATACATATTTTTATTTACATTAACTAACAAATACATATATTAATGTCATGTATCAATGTCTCATTTGACAATTAATTAATATGTATCAAAATCAAATCTTGTATCAAATACAAATACACATTAATTATTAATTGACTGAAATGCCTATAATGCATGTATTTTCGTTTAACCGTTTAAACGATTCGAATTAACTCATTTAACCTAGTGAAGTATTACGAATAATCTATATTATTCATAACGCGTTGCCCAAGCGCTCAACGAGTACACTTCATATTGTGGGACTCTCTAAGTTTAGGTTTATCTGTCATGCAGTCATGGTATCCAATTTCATGTCCATAATTCACCCACTCATGAATTATGACGACCACATATAATCTCGCTAAACTATACAAGTCGAGGTCATTGCATACATATAATCCCTCTGTCACAGGCTATCAATATTATACCAAGGATCTAGATAAGAACGTCAAATTCCTAAGGTATAATATAGTCGACTTTTAAATTTAAGATCTCTAAATAACACTCGCAACTCACTTCCGAAGTATACCATGGCCATGGATTTACTAGATCGCAAATACGTACATAATCCATATGCCCTATACAAAGGACTGACAGATTCTATTTGATACTCACATGATATCATGAGCATCAGTCCACATCCAACGAACAGGCAGAGGTCTGATCTAAATAGATCAATGACGTGACTGTCATCAAACTGTGGAGGATATCTTATATATCCACAGTGGTATCTCAAGTCGAAGGACCGCTATGCTACTCAACTCGAGAAGATTCCTATTGACGTTGGTGTACCATCTATTAGGAAATCTTCGGTGAGTCGTTCAGTGTAAATTTATCAAATAAACACATACACGTCTATACGAGTCTCCCAAAACTCATGGTTCATTGGGATAAATCAAATGGACCAAGTCTCGATATACGACATGTACTGGTCTCAATGGATTTTACTAACCGACCCGTGTTAGTAAATCTTGACCAATAACTTTATTTGATAATATACTTCTAGTTGTGACACTTCCCAATGTCAATTACAAACTACTTTACAACTACGCACTACAAATATATTATCGGGTCTTTGTCTAATATATACATATCACTAAATCATATTTAGTTTCAATCTAATCATAATTAGATCGAATATGTATATAAAAGCAAGAAGTACTACCATAAATAAGTAATATTATGGAAAAAAGAATTGTTCGTATTCATGAATCGGACATAAATACGATCCGGATTAGCACTCCGAGCATCAGCCCTAAAAATTTCTCCCACTTGCTCTAGTGACAACCCATTGTATCATATATACATCTAAATATGTATTACATACGCATGGTCCTCAAGAGCTAACCTATCACTCAAGAGGTAGGCAACAATATGTAAGCCCGCTTTAACATATTAAGTTTGTCCAACAAACCCAATCGTTTCCTGACATGAATCCAGCAACTCAAGGAACAAATGACATGAATCCAACAACTCAAAGAACATTAGATCCTTTGCAATTGCCAACAGGTCCAATCACTCACCAAATAGCTAAGAAGATCAGAGACGCAATGGCGAGGCTAGCGCAGAATGCCATGGTCGAGTGTGACAGACAACTTCGGGGCATATTGGCGTCACATGAGGGCTTCAATGGAGTGGGTCCAAAGTTATTGCATTTGACCCAAGTCATACCAGAGTAACGCACCAGCAATCTTGAAGCCGAATATATTTTTAATTGATCAAGCTGATTCAAGCCCGACACTAAATATTTGGCCAAGACAAGACTTATTGGACTTTATGACACATCATTATGCCTTTATACATGGAAGCCACGAAATTTGAGGACTTTTGGTGCGCAAGGAAACAATTTTAGACAAATTTGGAAAAATTTTCCACATTTGTTGACTTTTATGATTTTGTGTTTTTACTTTAGTAGACTTTTTTGGCAAAGTTATTTATTAAGTCTTTGTTTGTTATTGATTAAGTCTTTGTTTCTTTTGACTTTGTGTTTGTTATTAAATGTCTATTAAGGGCATGGCCATTTAATAGCCATTAGTTAGCAACTTAGGGTGTTTTGGTCATTTTGCACCCATTAGGGTTTCTTTCATTGTACTATTTAAACTCATTTCATCTTAATGAGAAGCTAATCACCAAATTTAAAATTTCATCTTCATTTTGAAGTCTTGGCTATTGCCTAAATTGCTTAAGGGAGGGATTCCCCTTATCTCATGCAATCGACTTATCTAAGGCGTGGCAACCTTAGTGGGTCTCCGTGCTAGCAGAACACTTCAAGGAATCATCTTAATGGTTCTCAAAGACAAGTTCTTTGTGGGTCTTCTTTGTGGCCTTGGAAGGGTTTTGTTCCTACAAAATCAAATTCGCGGTTTTTGGGGTTCCGTCCGTTGCGAGGGGTTTGCTTGACCTAATCCTCCAAGTGAGTTCCGCGTCATTTGGTATCAGAGCTTAGGGTTCCAAGGTCTGATTTTTCTATCTTTACTTTGTATTTTTTTGATTTAGGCTTTATTGTATTTGTTGGTCATCAAGATACTTGTTCATCTTGATTCTTAGTTTTTGTTGGATCTTGTTGTTTCTTATTTATTTTTTATCAAAATAGCATGAATAACATTATGCCTTTGAGTGTTTTTGATTGATCATGAGTATTTCTTCATGTTCTAGTTTCGGTCTTTGAATCAAAATTAGAGCTTTATTTTCTTTACTTAAATCAAGTGTTTATTTGTTAATTGTATGTTACTAGGACGTGTTCAACATTATTATTAAGTTATTTGTGTTAAAAAAAAAAGGAATCAGGTCAGATTTTTAAAAAAAAGAAAAAGAAAAAAAAGAAAAAAGAATCAGGTCAGATTTGACTATGTGAGATTTATTGACATATCTTGTCTTTCTATTATTGAATACGTGCAATTAGTGTTGTTTCTGACAAGAAACCCACTTGGATTCGAAATCCAAGCAAACCCCTGATGCGTCGCACTCAATCTCAAATGTCTTCTCGAAGTTGGGTAGTGCTAAAATGCACTGCATAACTTCGCTTTAAGGTCCTGGAATGCTCGCTCTTGCGCCTCGCCCCATTGAAAACCAACTGTCTTCTTTACTACCTCAGTCAATGGCGCGGCAATGCTACTGAAGTCCTTGACAAATCTCCTATAGAAGCTCGCTAACCCATGAAAGCTTCGGACTTCTGTCACTGTAGTTGGTGTAGGCCATTCCTGAATTCCCTTTACCTTCTCCACATCTACCTCGATGTCATCTGCACTCACAACAAAGCCAAGAAAAACAATTCTATCCATGCAAAATGTGCATTTGTCAGAGTTAGCATACAATTGTTCTTTTCGTAAAACATCAAGTACATGCTTCAAATGCATCACATGCTCATATACTTCTTTACTGTAAACTAAGATGTCATCAAAATAAACCACAACAAACTTACCTAAAAATGCACGCATAACATGATTCATCAATCTCATAAATGTGCTAGGTGCGTTTGAGAGACCAAATGGCATAACTTACCATTCATACAAGCCATACTTAGTCTTAAATGCAGTCTTCCACTCATCTCCCTCTCTCATGCAAATTTGATGCTATCCACTCTTTAAGTCAATCTTACTAAAAATTTTGGAACCATGCAATTCATCCAACATGTCATCTAGTCTAGGAATGGGGTGACGATACTTTACCGTAATATTGTTGATAGCTCGACAATCAACGCACATACGCCACGTCCGATCTTTCTTAGGAACTAGAAGTACCGGTACTGCAAAAGGGCTCATGCTTTCCCTTACATACCCCTTATCCATCAATTCCCGTACTTGCCTTTGTAGCTCCTTTGTCTCCTCGGGATTGCTCCGATAAGCCGGTTTGTTAGGAATGACTGCTCCAAGTACGAAGTCTATCTGGTGCTCAATACCTCTAATGGGTGGAAGCCCACTAGGTATGTCCTCTGTGAGTACGTCACTGTAATCCTGCAAAAGAGATGAAATAGACACAGGAAGCAAAGGGTCAGCGTTAGTAAAATAAATATGAGGCTCCTTATAGACTAACAATAGCATGATCTTGCTAGCCTTGAATGCTTTCCTCGCTTCACCCTCACCCATGTAGAAACTCTTTTTAACTCTCCCTTTTGTTTCCCCCTCACGTTCACTCACACCCCTCTTGGAAACTCCCACGGCCTTGGCCTTAATTTTCTCACCAGATACAACACTCTTACTAGTTTCGCCCAAAGTGGTGTTTCCCTTCGCTCTCTCTTTGTCACGTTCAAGTTGTAACTCAACCTGATCTTCATGGACTTGTGCAGGTGTAAGTGGGTATAATGTAATTGGTTTTCCCTTATGCTGAAAAGAGTACTTGTTCCTGAACCCATCATGAATAACCTCTTATCAAACTGCCACGGTCTGCCCAAAAGAATATGTCCTGCATGCATCGGTATCACATCACAAAGGACATCATCTGTGTATGGCCCAATGGTAAAGCTCAACAATACCTGCTTTGTCACACTTATTTCCCCACAATCATTTAACCACTGCAACTTGTAAGGCTTCGGGTGTCTCAAGCAACTCAACCCCAATCACTCAATCAAAGCTGTGCTAGCAACATTAGTACAACTGCCCCCATCTATGATCATACTACATCCCTTGCCATTCACAAGGCACCTAGTATGGAATATGTTCTCCCTCTGTTGCGCACTCTCATCCTCTACAACATGTGCACTCAAGGCACGCTTGACAACTAATGATAAGTTATCCAGCGGGTATGCAGCTCCCTCATGGTCACTAGCATCCTCCAACTCTGGCATCTCCTCCTCAACCTCACTATCGGTAGAGTACACCTCTCCACTCTTTTTATCAATCACTAAGGTACGCCTATTGGGACATTGTGAAGCATAGTGTCCCATGCCCAAACATTGAAACACTTGACATCTTTAGTTCTAGCAGCTGCACCCTCAGGTTTTGGCCTAGTTTTGCTCGGTTCTGTAGCCTCTTTACCCTTGGCACTAGGTTCGGCCCTAGGCTTATTAAAGCCTCCACTGAATTCGCCTCTAGGCTTGTCAAAGCTCCATCTCGCTTCTCATTCGAAACCCATTTCCCTTTCCATGCAGAAGTAGCCTGAGTACCAAATCTGGATGTTGACTTTTTCTTGAGTTGCCTTTCTATCTTGATAGCCATGTGAAGCATATCCTCCAAATCAACATAATGATGCAACTCCACCATGTTTGCAATCTCTCTATTCAAGCCCCCTAGAAACCGTGCCATAGTAGCTTCTGCATCCTCAACTACATTTGCCCTGATCATGGCAACTTCCATCTCTGTGTAATAGTCCTCAACACTTTTGGTCCCCTGATACAGATGTTGTAGTTTCTGATACAACTCCCTATAGTAATGGCTGGGTATAAATCTCTTTCTCATGAGACCCCTAAGTTCTGCCCATGTCTGAACCGGTCTCTCATAGTTTCTCCTCCGAGTAGAGACAAGCTGATCCCACCAAATCATAGCATAATCGGTAAACTCAATTGCTGCTAGACTGATCTTCTTCTCGTCTGAGTAGTGATGACAGTTGAAAATCAATTCTATTTTCTTTTCCCATTCTAAATAAGCTTCAGGATCATTCTTGCCTTGGAATGTTGGTATCTTGATCTTGATGCTACCTAGTTCACCATCTACATCTCCTCGCCTACCATATCCTCTCCGATCATAATCCCCTCTTCTGGCATCAAATGCACCTCTATCATCAAACCGTATATCCCTCCTATCATTCCCAGGCTGAAATCTCTCCTCCACATCATCAAAACCATCAGAATCATCAAACTCATTTTCAGCTTCCTCTTCATCTGGTGGTACATATTGTGGTGGTACACGGCGAGGTGGCACATTGTGAGGTGGTGGTACATTCTGAGGTGGTGGTACTCTGGGACCGCTACCAGTTTGAATACTCTCGACACTCTTTGACAATCTCTCCAAAACAGTATTCATGTTCTCCATCATATCTGTAAATTTCCTATCCAAAGCCTCAAGCTTCTCATCAGTAGTTAGACCTGCCATCTCAACACTAAACAAACAGATTAGAAATAACAAGAAAGTAAAACAGATATCTAAATCCTCACAATCTCACGTGTTTACACTCGAATGATAGCACTCCACTCGTGTTTGCACTCTATTGGCTTTTACCCGATACTGTGCTCACAATCACTGCCTTTTACCACTCTTGAGTTCGTCCTCAATTCAAAAGTGAACCACACTCAATCCAAGAATACAAACCAAATGTAGTCCTCAAGCTAGCATGAACACAACGAACCCAACAATATATATATATATAGGGCAGGCGGAAAACAATACGCGAACAGGAATAGTGATGACGGAGACTCAATCAATAATACTTAAGCTAATTGTTTACTCCTTATTTCTAATTACTCTAGTTTAAGTATTATTGATTGAGTCTCCGTCATTACTATTCAGTTCGTATTTTGTTTTCCGCATGCCCTATATATATATATATATTGTTGGGTCCGTTGTGTTTCATGCTAGTTTGAGGACTACATTTGGTTTGTATTCTTGGATTGAGTGTGATTCACAATTGAATTGAGGACGAACTCAAGAGTGGTAAAAAGGCAGTGATTGTGAGCACAGTATCGGGTAACAGCCAATAGAGTGCAAACACGAGTGGAGTGCTATCATTCGAGTGTAAACACGTGAGATTGTGAGGATTTAGATATCTGTTTTACTTTCTTGTTATTTCTAATCTGTTTGTTTAGTGTTGAGATGGCAGGTCTAACTACTGATGAGAAGCTTGAGGCTTTGGATAGGAAATTTACAGATATGATGGAGAACATGAATACTGCTTTGGAGAGATTGTCAAAGAGTGTCGAGAGTATTCAAACTGGTAGCGGTCCCAGAGTACCACCACCTCAGAATGTACCACCACCTCACAATGTGCCACCTCGCCGTGTACCACCACAATATGTACCACCAGATGAAGAGGAAGCTGAAAATGAGTTTGATGATTCTGATGGTTTTGATGATGTGGAGGAGAGATTTCAGCCTGGGAATGATAGGAGGGATAGACGGTTTGATGATAGAGGTGCATTTGATGCCAGAAGAGGGGATTATGATCGGAGAGGATATGGTAGGCGAGGAGATGTAGATGGTGATCTAGGTAGCATCAAGATCAAGATACCAACATTCCAAGGCAAGAATGATCCTGAAGCTTATTTAGAATGGGAAAAGAAAATAGAATTGATTTTCAACTGTCATCACTACTCAGACGAGAAGAAGATCAGTCTAGCAGCAATTGAGTTTACCGATTATGCTATGATTTGGTGGGATCAGCTTGTCTCTACTCGGAGGAGAACTATGAGAGACCGGTTCAGACATGGGCAGAACTTAGGGGTCTCATGAGAAAGAGATTTATACCCAGCCATTACTATAGGGAGTTGTATCAGAAACTACAACATCTGTATCAGGGGACCAAAAGTGTTGAGGACTATTACACAGAGATGGAAGTTGCCATGATCAGGGCAAATGTAGTTGAGGATGCAGAAGCTACTATGTCACGGTTTCTAGGGGGCTTGAATAGAGAGATTGCAAACATGGTGGAGTTGCATCATTATGTTGATTTGGAGGATATGCTTCACATGGCTATCAAGATAGAAAGGCAACTCAAGAAAAAGTCAACATCCAGATTTGGTACTCAGGCTACTTCTGCATGGAAAGGGAAATGGGTTTCCGAATGAGAAGCGAGATGGAGGCTTTGACAAGCCTAGAGGCGAATTCAGTGGAGGCTTTAATAAGCCTAGGGCCGAACCTAGTGCCAAGGGTAAAGAGGCTGCAGAACCGAGCAAAACTAGGCCAAAACCTGAGGGTGCAGCTGCTAGAACTAAAGATGTCAAGTGTTTCAAGTGTTTGGGCATGGGACACTATGCTTCACAATGTCCCAATAGGCGTACCTTAGTGTTTGATAAAAAGAGTGGAGAGGTGTACTCTACCGATAGTGAGGTCGAGGAGGAGATGCCAGAGTTGGAGGATGCTAGTGACCATGAGGGAGCTGCATACCCGCTGGATAACTTATCCTTAGTTGTCAAGCGTGCTTTGAGTGCACATGTTGTAGAGGATGAGAGTGTGCAGCAGAGGGAGAACATATTCCATACTAGGTGCCGTGTGAATGGCAAGGGGTGTAGTATGATCATAGATGGGGCAGTTGTACTAATGTTGCTAGCACAGCTTTGATTGAGCGATTGGGGTTGAGTTGCTTGAGACACCCGAAGCCTTACAAGTTGCAGTGGTTAAATGATTGTGGGGAGATAAGTGTGACAAAGCAGGTACTGTTGAGCTTTACCATTGGGCCATACACAGATGATGTCCTATGTGATGTGATACCGATGCATGCAGGACATATTCTTTTGGGCAGGCCGTGGCAGTTTGATAAGAAGGTTATTCATGATGAGTTCAGGAACAAGTACTCTTTCCAGCATAAGGGAAAACCATTACATTATACCCACTTACACCTGCACAAGTCCATGAAGATCAGGTTAAGTTGCAACTTGAGCGTGACAAAGAGAAGCGAAGGGAAACACCACCTTGGGTGAGACTAGTGAGAGTGGTGTATCTGGTGAGAACAATAAGGCCAAGATCGTGGGAGTTTCCAAGGGGAGTGTGAGTGAACGTAAGGGCGAAACAAAAGGGAGAGTTAAAAAGAGTTTCTACATGGGTGAGGGTGAAGTGAAGCAAAGCGTTCAAGGTTAGCAAGCTCATGTTATTGTTAGTCTATAAGGAGCCTCATATTTATTTTACTAACTCTGACCATTTGCTTCCTGTGTCTATTTCATCTCTTTTGCAGGATTACAGTGACATACTGACAGAGGACATACCTAGTGGGCTTCCACCCATTAGAGGTATTGACACCAGATAGACTTCATACCTGGAGCAGTCATTCCTAACAGACCGGCTTATAGGAGCAATCCCGAGGAGACAAAGGAGCTACAAAGGCAAGTACGGGAGTTGATGGACAAGGGGTATGTAAGGGAAAGCATGAGTCCTTGTGCAGTACCGTGCTTCTAGTTCCTAAGAAAGATGGGACATGGCGTATGTGCGTTGACTGCCGAGCTATCAACAATATTACGGTAAAGTATCGTCACCCCATTCCTAGGCTAGATGACATGTTGGATGAATTGCATGGTTCCAAAATTTTTAGTAAGATTGATTTAAAGAGTGGATACCATCAAATTCGCATGAGAGAGGGAGATGAGTGGAAAACTGCATTTAAGACTAAGTATGGCTTGTATGAATGGTTAGTTATGCCTTTGGTCTCTCAAACGCACCTAGCACATTTATGAGATTGATGAATCATGTTATGCGTGCATTTTTAGGTAAGTTTGTTGTGGTTTATTTTGATGACATCTTAGTTTATAGTAAAACAGTAGATGAGCATGTGATGCATTTGGAGCATGTACTTGATGTTTTACGAAAAGAACAATTGTATGCTAACTCTGACAAATGCACATTTTGCATGGATAGAATTGTTTTTCTTGGCTTTGTTGTGAGTGCAGATGGCATCGAGGTAGATGTGGAGAAGGTAGAGGCAATTCAGGAATGGCCTACACCAACTACAGTGACAGAAGTCCGAAGCTTTCATGGGTTAGCGAGCTTCTATAGGAGATTTGTCAAGGACTTCAGTAGCATTGCCGCGCCATTGACTGAGGTAGTAAAGAAGACAGTTGGTTTTCAATGGGGCGAGGCGCAAGAGCGAGCATTCCAGGACCTTAAAGCGAAGTTATGCAGTGCACCCATTTTAGCACTACCCAACTTCGAGAAGACATTTGAGATTGAGTGCGACGCATCAGGGTTAGGTATTGGAGCAGTTCTCATGCAAGAAAAGCGGCCAATAGCCTATTTTAGTGAGAAGCTGAATGGAGCCGCTTTGAGGTACCCCACATATGACAAAGAGTTATATGCGCTTGTGAGAGCACTTGAGACATGGCAGCACTACTTGTGGCCTAAAGAGTTCGTGATCCACACCGACCATGAATCATTAAAACACTTGAAGGGTCAAGGTAAGCTGAATAAGCGACACGCAAAATGGATGGAATTCGTTGAGTCATTTCCATATGTTATACGCTACAAGCAAGGTAAAGAAAACATAGTGGCTGATGCATTATCTCGCAGGTATGTTTTACTTACTTCAATGCATGCACGGATGTTGGGATTTGATTTGATTAAGGAATTATATGAGTGTGATTCTGATTTTGGTGAGATTTATGCTACTTGTGCAAAGTCATCTTTTGGAAAGTTTTACATTCATGACGGATTCTTATTTAAAGCGAACAGGTGTGTGTTCCTGCTTGTAGTATGCGTGAGTTGCTTGTGAAAGAAGCGCATGGGGGAGGTTTGATGGGGCATTTTGGGATTACTAAGACTTTAGCTATTTTACATGAGCACTTTATTGGCCCAAAATGAAACGTGATGTTGAGCGTATTTGTGATAAGTGTCTAACATGTAAGCATGCTAAATCTAAATTAATGCCACATGGTTTGTATACTCCTTTGCCTGTACCTAGTGAACCCTGGGTTGATATATCGATGGATTTTGTGTTAGGTTTGCCTAGGACAAAGAGGGGTAGAGATTCAATCTTTGTTGTAGTTGATAGGTTTAGTAAAATGGCTCATTTCATTGCATGTCATAAAACCGATGATGCTACAAACATTGCAGATTTATTTTTCAGAGACATAGTGCGACTCCATGGTATACCTAGGAGTATTGTATCTGATAGAGATGTTAAGTTCCTTAGCCATTTTTGGAAGGTGTTGTGGGCTAAACTAGGCACCAAATTATTGTATTCTACCACATGTCATCCACAGACTGATGGACAAACAGAGGTAGTTAATAGGACTTTATCTCAATTATTGCGCACTATAGTTGGCAAGAATTTGAAGAGTTGGGAAGATTGTTTGCCATTTATTGAGTTTGCATATAATCGTAGCATTCATTCTTCTACATCATTTTCACCTTTTGAAATTATTTATGCTTTTCAGCTACTAACTCCATTGGATTTGTTACCTTTGCCTGTTGATGAGCATGTGGGGCTAGATGGAAAAAGAAGCCGATTTGGTGAAGCACATACATGAGAAAGAAGAGACAAATACAACGAAAGAATGAGCAATATGCTTCTCATGCTAATAAGGGCAGAAAGCATGTGGTATTTCAGCCTGGAGATTGGGTTTGGGTACACTGCGCAAGGAGAGATTTCCTGAACAATGTAAATCTAAGCTACAACCGAGAGGGGATGGTCCATTTCAAGTTTTGGAATGGATTAATGACAATGCATACAAGCTGGATTTACAAGGTAAGTATAATGTGTCTGCTACATTTAATGTTTCTGACTTAACTCCTTTTGATGCAGGTACAGATTCGAGGTCGAATCCTTTTCAAGAGGGAGGGGATGACATGATCCAGGCCGACAACAAACCAAAGGACGCATTACAAGTACCAGAAGGGCCAATTACGAGGTAGAGGACCAAAAGACTCAGAGAAGCAATGGCGGGATTAGTTCAGAGTTGTATGGCCGACTGCAACAAACAAATAGAGATGCATGTGGGCTTCGATGGAAAGGGCCCAAAACCATTTCACTTGGCCCAAATCAGTTTAGAATAAAGCTTCCTAGGCATTTGAAGACTTAAAGACTTGATATTTGTGTAATTTCGTTTTTAGGGGCATTATTGTCTTTATGCCTTTAGGGTTTCTTTTTGTAACACTATTTAAGCTTACTTTCTTCTTCATTTGAGGCAACCAACGAATTTGTAAACTCAAAAGCTTAAAGCTTTGGCTATGGCCGAATTATTGTAAGGGAGGGATTCCCTTTTTCAAGTTTGAATCGACTTATCTAAGTTTTGGCAAACTTAGTGGCGTCTCCATTGCTAGCAAAACACTACAAGGATTCATCTTAAAGGTTCTCAAGGGCAAGTTCTTTGTGGGTCTTCTTTGTGGCCTTGGAAGGGTTTTGTTTCTACAAAATCATATTCGCGGTTCTTGGGGTTCTGTCCGTTGCTTGGGGTTTGCTTGGATTTCGAATCCAAGTGGGTTTCTTGTCATACATTCTACTGATAGTGAGGTTGAGGTTGATGATGATGAGCCTGAGATTGAGGATACTAGTGACAAAGAGGGAGTTGCATACCCGCTGGATAACTTGTCCTTAGTTGTCAATCATGTTTTGAGTGCACAAATTATTGAGCATGAGAGTGATCAACAGAGGGAGAACATATTTCATACCAGATGCCGTGTGAATGGTATGATCATTGACGGGGGCAGTTGTGCTAATGTCGCAAGTACGGCTTTAGTTGAGAGGTTGGGATTAGATTGCTTTAAGCATCCCAAGCCTTATAAGTTGCAGTGGTTAAATGATTGTGGCGAGATAAATGTGACAAAGAATGTGTTATTGAGCTTTACCATTGGGCCATACACGGATGATGTCCTATGTGATGTGATACCGATGCATGCAGGACATATTCTTCTTTGGGAAGGCCGTGGTAGTTTGATAGGAAAGTTATTCACGATGGGTTCAAGAATAAGTATTCCTTTCAACATAAGGGAAAACCCATTACCTTGTACCCACTCACACCAAAGCAAGTCCACGAGGATCAAGTCAAGTTGCAACTTGAGAGAGATAGAGAGATTGAGAGTGCAAACACAACCTTGGGGAAAACACGTGAGGGGAGTGTGACCGAACCTAGTAAGGAAAATAAGGCAAAGGCCGTGAGTGTTTCCAAGGGGAGTGTGAGTGAACTTAAGGGGGAAACAAAAGGGTGAGTGAAAAAGAGCTTTTACATGGGTGAATGTGAAGCAAGGAAAGCTTTTAAGGCTAGCAAGCTTATGCTTTTGTTGGTCTACAAGGAACACCATATTTGTATTGCTAACACTGACCCTTCGCTTCATGTGTCCATTTCATCTCTTTTGCAGGAATTCAGTGATGTGCTGACAGAGGACATTCATAGTGGGCTTCCACCCATTAGAGGTATTGAGCACCAGATAGATTTCTTACCTGGCGCAGTCATTCCAAACAGACCAGCCTACTGAAACAATCCGGAGGAGACGAAGGAACTTCAAAAGCAATTGAGGGATTTGATGGAGAAAGGGTATGTTAGAGAAAGTATGAGTCCCTGTGCGGTACCGGTTCTTTTAGTTCCTAAGAAAGATGGGTCGTGGCGTATGTGCGTTGATTGTCGAGCGATCAACAATATAACAGTAAAGTATCGTCACCCTATTCCTAGACTAGATGACATGTTGGATGAATTGCATGGTTCCAAATTTTTAGTAAGATTGATTTAAAGAGTGGATACCATCAAATTCGCATGAGAGAGGGAGATGAGTGGAAAACTGCATTTAAGACCAAGTATGGCTTGTATGAATGGTTAGTTATGCCATTTGGTCTTACAAACGCACCTAGCACATTTATGAGATTGATGAATCATGTTATGCGTGCTTTTATAGGTAAGTTTGTTGTAGTTTATTTTGATGACATCTTAGTTTACAGTAAAACATTAGATGAGCATGTTACACATTTGAAGCATGTTCTTGAAGTGTTGAGACAGGAAAAACTGTATGCTAACTTTGGTAAGTGCACTTTTTGTATGGATAGGATTGTTTTCCTTGGTTTTGTTGTAAGTACAGATGGCATCGAAGTTGATGTAGAGAAGGTGAAGGCGATTCAGGATTGGCCTACACCAACGACAGTGACAGAAGTTAGAAGCTTCCATGGATTAGCAAGCTTCTACCGTAGATTTGTTAAAGATTTCAGTAGTATTGCTGCACCACTGACTGAAGTAGTGAAGAAAACTGTTGGTTTCAAATGGGGAGAAGAGCAGGAGCGTGCATTCCAGGATCTTAAAATGAAGTTATGTAGTGCACCAATTTTGGCGCTACCCAATTTTGAAAAGACATTTGAGATTGAGTGTGATGCATCCGGAATAGGCATTGGAGCTATTCTTATATAAGAAAAGTGACCAATAGCTTACTTTAGTTAGAAGCTGAATGGAGCAGTTTTGAGGTACCCCACATATGACAAGGAGTTGTATGCGCTTATGAGAGCCCTTGAGACTTGGTAGCATTATCTGTGGCCTCGAGAATTTGTGATCCATATTGATCATGAATCATTGAAGCACTTGAAGGGCCAAGGTAAGTTGAACAAACGACACGCAAAGTGGTTGGAGTTCATTGAGACATTTCCATACGTAATTCGCTACAAACAAGGTAAGGAAAACATTGTCGCTGTTGCACTATCGCGAAGGTATGTTTTACTTACTTCATTGAGTGCAAGAATGCTTGGGTTTGAATTTATTAAAGAACTTTATGCAAATGATACTGACTTTAGTACCATCTATGATGCATGTGAAAAGTCTACCTTTAATAAATTCTATCAACATGACGGGTTTCTGTTTAGGGAGAATAGATTATGCATTCCTGTTTGTAGTATGCGTGAGTTGTTAGTTAGAGAAGCGCATGAGGGAGGTTTAATGGGGCACTTTGGCATTTCTAAGACCTTATGGGTATTGAGTGAACATTTTTATTGGCCTAAAATGCGGAGAGATATTGAGCGTTTGTGTGATAAATGCTTGATTTGTAAAAAGGCTAAATCTAAGGTTATGCCTCATGGGTTGTATACACCGTTGCCTGTACCTAGTGAGCCGTGGGTAGATGTATCAATGGACTTTATATTGGGTTTACCTAGGACTAGGCACACTATAAAGATGTATCTTTGTAGTGGTTGATAGGTTCAGTAAGATGACACACTTTATAGCATGTCATAAAATTGATGATGCCACTAACATTGCTGACTTATTCTTTAGAGAAGTGGTACGACTCCATGGAATTCCACGGAGTATAGTTTCAGATCGTGATGTTAAATTCCTTATACACTTTTGGAAAGTTTTATTGGGTAAGTTAGGAACAAAACTTTTGTATTCTACTACTTGTCATCCCCAAACTGATGGACACACAGAATTGGTTAATAGGACTTTGACTCAGTTATTGCGTACTATTGTCTCTAAGAACTTGAAAACTTGGGAGGATTGTTTGCCTTTTGTTGAATTTGCATATAATCGTAGCATTCATTCTTCCACATCTTATTCACCATTTGAAATTGTTTATGGTTTTCAACCACTAACTCCATTAGATTTGTTACCATTGCCTGTTGATGAGCATGCATGGTTAGATGGAAAAAAGAAAGCTGATTTGGTGAAACACATACATGAGAAAGCAAGAGAGCACATACAACGAAAGAATGAACAATATGCTTCTCATGCCAATAAAGGAAGAAAATGTGTGGTATTTCAACCTGGAGATTGGGTTTGGGTACACATGAGAAATGAAATATTTCCTGAACAACGTAAATCCAAGCTACAACCGAGAGGGGATGGTCATTTCAAATCTTGGAACGGATTAATGACAATGCATACAAGCTGGATTTACAAGGTGAGCATAATGTGTCTGCGACATTTAATGTTTCTGACTTAACTCTTTTTGATGCAGGTACATATTCGAGGTCGAATCCTTTTCAAGAGGGAGGGAATGACATGAATCCAGCAACTCAATGAACAAATGACATGAATCCAACAAACTCAAGGAACATTAGATCCTTTTCAATTGCCAACAGGTCCAATCACACGCCAAATAGCTAAGAAGATCAGAGACGCAATGGCGGGGCTAGCGCAGAATGCCATGGTCGAGTGTGACAGACAACTTCATGGCATATTGGCGTCACATGAGGGCTTCAATGGAGTGGGTCCAAAGCTATTGCACTTGACCCAAGTCATACCAGAGTAACGCACCAGCAATCTTGAAGCTGAGTATATTTTTAACGGATCAAGCCGATTCAAGCCCGACACTAAATATTCGGCCAAGACAAGACTTATTGGACTTTATGACACATCATTATGCCTTTATACATGGAAGCCACGAATTTGGAGGACTTTTGGTGCAAGGAAACAACTGTGGACAAATTTGGAAAAGTTTTCCACATTTGTTGACTTTTATGATTTTGTGTTTTTACTTTAGACTTTTTTGGCAAAGTTATTAATTAAGTCTTTGTTTGTTATTGATTTAGTCTTTGTTTCTTTTGACTTTGTGTTTGTTATTAAATGTCTATTAAGGGCATGGCCATTTAATAGCCATTAGTTAGCAACTTAGGGTGTTTTGGTCATTTGCACCCATTAGGGTTTCTTTCATTGCACTATTTAAACTCATTTCATCTTAATGAGAAGCTAATCACCAAATTTCGAATTTCATCTTCATTTTGAAGTCTTGGCTATTGCCTAAATTGCTTAAGGGATGGATTCCCCTTATCTCATGCAATCGACTTATATAAGGCGTGCCCACCTTAGTGGTATCTCTATGCTAGCAGAACACTTCAAGGAATCATCTTAAGGGTTCTCAAAGACAAGTTCTTTGTGGGTCTTCTTTGTGGCATTGGAAGGGTTTTGTTCCTACAAAATCAAATTTGCGGTTCTTGGGGTTCCGTCCGTTGCGAGCGGTTTACTTGGCCTAATCCTCCAAGTGAGTTCCGCGTACATACGTATGGTCCTCAAGAGCTAACCTAGCACTCAAGAGGTAGGCAACAATAGGTAAGCCCGCTTTAACATATTGAGTTTGTCCAACAAACCCAATCGTTTCCCTTAGCCAACATTATTCATATATTGTATAACCTAAAGTTATACATCAATATGACTCAGATGCGACATTAATATTGTGTTACAGCTACTAAGTTGTCTATGTATTTAGAGATCAAATCAAAATATTATGAGACAACCGCAAGCATAACACTAATTTCAAAACTTCTAATCTATAAGGTCACTTTGCAACTTTATAAGTCAATACTTCATAAGTTACAACTAATTCCACTAATACAGTAGAATCAACCGTGACACTCCCACTACATCTTTTCTGACTCTATATGACATAGACCATCTAATGTCATAATTAGACTCAAAACTAATTGGATCCCAATGGTTGCAGACTATATTCTCCATGAATAAGAAACTTGTTCTTAATATCTCCAAGATAACAAAGAACATGTTTTAAGACACATCCCATAGTCTATAACTTATCAAAATAGTTCGTAATAATTACGATTAAATAGATATTTTTAATCACTTAATATAGTATTTATTATGCCATCATCCTATAGTGCATAAGATTGACTAGACATTCTAATCAATTTCTCTTTTGACAAAGGAATCATCCATTACAAAAGATAAATACTATATACAAGAGACACACTAACTGTCAAACAATTATACTAACTGTCACATAGATAGTCTTGTTGTGTCATTTATTAGATCATATCTAATGCACGACTAATGGGAGTATCTCACAAGTCTCTTGTTTTATATCATTTATAAAACTTTATATCGAATATAACAAAGACTACTCCCACTGCTTTCACGGAGAAAAGAAGACTTAGGTAAACCTTTTACCTCACAAACATTTCATTATTACATTAATAATGATAATGTCGTTAGGATATATAACACGAGTGACATGAGTCCAACCACACCAGAGACATTACAGGATGCAGCTAACAACTTGGAGGAACCCATACTGACATGAATCCAGCAACTCAAGGAACAAATGACATGAATCCAACAACTCAAGGAACATTAGATCCTTTGCAATTGCCAACAGGTCCAATCACACGCCAAAGAGCTAAGAAGATCAGAGACGCAATGGCGGGGCTAGCGCAGAATGCCATGGTCGAGTGTGACAGAAAACTCCGGGGCATATTGGCGTCACATGAGGGCTTCAATGGAGTGGGTCCAAAGCTATTTCACTTGACCCAAGTCATACCAGAGTAACGCCCCAGCAATCTTGAAGCCGAGTATATTTTTAACGGATCAAGCCGATTCAAGCCCGACACTAAATATTCGGCCAAGACAAGACTTATTGGACTTTATGACACATCATTATGCCTTTATACATGGAAGCCACGAATTTGGAGGACTTTTGGTGTGCAAGGAAACAACTTTAGACAAATTAGGAAAAGTTTTCCATATTTGTTGACTTTTATGATTTTGTGTTCTTACTTTAGACTTTTTTTGGCAAAGTTATTTATCAAGTCTTTGTTTGTTATTGATTAAGTCTTTGTTTCTTTTGACTTTGTGTTTGTTATTAAATGTCTATTAAGGGCATGGCCATTTAATAGCCATTAGTTAGCAACTTAGGGTGTTTTGGTCATTTTGCACCCATTAGGGTTTCTTTCATTGCACTATTTAAACTCATTTCATCTTAATGAGAAGCTAATCACCAAATTTCGAATTTCATCTTCATTTTGAAGTCTTGGCTATTGCCTAAATTGCTTAAGGGATGGATTCCCCTTATCTCATGCAATCGACTTATATAAGGCGTGCCAACCTTAGTGGTATCTCTATGCTAGCAGAACACTTCAAGGAATCATCTTAAGGGTTCTCAAAGACAAGTTCTTTGTGGGTCTTCTTTGTGGCATTGGAAGGGTTTTGTTCCTACAAAATCAAATTTGCGGTTCTTGGGGTTCCGTCCGTTGCGAGCGGTTTACTTGGCCTAATCCTCCAAGTGTTCCGCGTACATACGTATGGTCCTCAAGAGCTAACCTAGCACTCAAGAGGTAGGCAACAATAGGTAAGCCCGCTTTAACATATTGAGTTTGTCCAACAAACCCAATCGTTTCCCTTAGCCAACATTATTCATATATTGTATAACCTAAAGTTATACATCAATATGACTCAGATGCGACATTAATATTGTGTTACAGCTACTAAGTTGTCTATGTATTTAGAGATCAAATCAAAATATTATGAGACAACCGCAAGCATAACACTAATTTCAAAACTTCTAATCTATAAGGTCACTTTGCAACTTTATAAGTCAATACTTCATAAGTTACAACTAATTCCACTAATACAGTAGACAACCGTGACACTCCCACTACATCTTTTCTGACTCTATATGACATAGACCATCTAATGTCATAATTAGACTCAAAACTAATTGGATCCCAATGGTTGCAGACTATATTCTCCATGAATAAGAAACTTGTTCTTAATATCTCCAAGATAACAAAGAACATGTTTTAAGACACATCCTATAGTCTATAACTTATCAAAATAGTTCGTAATAATTACGATTAAATAGATATTTTTAATCACACTTAATATAGTATTTATTATGCCATCATCCTATAGTGCATAAGATTGACTAGACATTCTAATCAATTTCTCTTTTGACAAAGGAATCATCCATTACAAAAGATAAATACTATATACAAGAGACACACTAACTGTCAAACAATTATACTAACTGTCACATAGATAGTCTTGTTGTGTCATTTATTAGATCATATCTAATGCACGACTAATGGGAGTATCTCACAAGTCTCTTGTTTTATATCATTTATAAAACTTTATATCGAATATAACAAAGACTACTCCCACTGCTTTCACGGAGAAAAGAAGACTTAGGTAAACCTTTTACCTCACAAACATTTCATTATTACATTAATAATGATAATGTCGTTAGGATATATAACCGAGTGACATGAGTCCAACCACACCAGAGACATTACAGGATGCAGCTAACAACTTGGAGGAAAACCATACTGACATGAATCCAGCAACTCAAGGAACAAATGACATGAATCCAACAACTCAAGGAACATTAGATCCTTTGCAATTGCCAACAGGTCCAATCACACGCCAAAGAGCTAAGAAGATCAGAGACGCAATGGCGGGGCTAGCGCAGAATGCCATGGTCGAGTGTGACAGAAAACTCCGGGGCATATTGGCGTCACATGAGGGCTTCAATGGAGTGGGTCCAAAGCTATTTCACTTGACCCAAGTCATACCAGAGTAACGCCCCAGCAATCTTGAAGCCGAGTATATTTTTAACGGATCAAGCCGATTCAAGCCCGACACTAAATATTCGGCCAAGACAAGACTTATTGGACTTTATGACACATCATTATGCCTTTATACATGGAAGCCACGAATTTGGAGGACTTTTGGTGCAAGGAAACAACTTTAGACAAATTAGGAAAAGTTTTCCATATTTGTTGACTTTTATGATTTTGTGTTCTTACTTTAGACTTTTTTGGCAAAGTTATTTATCAAGTCTTTGTTTGTTATTGATTAAGTCTTTGTTTCTTTTGACTTTGTGTTTGTTATTAAATGTCTATTAAGGGCATGGCCATTTAATAGCCATTAGTTAGCAACTTAGGGTGTTTTGGTCATTTTGCACCCATTAGGGTTTATTTCATTGTACTAATTAAACTCATTTCATCTTAATGAGAAGCTAATCACCAAATTTCGAAATTCATCTCCATTGAGAGCTTGGCTTTGTCCAAAAATTGCTTAAGGGAGGGATTCCCCTTATTTCATGCAATCGACTTATCTAAGGCGTGGCAACCTTAGTGGCGTCTCCGTGCTAGCAGAACACTTCAAGGAATCATCTTAAGGGTTCTCAAAGACAAGTTCTTTGTGGGTCTTCTTTGTGGCCTTGGAAGGGTTTTGTTCCTACAAAATCAAATTCGCGGTTCTTGGGGTTCTGTCCGCTGCGAGGGGTTTGCTTGGCCTAATCCTCCAAGTGAGTTCCGCGTCATTTGGTATCAGAGCTTAGGGTTCCAAGGTCTGATTTTTCTATCTTTACCTTGTGTTTTTTATTTAGTTTTTATTGTGTTTTGAGATGGAAAGAGAATTTGAGACCATGGATAGAAATTTTCAAAATAATTTGGTCTTCGTCTTTCGTACGAGATGCCGCATCAACTCTAGAGCGTGTAGTATGATCATCAACAGAAAAGATCCTACTAATTTTGCTAGTACTACACTAGTGGAAAAGTTGGGATTACCCTTAATACCTATGGATAGACCTTACCTGTGGATAAGTGAATTTGGCGAGGTTGAGGTTAGTCATAGAGTTGTGGTTAGTTTTTTCTATTGGGGAAAATATATTGATGAGGTAGTGTGTGACGTAGTTCCTATGAGTACTACACATATATCATTGGGCAGGCCTTGGTATAAGTTTAACAAGGTAACTTATGATATGGACAAGAATAGATATAAGGTCAAATATGGTGGGAAAGTCATTACTATCATTCCTTTAACACCACAACAAGCATATGATGATGTGTTGTATTTTCAGAAAAGTACGAGTAGTGAGAGACATGGTAATATTGATAAAATATGTTCTGTGGAGCCATCAGAGAACGACATGGGTAATGAGATGGTTGAAGAATTTGTTGTAAAGGAAAGTGTACGACAACAAAATGGAGTAGTGACTAAGGGTTTTAATGAGAGTGAGATCATTAGCGAGGCTAAAGTCGGTGAGAATGCTTGTGAGGCCAAGAGTTATGAGTGTGTTGTTTTGAGTTACATGGTGAGTGGAAATGCTTGTGAGACTGTGAGCATTGAGGGAGTAAACACTTGTGAGACAGTGTGCTTTGAGGTTGAAAAACACAGTGAAGTTGAGCATTTGTGTGAGGTCTTTGCAAGTAAGGTTGAGATAGTGGCCATGGGTGATGATGAAGCCATGCGAGCGAGTGAAAATGAAGTGGATGTGGTAGTGAAGTTTTTAACTAACACATTCTCTACTATTTATGTTTCTTCATTGCAGGTGCACGTGGTCAAGTATGATTCATTTATACTCCAAGATCATCATTCAATTGATTTTGTCATAACTATCTATGATCCGGGTTCGGATTCGAGGACAAATCCATTTCAAGAGAGGGAGAATGACATGAATCCAGCAACTCAAGGAACAAATGACATGAATCCAACAACTCAAGGAACATTAGATCCTTTGCAATTGCCAACAGGTCCAATCACACGCCAAAGAGCTAAGAAGATCAGAGACGCAATGGCGGGGCTAGCGCAGAATGCCATGGTCGAGTGTGACAGAAAACTCCGGGGCATATTGGCGTCACATGAGGGCTTCAATGGAGTGGGTCCAAAACTATTTCACTTGACCCAAGTCATACCAGAGTAACGCCCCATCAATCTTGAAGCCGAGTATATTTTTAACGGATCAAGCTGATTCAAGCCCGACACTAAATATTCGGCCAAGACAAGACTTATTGGACTTTATGACACATCATTATGCCTTTATACATGGAAGCCACGAATTTAGAGGACTTTTGGTGCAAGGAAACAACTTTAGACAAATTAGGAAAAGTTTTCCATATTTGTTGACTTTTATGATTTTGTGTTCTTACTTTAGACTTTTTTGGCAAAGTTATTTATCAAGTCTTTGTTTGTTATTGATTAAGTCTTTGTTTCTTTTGACTTTGTGTTTGTTATTAAATGTCTATTAAGGGCATGGCCATTTAATAGCCATTAGTTAGCAACTTAGGGTGTTTTGGTCATTTTGCACCCATTAGGGTTTATTTCATTGTACTATTTAAACTCATTTCATCTTAATGAGAAGCTAATCACCAAATTTCGAAATTCATCTCCATTGAGAGCTTGGCTTTGTCCAAAAATTGCTTAAGGGAGGGATTCCCCTTATTTCATGCAATCGACTTATCTAAGGCGTGGCAACCTTAGTGGCGTCTCCGTGCTAGCAGAACACTTCAAGGAATCATCTTAAGGCTTCTCAAAGACAAGTTCTTTGTGGGTCTTCTTTGTGGCCTTGGAAGGGTTTTGTTCCTACAAAATCAAATTCGCGGTTCTTGGGGTTCTGTCCGCTGCGAGGGGTTTGCTTGGCCTAATCCTCCAAGTGAGTTCCGCGTCACATACAGTTGCCAACAGGTCCAATCACACGCCAAAGAGCAAAGAAGATCAGAGAGGCCTTTGCAGGACTAGCTCAGAGCTATGTGACCAATTGCAGCAACCAAGTCAAGTGCACACCAGAGACACATATGGGCATAACTAGAGAGGTCCCCAAGCTATTTCATTTGACCCAGATCAGCTAAGACTAAAGCATAGCATAGCAGCTTCAGCACCAGCACCCTTTTGACCCGATTTCACCCATTTTGGGACTATGTTGAATTCGACCAAATGGGGGCATTTTTGTCATTTGTGCTCGAAATTTTGACTTTATTTATGATGTAATTAGCATCGTTGACTATGCCATTAGGCTTAATTATGCTTAGATCTCTACTTAGCAGGAAGCACGTCAATTTACTATAGCATGTAAGCACCTCAATTAGCTTAAGTGAGATTAGCTTCTAATCTTTATTTTAAGTTTATTTAGGTGCAAAAGGACCTTAATGGTCGTGGTTGAGGTGCTTGACTTAGGGCTTTTGGTAATTTTAGCTCTAGGGTCATTTTAGTCTTTTTAGTCTCTTGTAACCCTTATTATATGACTCTTCTTTGTATTTTGGAGACAACCAATGTAATATACAACATTTGAAAGAGAGAAAAGCTTGAGCTTTCCATGTCTATGGTCGAAACCTTGTTGAGGGAGGGATTCCCCTTTTCAAGTTCAAATTGACTTATCTAAGCTTGGCAACTTAGTGGCGTCTCCATTGCTAGCAAAATACAATCTGATTTCATGCTTGTGGTTATCATGGACGTGAGTTTCATGGTGGTTAGGGGCTGATCTTGGTTGGGTTTTGTTCCTACAAAATCAGTATTCAAAGTTCTTGGGGTTTTGAGAAAGATGCTTGGGGGTTTGCTTGGTTTCAAACCCAAGTGAGTTCTTGTCATTTGGTATCATGAGATTAGGTTCTGAGGTCTGATTTCCTATCCCTTGTGTTGTTTAATCTTGTATTCATCTTTGTTCTTTGTTGATTTAATTTCAGCATCAAGGTTTTACTTCCACCTTGATTCGGCCATTGTTAGATCTTTGTTGTTTCTTACAGATTTGTGATCCTTGTTGCATGAATAACAATCTGTCATTTAGTAGTTTGTGCTAATTTTGAGTATTTCTTTGAGTTAAGCTTTGGCTACTTAGGTCAAAATTGGGGCTTTTGTTTTCTTTGCTTGAATCAAGTGTTTAGTTGTTAATTCTATGTAACTAGGACGTGTTTAACATTGTTATTAAGTTATTAGTTTCAAAAAAAAAATGCATCAGGCCAAATTCCAAGGAAGAACCATCACCACCCTTGCTTTGTTCTTGCCATATGCATGTCACTTAGCTTGTTTTCAATAGGTATTGTTCATATCTACTTTAAGAAAATCAGATTGCACTTCATTACTCCTAGCATTTGCTTGAACTAGCTTGTTTGCAATCTTTGTGAAGTTGTTGCAATCTTGTGAAGTGTGAGGAAAACAAGTGTTTTTGAGTGTTTTGGTGAGGCATTTGAGTGAATGAGTGTTGAAACAAAATGAAATGCTTATGGATTGATGAGGCCGTGAGACTCTTGAAGTTTACTTATGCTTGTGTGTTAACTTTGTGAGACAAGTCTGGTTGCTTTGTTACACATATTGCCGTGAGTGCTTGATGTGCTTATGTTGAAGCATGAATTAACAAGTGTGCTTGCTGATTTGCGTGAGCCATCATTAGCTTGACATTGGATTTGTGTTGAAATCATTAGCATGACATTGAAAATGGAAGCACTCATGAGCTTGACATGGAAATTTGAGTAGCCATCATTGCATTTGAGAGGTGCTGAAAGAGGCAAGTTGCTGCATCACCAAGTTAGTTGGAAAAAGTGTTTAGTTGGTTTGTAACTTACCATTGCCGAATTGACATGCTTACTTGACCTACTTGTAAGCTACTTACGTAAGCAGTTGAGTCACCTACTTGTTTTGAAAAAAAAAAATAAAAGAAAGAGAATTGGTCGCATTGTGCTTAGCTTGATTAGACCATTTGCAAGTTGATTGGATTGCTTTACATGAGTTACATTGATATTTGATTTGGTTTGTATTGGTTTGAGCTTGAAAGACTATATTTGTGTTATAGCCGAATTGCAAGCCTTTATGCTTCATTGTGTTTTATTGGAGTGTAAACACTTGTGAGTGTGTGTGAGAAGAAAAGAAAGGTGAGCTCAAACACTATAGCGAGTGACCACAAGATTGCTTCAGTGACACGTTGATTGCTTGCTTGCTTATTTATTGCATTTAGCTAACTCGTCATTCTTTCTTATTCTGAGCACTCTAGCTATAAGTTTCTTTCGATTGAGTCTCCGTGATTACTTATCTTATTTGCTTTATTCCACATGCTCTATATATACATTGTGTTTTTGCTAGCTTGTGGACTACATCTTAGTTGACCATTCTGGGAATTGAGTTGATTTGTAATTGAATTGAGGAGAACTCAATAGTGGTAAAAGGTAGTGAGTGTGAGCACAGTATCGGGTAAAAGCCAATATAGTGCAAACACGAGTGGAGTGAGATATAATTGAGTGTAAACACGTGAGATTGTGAGCTTGAGAGGATTTTACATATCGTATTACTTTCTTGTTATTACTGATTTGTTTGTTGAGCTTTGAATGGCAGGTACTAGTTTAACTGTAGATGAGAAGCTTGCAGCTATGGATAGAAAGTTTACAGATATGATGGAGAATATGAATACTCATTGGAAAGGTTGTCCAAGAGTGTAGAGAGTATTCAGTCGGGCAGTGTTCCCAAAGTGACAAGAAACCCACTTGGATTCGAAATCCAAGCAAACCCCAAGCAACGGACAGACCCCAAGAACCGCGAATATGATTTTTGTAGAAACAAAACCCTTCCAAGGCCACAAAGAAGACCCACAAAGAACTTGCCCTTGAGAACCTTTAAGATGAATCCTTGTAGTGTTTTGCTAGCAATGGAGACGCCACTAAGTTTGCCAAAACTTAGATAAGTCGATTCAAACTTGAAAAGGGGAATCCCTCCCTTACAATAATTCGGCCATAGCCAAAGCTTTAAGCTTTTGAGTTTACAAATTCGTTGGTTTCTCAAATGAAGAAGAAAGTAAGCTTAAATATTGTTACAAAAAGAAACCCTAAAGGCATAAAGACAATAATGCCCCTAAAAACGAAAATACACAAAAATCAAGTCTTTAAGTCTTTAAAAGCCTAAAAAGCTTTATTCTAAACTGATTTGGGCCAAGTGAAATGGCTTTGGGCCCTTTCCATCGAAGCCCACATGCGCCTCTATTTGTTGGTTGCAGCCGGCCATAAAACTCTGAACTAATCCCGCCATTGCTTCTCTGAGTCTTTTGGTCCTCTGCCTCGTAATTGGCCCTTCTGGTACTTGTAATGCGTCATTTGGTTTGTTGTCTGCCTGGATCATGTCACAAAGCACCACCACCTCAGAATGTACCACCACCTCATAATGTACTACCACCTCATAATGTACCACCACCTCATAATGTGCCACCACGACAAGTACTACCGCAACATATAACATCAGATGAAGAAGAAGCCGAGACTAACTTTGATGATTTTGATGATGTTGAGGAGAGGTTTCAGCCTAGACAAGATCGGAGGTATGGTAGGGGGTTTGGTAGAGGGTGTGATATGAGGTTTGATGGGAGACATAATAGGAGGGATAAATGATTTGATGATAGAGGTGCATTTGATGATAGGCAAGGGGATTATGATCGAAGGGGTTATGGTAGACGGGGGGACTTAGATGGAGATCTAGGTAGCATTAAAATCAAGATACCAACCTTTCAGGGGAAGAATGATCCTGAGGCTTATTTGGAATGTGAGAAGAAGATTGAGCTGATATTCAATTGCCATCACTACTCAGATGTGAAGAAAATCAATCTGGCAGCTATTGAGTTTACTGATTATGCCATGATATGGTGGGATCAACTTGTTGCTACTCGGAGAAGAAACTATGAGAGACCAGTTCAGACTTGGGAAGAACTCAGAGGTCTTATGAGGAAGAGGTTCATTCCGAGCCATTACTACCGTGAGTTGTATCAGAAGCTACAATATTTGTATCAGGGTCCCAAGAGTGTTGAGGATTATTACACAGAGATGGAAGTTTCCATAATCAGGGCGAATGTAGTTGAGGATGCAGAGGCTGCTATGGCACAGTTTCTTGGAGGCTTAAATAGGGAGATTGCCAACATGGTGGAGTTACATCATTATGTTGATTTGGAGGACATGCTTCACATGGCTATCAAGGTAGAGAGGCAACTCAAGAAGAAGGCCACATCCAGATTTGGTACTCAGACTACTTCTACTTGGAAGGGGAATGGGTTCCGAGTGAGAAGCGAGATGGAGGCTTTAACATGCCTAGAGGTGATTTCAGTGGAGGCTTTAAAAAGCCTAGGGCCGAACCTAGTGGCAAGGGTAAAGAGGCTGCAGAATCGAGTAAGCCTAGACCTAAACCTGAGGGTACAGCTACAAGAACTAAGGATGTCAAGTGTTTCAAGTGTTTGGGCAGGGGACAATATGCTTCACAATGTCCCAATAGGCGCACCTTAGTGATTGACAAGAGCAGAGATGTGTACTTTACAGATGATGAGGTTGAGGATGAGATGCTAGAGTTAGAAGATGCTAGTGACCACGAGGGAGCTGCATACCCTTTAGATAACATATCCCTGGTTGTTAAGCGTGCTTTGACAGCACAAGTTGTTGAGGATGAGAGTGATCAGCAGAGGGAGAACATATTCCACACCAGATGTCGTGTGAATGGTAAGGGTTGTAGTATGATTATAGATGGAGGTAGTTGTACCAATGTGGCTAGCACGGCTTTGATTGAGAGATTGGGGTTGAGTTGCTTGAAGCACCCCAAGCCTTACAAGTTGCAGTGGTTAAATGATTGTGGTGAAGTGAAGGTAACGAAGCAGGTATTATTGAGCTTTACCATTGGGCCTTACACATATGATGTTCTATGTGATGTGATTCCGATGCATGCGGGTCATATACTTTTGGGGAGGCCGTGGCAGTTTAATAAGAAGGTGATTCATGATGGGTTCAAGAATAAGTATTCATTTCAACATAAAGGGAAACCTGTTACACTATACCTACTTACACCAAAGCAAGTCCATGAAGATCAGGTTAAGTTGCAACTTGAGAGGGATAAAGAGAGGGCGAGTGCAAACACTAACTTGGGGGAAACTAGTGAGAGTGTGAAAAATAAGGCAAAGGCCGAGAGTTTACCCAAGGGAAGTGAGAGTGAAAGTAAGGGGGACACCAAAGGGAGAGTGAAAAGAAGTTTCTACATCGGTGAAGGTGAAGCGAGGAGAGCTTTCAAGACTAGCAGCCTGATGCTATTGTTAGTTTACAAGGAGCCCCATGTTTATTTTTCTAACACTGACCATTTGCTTCCTATGTCTATTTCATCTCTTTTGCAGGACTAAAACGATGTACTGACTGAGGACATTCCTTGTGGGCTTCCACCCATTAGAGGCATTGAGCACCAGATAGACTTCGTACCTGGAGCAGTCATTCCCAACAGGCCATCCTATAGAAGCAATCATGAGGAGACAAAGGAACTTCAACGGCAAGTGCGGGATTTGATGGACAATGGGTATGTAAGGGAAAGCATGAGTCCTTGTGTAGTACCAGTGCTTCTAGTTCCTAAGAAAGATGGGACATGGTGAATGTGTGTTGATTGTCGAGCCATCAATAATATAACGGTAAAGTATCGCCATCCTATTCCTAGGCTAGATGACATGTTAGATGAATTGCATGGTTCCAAGATATTTAGTAAGATTGATTTGAAATGTGGATACCATCAAATTCGCATGAGAGAGGGAGATGAGTGGAAAACCGCATTTAAGACCAAATATGGATTATATGAATGGTTAGTTATGCCATTTGGTCTTACAAACACACCTAGCACATTTATGAGATTAATGAATCATGTTATGTGAGCATTTATAGGTAAGTTTGTTATGGTATACTTTGATAACATCTTAGTTTACAGTACATCGATTGAGGAGCATGAATTACATTTGAGACATGTACTTGATGTTTTACGAAAAGAACAACTGTATGCTAACTCTGACAAATGCACATTTTTCATGGATAGACTTGTTTTTCTTGGCTTTGTTGTGAGTGCAGATGACATTGAGGTAGATGTGGAGAAGGTGAAGGCAATTCAGGAATGGCCTACACCAACTACAGTGACAGAAGTCTGAAGCTTTCATGGCTTAGCGAGCTTCTATAGGAGATTTGTCAAGGACTTCAGTAGCATTGCTGCGCCATTGACCGAGGTAGTAAAGAAGACAGTTGGTTTTCAATGGGGCGAGGCGCAAGAGCGAGCATTCCAAGATCTTAAAGCGAAGTTATGCAGTGCACCCATTTTGGCACTACCCAACTTCGAGAAGACATTTGAGATTGAGTGCGACGCATCAGGGTTAGGTATTGGAGCAGATCTTATGCAAGAAAAGCGGCCAATAGCCTATTTTAGTGAGAAGCTGAACGGAGCAGCTTTGAGGTACCCCACGTACGACAAAAAGTTATATGCACTTATGAGAGCACTTGAGACGTGGCAACACTACTTGTGGCCTAAAGAGTTCGTGATCCACACCGACCATGAATCATTAAAACACTTGAAGGGTCAAGGTAAGCTGAATAAGCGACATGCAAAATGGATGGAATTCGTTGAGTCATTTCTATATGTTATACGCTACAAGCAAGGTAAAGAAAACATCGTGGCCGATGCATTATCTCGCAGGTATGTTTTACTTACTTCAATGCATGCACGGATGTTGGGATTTGATTTGATTAAGGAATTATATGAGTGTGATTCTGATTTTGGTGAGATTATTGTTGCTTGTGCAAAGTCATCTTTTGGAAAGTTTTACATTCATGACGGTTTCTTATTTAAAGCGAATAGGTTGTGTGTTCCTGCTTGTAGTATGCGTGCGTTGCTTATGAAAGAAGCGCATGAGGGAGGTTTGATGGGGCATTTTGGGATTACTAAGACTTTAGCTATTTTACATGAGCACTTTTATTGGCCTAAAATGAAACGTGATGTTGAGCGTATTTGTGATAAGTGTCTAACATGTAAGCATGCTAAATCTAAATTAATGCCACATGGGTTGTATACTCCTTTGCCTGTACCTAGTGAACCTTGGGTTGATATATCGATGGATTTTGTGTTAGGTTTACCTAGGACAAAGAGGGGTAGAGATTCAATCTTTGTTGTAGTTGATAGGTTTAGTAAAATGGCTCATTTCATTGCATGTCATAAAACCGATGATGCTACAAACATTGCAGATTTATTTTTCAGAGACATAGTGCGACTCCATGGTATACCTAGGAGTATTGTATCTGATAGAGATGTTAAGTTCCTTAGCCATTTTTGGAAGGTGTTGTGGGCTAAACTAGGCACCAAACTATTGTATTCTACCACATGTCACCCACAGATGGACAAACGGAGGTAGTTAATAAGACTTTATCTCAATTATTGCACACTATAGTTGTTAAGAATTTGAAGAGTTGGGAAGATTGTTTGCCATTTATTGAGTTTGCATATAATCGTAGCATTCATTCTTCTACATCATTTTCACCTTTTGAGATTGTTTATGGTTTTCAGCCACTAACTCCACTGGATTTATTACCACTACCTATTGATGAGCATACGGGGTTAGATGGCAAACGAAAGGCTGATTTGGTGAAGAATATCCATGAGAAGGTAAAAGAGCACATTCAACGAAAGAACGAGCAATACGCTTCTCATGCAAACAAGGGAAGAAAGCGTGTAGTCTTTCAACCTGGTGATTGGGTTTGGGTACACATGCGTAAAGAGAGATTTCCAGAACAGCGTAAATCCAAGCTACAATCGAGAGGAGATGGACCCTTTCAAGTCTTGGAAAGGATCAATGACAATGCATATAAGCTGGATTTGCAAGGTAAGTACAACGTATCTGCTACTTTTAATGTTTCTGACTTAACTCATTTTGATGCAGGTTCAGATTCGAGGTCGAATCCTTTTCAACAAGGAGGGAATGACATGAGTCCAACCACACCAGAGACATTACAGGATGCAGCTAACAACTTGGAGGAACCCATACAGTTGCCAACATGTCCAATCACACGCCAAAGAGCAAAGAAGATCAGAGAGGCCTTTGCGGGACTAGCTCAGAGCTATGTGACCAATTGTAGCAACCAAGTCAAGTGCACACCAGAGACACATATGGGCATAACCAGAGAGGTCCCCAAGCTATTTCATTTGACCCAGATCAGCTCAGACTGAAGCTTAGCAGAGCAGCTTCAGCACCAGCACCCTTTTGACCCGATTTCACCCATTTTGGGACTATGTTGAATTTGGCCAAATGGGGGCATTTTTGTCATTTGTGCTCGACATTTTGACTTTATTTATGATGTAATTAGCATCATTGACTATGCCATTAGGCTTAATTATGCTTAGATCTCTACTTAGCCGGAAGCACGTCAATTTACTATAGCATGTAAGCACCTTAATTAACTTAAGTGAGATTAGCTTCTAATCTTTGTTTTAAGTTTATTTAGGTGCAAAAGGACCTTAATGGTCGTGGTTGAGGTGCTTAACTTAGGGCTTTTGGTAATTTTAGCTCTAGGGTCATTTTAGTCTTTTTACTCTCTTGTAACCCCCTATTATATGACTCTTCTTTGTATTTTGGAGACAACCAATGTAATATACAACATTTGAAAGAGAGAAAAGCTTGAGCTTTCCATGGCTATGGCCGAAACCTTGTTGAGGGGGGGATTCCCCTTTTCAAGTTCAAATTGACTTATCTAAGCTTCGCAACTTAGTGGCGTCTCCATTGCTAGCAAAATACAATCTGATTTCATGCTTTTGGTTATCATGGACGTGAGTTTCATGGTGGTTAGGGGCTGATATTGGTTGGGTTTTGTTCCTACAAAATCAGTATTCAAAGTTCTTGGGGTTTTGAGAAAGATGCTTGGGGGTTTGCTTTGTTTCAAACCCAAGTGAGTTCTTGTCAACGAGAAAGAAATTGTACGCTCCCACTGACCCCATTATCAAATATGTATTCTCCATGCTTTGATAAAATCAGACAATCTGACTGTATCAAAATTAGAGAACACATATTTTCAGAAAGCTCACCCGAGTCTACAATAGGCTCTATAAGCCATTATATCAAATTACGATCTTAGCAGAATAAAAATTCCAGGGCCATCCCGGAACAAACTCTTCAAACAAAGAAAACACAATGGATCTTTTCTTCGAAGAAACCATTCAGGAACTCCACTTTGTATTCCTAGCTAAAATACATAGTTTAATATAAACATTAACCAACAGATCCTTAATTGTTTAATTAGTGCGACTAGAGACAAGGTTTCTCAGAGTCTACAATAGATTGCTGAGTATAACCTTTCTCATTGTCATACTATAAAGGTCAAACCTTTAATAAGCTCATTTTGCTTTTGCTGCGCAAACAATTTGCATAATTTTATGAATAATTCATAACGAAAGCTCAATCAAATTCCAAACTTGATCGTAGAAAGCTACGAACAATCTTAGATCTATGGTTCAATGCTAATGACATGAGTCCAACCACACCAGAGACATTACATGATGCATCTAATAACTTGGAGGAACCCATGCAGTTGCCAACAGGTCCAATCACACGCCAAAGAGCAAAGAAGATCAGAGAGGCCTTTTCGGGACTAGCTCAGAGCTATGTGACCAGTTTCAGCAACCAAGTCAAGTGCACACCAGAGACACATATGGGCATAACCAGAGAGGTCCCCAAGCTATTTCATTTGACCCAGATCAGCTTCAGCACCAGCACCCTTTTGACCCGATTTCACCCATTTTGGGACTATGTTGAATTCGGACAAATGGGGGCATTTTTGTCATTTGTGCTCGACATTTTGACTTTATTTATGATGTAATTAGCATGGTTGACTATGCCATTAGGCTTAATTATGCTTAGATCTCTACTTAGCCGGAAGCACGTCAATTTACTATAGCATGTAAGCACCTCAATTAGCTTAAGTGAGATTAGCTTCTAATCTTTGTTTTAAGTTTATTTAGGTGCAAAAGGACCTTAATGGTCGTGGTTGAGGTGCTTGACTTAGGGCTTTTGGTAATTTTAGCTCTAGGGTCATTTTAGTCTTTTTACTCTCTTGTAACCCTTATTATATGACTCTTCTTTGTATTTTGGAGACAACCAACGTAATATACAGAATTTTGAAAGAGATAAAAGCTTGAGCTTTCCATGGCTATGGCCAAAACCTTGTTGAGGGAGGGATTCCCCTTTTCAAGTTCAAATTGACTTATCTAAGCTTGGCAACTTAGTGGCGTCTCCATTGCTAGCAAAATACAATCTGATTTCATGCTTGTGGTTATCATGGACGTGAGTTTCATGGTGGTTAGGGGCTGATCTTGGTTGGGTTTTGTTCCTACAAAATCAATATTCAAAGTTCTTGGGGTTTTGAGAAAGATGCTTGGGGTTTGCTTGGTTTCCAACCCAAGTGAGTTCTTGTCAGCTAACTTTCGAAATCAATATCAAATATCGCTCCCACTATAAGTTATAAGATAATTTTCTTTGATAAGAAAATAATAGAACCATTAAGTATCAAATACTACGCTAAAGATTCTGACATCCTATTGGACTTATATGGAAGCTGTCTAAGGGTCTTTTAATCATATTAATTATGTAGTTCCATTTATAGTTTATCACTCTCACATTTAACTTCAATAAGTCAAGTCTTTTCTACAATGGTCAACATCCGATGTTACACACCAAGTAATAAAATAGTTTTATTACTCAGGATCGTAAAAAAGATATTCCATCAAATAGAATACAATATTCTATTAAATAGAATAAATGATAAACTTTTGCTTGTAGCTCCGAGGCGTAAGTACTTTCAATTATATAACCATTATACAAAAGAAAGATTCAAATCTCAAACTTTTCAAGATTCAAATTTTCTACCTATACATATCATAAATGTAACTATAGAAATTAATGGAACATTAATTAAAAGGATGAATTAGTGTTACTGGAGCATATCCCCAAGAGTATTTTTTTTTGGATAAAGAAATCCCAAAGAGTATTGAAACTAATTCGGTAACACTCATTATCAAACGAATCAAATCATATAAGATTCGATTTCTCCCACTGACCAATTCCATCACGATGGAATCATAGAAGAATAATATTGAGTAAGAATCACATTCATTAAATAATCTTAGAACTAATTGCCATAAATTCATATGTTTGATCGCATCAAACATCTTTGAACAATTCAAAGAATCATGATGAATTTTAAAGTTACAGTTTTCAAAACTTCAAATCGAATATCTTTGAACCATTCAAAATATTTTATCCGCGTTTCATCAGAAACATATTGAAAGTTCTCGAACCATTCAAGACTTTCAATATATATTCTTTTAGAAACACATAACTAAGTCATGACAACTCATTAACTAAGTTACAAAGCAAAGAAAACTATTCAAGGTAATTTATGTTAGTGTCTCTAGGACTTGCCAGAGAATCCTAAACATGATTATAATGTGAATAATTCAAGAAAGTTTACGGAAAAAACTTACATTGATTGAATGAGATTCAAAACTTTTCTTTGTTGTAGAAATGGCAGTCCCCGATGGGGGGTCGTCGGCGCTGATTTGTTTGGGTTTGGCTCTACTCTTCTCTGTTTTAATGATTTTTGGTTGTTGGAACATTCGGGGTCTCAATGACCCATTAAAACATGCTGAGGTTAGGAGGTTTCTTCGTGATGAGAAGCTCTCGTTGTGTGGTTTAGTTGAAACCAAGGTTAAGGAGGTTAATTTTGAGAATGTCTCTCGTGCGATTAATCATTCATGGAAGTTTTTTTTGCCACTCTGATATTCGCCCGTTGGTCGTATCTGGGTGTGTTGGAACCCTAGGACATTGATGTTAGCATTATTCGCTCTTCAGCTCAAGTTATTCATTGTAGTGTGTCTCATATTTCTGGGATGTGGAATTGTGTGGTTTCGGTGGTTTATGGTGAGTGTGACTATGAGAAGCGTCCCCAAGGGGTGTGGCTTGGTGGTGTAGGGTCCAGGATCTCACATTGAGGTTCTGGGTTCGAATCAGGGGGTGCACTTCTTATAAGAGCCTAGGATAGCCGGTGGTTTTACCTGCGCCGCGGCCCAGAATGGGTGGTTTGGTGGCGGGGTTTCCATCGTTTCCAAAAAAAAGACTACGAGAAGCGTCGGGAGCTTTGGGCCGACCTGATTTCTAGTGGTAGTGTTTTTGATGATTCTCCGTGGCTTGTTTTGGGAGACTTCAATGCTATTCGCTCTCCGATTGAGCATTGTGGTGGATCTGTGGCTTGGCCGGCTTGGAAAGCCGATTTGGGCTGCTGTTTGGGTCAGGCTGGTTTGGATGATCTTCAATTCTCTGGTTGTCAGTTTACTTGGTTTAATAAGCAGATTAAGTCTCCTATTTGGCGTAAGTTGGACCGTGTTCTCGTTAATCCTTCTTGGGAGTGTCTCTTCCCGGGTTCTTCTGCCCGCTTTCTTCCCCCCAAATTTCAGATCATTCTCCTATGATAGTTAAACTTGCAGAGCTCCCTAAGAGGAAAATTCCCTTCAAATTCTTTGATTTTTGGGTTGATCATCCCGATTTTCTCTTTGTTGTGGCTAGGGCTTGGGATATTGATGTTCATGGTACTCCGATGTTCCGTTTATGTTGTAAGCTGAAGAGTGTTAAGTTGGCCTTAAAGAAGTTTAATATTGAGCATTTCTCTAAGATTCCGTGTAGGGTTTTGGAGATTAGGAGGGAGTTGGATAGAGTGCGGTGTGCTTTACAGGAGTGCCCTAGTGACCCTGCTCTGTTAGCTGAAGAAGCTAGTCTTTCATTATGGTATGGTGACATGAGTCGGGCTGAGGAAGGCTTCAATAGACAGAAATATCCTGTTCAGTGGCTAAACCTTGGGGATCAGAATACTAAATTCTTCTTTACTGCTATGAAGAGTTTTCACGCCCGTAGCAAGATTACTTCTATCAATAAAGAGGATGGGACCCGTGTGGAGGATGATGTTTTGGTTAGAGATGAGATTGTTTATTTTTTTTGAGACCCTTTTGGGTCCCCAGCACTGTCAGCAGGATATTGATAGGGTTACCCTTCGATCTGCTATTACTAGACATGTGACTGCTGAGTAGAGTGAGACTCTTACCCGGGAGGTTTCAGATGAGGAGATTAAGGCTGTCTTGTTCGCGCTGAAGGACAATAAAGCTCCAGGCCCAGATGGGTTTAATTCAGGTTTCTTTAAGAAGTCTTGGAGTGTTGTAGGGGATGATGTCCTTTGTGCTATTCACTCTTTCTTTTCCTCTGGGCGTCTCTTGAGGCAGGTTAATGCTACTTCTATTGCTCTGATTCCTAAGATTCCCAACCCTTCCCAGGTTAAGGATTATCGGCCTATTTCTTGTTGCAACACTATTTGCAAGTGTATTGCTAAGCTTATTGAGAATAAGATCAAAGTTATCCTTCCATCTGTGATCAGTCATAATCAATATGCTTTTGTTGCGAGTAGGCATATCAGCGACAATATTCTTTTGTGTCAGGAATTGGTTCGGAATTATCATCGGACTGGTGGTTCCCCGAGATGTGCTCTTAAGATTGACTTGATGAAAGCTTATGACACTGTTCGTTGGGACTTTTTGGTTAAGGTTTTGCGGACTGTTGGTATTCCAGAGAGGATGGTGGGTTGGATTCAGGAGTGTATGACTTCTACTAGGTTTTCTGTGTCTATTAATGGAGAGTTGCATGGTTTTTTCTCTGGGCCTATGTCTCATTATCTCTTTGTTTTGGCTATGGAAGTTCTGTCAGGTTTACTTCATAAAATGGCTCTTAATCAGGGTTTCAAGTTCCACTGGCGGTGTTCTAAGGACCGTCTCACTCATCTTTGCTTTGCGGATGACCTTATGATTTTTTGTAAAGCGGATTCATCCTCTGTTTCCTTGATCAAGGATTCTCTCGGACAGTTCAGTGGTTTATCGGTTTAATCCCGAATCCAGCTAAAAGTCATTTCTTCTCCTCTGGTATCTCTTCTACCCTTCAGGGCCAGCTGTGTCATGTTTGGGGTTCCAAGTATGGATTCTTCCAGTGCGGTATTTGGGAGTCCTTTGATTTCTACTAAACTCCAGGCCTCAGATTGTGCTTCTCTTGTGGATCATATTATCATGCGTGCTAAGAGTTGGAGTAGTAAGTTTCTCTCTTATGCGGGGCGGCTTCAGCTCATTAAGTCTGTTTTGTTCTCCATTTAAGTTTATTGGTCTTCTTTATTTATTCTTCCTAAGTCTGTTTGACATGAATCCAACAACTCAAGGAACATTAGATCCTTTGCAATTGCCAACAGGCCCAATCACACGCCAAAGAGCTAAGAAGATCAGAGACGCAATGGCGGGGCTAGCGCAGAATGCCATGGTCGAGTGTGACAGACAACTCCGGGGCATATTGGCGTCACATGAGGGCTTCAATGGAGTGGGTCCGAAGCTATTTCACTTGACCCAAGTCATACCAGAGTAACGCACCAGCAATCTTGAAGCCGAGTATATTTTTAACGGATCAAGCCGATTCAAGGCCGACACTAAATATTCGGCCAAGACAAGACTTATTGGACTTTATGACACATCATTATGCCTTTATACATGGAATCCACGAATTTGGAGGACTTTTGGTGCAAGGAAACAACTTTAGACAAATTTGGAAAAGTTTTCCACATTTGTTGACTTTTATGATTTTGTGTTTTTACTTTAGACTTTTTTGGCAAAGTTATTTATTAAGTCTTTGTTTGTTATTGATTAAGTCTTTGTTTCTTTTGACTTTGTGTTTGTTATTAAATGTCTATTAAGGGCATGGCCATTTAATAGCCATTAGTTAGCAACTTAGGGTGTTTTGGTCATTTTGCACCCATTAGGGTTTATTTCATTGTACTATTTAAACTCATTTCATCTTAATGAGAAGCTAATCACCAAATTTCGAAATTCATCTCCATTGAGAGCTTGGCTTTGTCCAAAAATTGCTTAAGGGAGGGATTCCCCTTATTTCATGCAATCGACTTATCTAAGGCGTGGCAACCTTAGTGGCGTCTCCGTGCTAGCAGAACACTTCAAGGAATCATCTTAAGGGTTCTCAAAGACAAGTTCTTTGTGGGTCTTCTTTGTGGCCTTGGAAGGGTTTTGTTCCTACAAAATCAAATTTGCGGTTCTTGGGGTTCTGTCCGCTGCGAGGGGTTTGCTTGGCCTAATCCTCCAAGTGAGTTCCGCGTCATTTGGTATCAGAGCTTAGGGTTCCAAGGTCTGATTTTTCTGTCTTTACTTTGTGTTTTTTTGATTTAGTCTTATTTTGTTTGTTGGTCATCAAGATACTTGTTCATCTTGATTCTTATTTTTTGTTGGATCTTGTTGGTTCTTGCTGTTTCTTGTTTATTTGTGATCAAAATAGCATGAATAACATTCTGCCTTTGAGTGTTTTTGATTGATCATGAGTATTTCTTCATGTTCTAGTTTCGGTCTTTGAGTCAAAATTAGAGCTTTATTTTCTTTACTTAAATAAAGTGTTTATTTGTTAATTGTATGTTACTAGGACGTGTTCAACATTGTTATTAAGTTATTTGTGTTAAAAAAAAAAAAAAAAAGGAATCAGGTCAGATTTGATAAAAAAAAAAAAAAGAATCAGGTCAGATTTGACCATGTGAGATTTATTGACATATCTTGTCTTTCTATTGTTGAATACGTGCAATTAGTGTTGTTTCCCTAAGTATTATTCATATCAGCTTTGCAAAAATCAGAATTGACATCATTCATCTTGGCATTTGCGTGAACTTGCTTATTTGCATTCCTGTGATCTTAGTGCAATCTTGTGAGTTTGAGTGAAAAGAAAGAGTGTTTGAGTGCATTGGTGATGAAAGTGAGTGAATGAATGATGAAACAAATTGAAATGCATGAAGTTGATAATTGTCGTGAGTTATACATAGTGTACCTTTGCTGATTTGTGTTGTTAATGTTGAAGAATCAAGTGAAGTGAGGTTGAGTGCACCAAATTTGCACTAATTTCGTGTATATCCAAGCAAGTTTTACTTGCTACCTCTTGAAATATTGATATTTGCATTGTATTTCATTTGCTTTGTATACACTTGTGAGTGTGAGAGGCAAAAGAAAGGAGTGAAAAGAGAAAAGTTAAAAAAAAAGAAAAAAAAAAAGAGTAAGTGAGACAAAACAGTAAAGAGTGATTACAAGATTGGCTAAGTGTCACATTGAGTGCTTGCTTGTTTGTTTGCGCATTTCGCTAACTCATTTTTTTTCTTATTCCGTGCTCTTTAGCTTAAGTTTCTTTGATTGAGTCTTAGTGATTACTATTCTTATTCGCATTATTCCACCTACCCTATATACATCATTGGTTCTTGTTGTTTATGCTAGCTTGAAGATTACACATTGTTGTTAACTTTGGGTAAGTCATATTCACATCATATTGAGTGTAAACACGAGTGGAGTGATACATATTGAGTATAAACACGAGTGGAGTGATACATATTTGAGTGTAAAACGTGAGCTTGTGAGATTGTGAGGTTTTGAGGATATCTAATTATTTTCACATATTGTTACTTCTAATCTGTTTGTTGAAGCTTTGAGATGGCAGGTACTAGTTTGACAGTGGATGAAAAACTTGAGGCTTTAGAAAGGAAATTCATGGATATGATGGAAAACATGAATGCTGCTTTTGATAAGTTGTCCAGGGAAGTAGAGAGTAATCGAACAGGTAGTGTTCCCAGACCACCACCTCGACATATACCACCACCTCAGAATGTGGCACCACGACGGGCACCACCAGATGAAGAAGAAGCTGAAAATGAGTTTGATGATTCTGATGATCTTAATGATGTGGAGGAGAGATTTCAGCCAGAGCCTGATAGGAGGCCTAATAGGAGGTTTGATAGGAGGAATGATAGGAGGGATAGGCGGTTTGATGGTAGAGGTGCATTTGATGACAGAAGAGGGGATTATGATAGGAGAGGATACGGTAGACATGGTGATGTTGATGGTGATTTGAGCAGCATCAAGATCAAAATACCAAACTTCCGAGGCAAGAATGATCCAGAAGCATATTTAGAGTGGGAGAAGAAAATAGAATTGATTTTCAATTGTCATCATTACTCAGATGAAAAGAAGATCAATCTAGCAGTCATGGAATTCACAGATTATGCTATGATTTGGTGGGATCAGATTGTCACCAACCGAATGAGGAATTATGAGAGGCCAATTCAGACATGGGAAGAACTTCGAGGTCTCATGAGGAAACGATTTATACCCAGCCATTACTACCGAGAGTTGTATCAGAAACTACAACATTTGTATCAGGGGACCAAGAGTGTAGAGGATTATTATACTGAGATGGAGGTTGCCATGATCAGGGCGAATGTAGTGGAGGATGCAGAGGCTACTATGGCACGGTTTTTAGGGGGCTTGAACAAAGAGATTGCCAACATGGTGGAGTTGCATCATTATGTTGATTTGGAGGATATGCTTCACATGGCTGTCAAGGTAGAAAGGCAACTCAAGAAGAAGTCTACATCCAGATTTGGTACTCAGACTACTTCTACATGGAAGGGGAAATGGGTTCCTAATGATCGACGAGATGGAGGCTTTAACAAGCCAATGGCTGAACCTGGTGCCAAGGGTAAAGAAGTTGCAGAACCAGGCAAGGCTAGAATGAAACCTGAAGGTACAACACCAAAGACAAAGGACATCAAGTGTTTCAAGTGTTTGGGCATGGGACACTATTCTTCACAGTGCCCTAACAGGCGCACCTTAGTGATTGATAAGAAGAGTGGTGAAGTACATTCTACTGACAGTGAGGTTGAGGTTGATGATGATGAGCCTGAGATTGAGGATACTAGTGACAAAGAGGGAGCTGCATACCCGCTGGATAACTTGTCCTTAGTTGTCAAGCGTGTTTTGAGTGCACAAATTGTTGAGGATGAGAGTGATCAACAGAGGGAGAACATATTTCATACCAGATGCCGTGTGAATGGTAAAGGGTGTAGTATGATCATTGACGGGGGCAGTTGTGCTAATGTCGCAAGTACGGCTTTAGTTGAGAGGTTGGGATTAGATTGCTTGAAGCATCCCAAGCCTTATAAGTTGCAGTGGTTAAATGATTGTGGCGAGATAAAGGTGACAAAGCAGGTGTTATTGAGCTTTACAATTGGGCCATACACTGATGATGTCCTATGTGATGTGATACCGATGCATGCAGGACATATTCTTTTGGGCAGGCCGTGGCAGTTTGATAGGAAAGTTATTCACGATGGGTTCAAGAATAAGTATTCCTTTCAATATAAGGGAAAACCCATTACCTTGTACCCACTCACACCAAAGCAAGTCCACGAGGATCAAGTCAAGTTGCAACTTGAGAGAGATAGAGAGATTGAGAGTGCAAACACAACCTTGGGGAAAACACGTGAGGGGAGTGTGACCGAACCTAGTAAGGAAAATAAGGCAAAGGCCGTGAGTGTTTCTAAGGGGAGTGTGAGTGAACTTAAGGGGGAAACAAAAGGGCGAGTGAAAAAGAGCTTTTACATGGGTGAAGGTGAAGCAAGGAAAGCTTTTAAGGCTAGCAAGCTTATGCTTTTGTTGGTCTACAAGGAACACCGTATTTGTATTGCTAACACTGACCCTTTGCTTCCTGTGTCCATTTCATCTCTTTTGCAGGAATTCAGTGATGTGCTGACAGAGGACATTCCTAGTGGGCTTCCACCCATTAGAGGTATTGAGCACCAGATAGATTTCTTACCTGGCGCAGTCATTCCCAACAGACCAGCCTACCGAAGCAATCCGGAGGAGACGAAGGAACTTCAGAAGCAAGTGAGGGAGTTGATGGAGAAAGGGTATGTTAGAGAAAGTATGAGTCCATGTGCGGTACCAGTTCTTCTAGTTCCTAAGAAAGATGGGTCGTGGCGTATGTGCGTTGATTGTCGAGCGATCAACAATATAACGGTAAAGTATCGTCACCCTATTCCTAGACTAGATGACATGTTGGATGAATTGCATGGTTCCAAGTTTTTAGTAAGATTGATTTAAAGAGTGGATACCATCAAATTCGCATGAGAGAAGGAGATGAGTGGAAAACTGCATTTAAGACCAAGTATGGCTTGTATGAATGGTTAGTTATGCCATTTGGTCTTACAAACGCACCTAGCACATTTATGAGATTGATGAATCATGTTATGCGTGCTTTTATAGGTAAGTTTGTTGTAGTTTATTTTGATGACATCTTAGTTTACAGTAAAACATTAGATGAGCATGTTACACATTTGAAGCATGTTCTTGAAGTGTTGAGACAGGAAAAACTGTATGCTAACTTTGGTAAGTGCACTTTTTGTATGGATAGGATTGTTTTCCTTGGTTTTGTTGTAAGTGCAGATGGCATCGAAGTTGATGTAGAGAAGGTGAAGGCGATTCAGGATTGGCCTACACCAACGACAGTGACAGAAGTTAGAAGCTTCCATGGATTAGCAAGCTTCTACCGCAGATTTGTTAAAGACTTCAGTAGTATTGCTGCACCACTGACTGAAGTAGTGAAGAAAACTATTGGTTTCAAATGGGGACAAGAGCAGGAGCGTGCATTCCAGGATCTTAAAATGAAGTTATGTAGTGCACCAGTTTTGGCGCTACCCAATTTTGAAAAGACATTTGAGATTGAGTGTGATGCATCCGGAATAGGCATTGGAGCTGTTCTTATGCAAGAAAAGCGACCAATAGCTTACTTTAGTGAGAAGCTGAATGGAGCAGTTTTGAGGTACCCCACATATGACAAGGAGTTGTATGCGCTAGTGAGAGCCCTTGAGACTTGGCAGCATTATCTGTGGCCTCGAGAATTTGTGATCCATACTGATCATGAATCATTGAAGCACTTGAAGGGCCAAGGTAAGTTGAACAAACGACACGCAAAGTGGTTGGAGTTCATTGAGACATTTCCATACGTAATTCGCTACAAACAAGGTAAGGAAAACATTGTCGCTGATGCACTATCGCGAAGGTATGCTTTACTTACTTCATTGAGTGCAAGAATGCTTGGGTTTGAATTTATTAAAGAACTTTATGCAAATGATACTGACTTTAGTACCATCTATGCTGCATGTGAAAAGTCTACCTTTAATAAATTCTATCAACATGACAGGTTTCTGTTTAGGGAGAATAGATTATGCATTCCTGTTTGTAGTATGCGTGAGTTGTTAGTTAGAGAAGCGCATGGGGGAGGTTTAATGGGGCACTTTGGCATTTCTAAGACCTTAGGGGTATTGAGTGAACATTTTTATTGGCCTAAAATGCGGAGAGATATTGAGCGTTTGTGTGATAAATGCTTGATTTGTAAAAAGGCTAAATCTAAGGTTATGCCTCATGGGTTGTATACACCGTTGCCTGTACCTAGTGAGCCGTGGGTAGATGTATCAATGGATTTTATATTGGGTTTACCTAGGACTAGGCATGGTAGAGATTCCATCTTTGTAGTGGTTGATAGGTTCAGTAAGATGGCACACTTTATAGCATGTCATAAAACTGATGATGCCACTAACATTGCTGACTTATTCTTTAGAGAAGTGGTACGACTCCATGGAATTCCACGGAGTATAGTTTCAGATCGTGATGTTAAATTCCTTAGTCACTTTTGGAAAGTTTTATGGGGTAAGTTAGGAACAAAACTTTTGTATTCTACTACTTGTCATCCCCAAACTGATGGACAGACTGAAGTGGTTAATAGGACTTTGACTCAGTTGTTGCGTACTATTGTCTCTAAGAACTTGAAAACTTGGGAGGATTGTTTGCCTTTTGTTGAATTTGCATATAATCGTAGCATTCATTCTTCCACATCTTATTCACCATTTGAAATTGTTTATGGTTTTCAACCACTAACTCCATTAGATTTGTTACCATTGCCTGTTTATGAGCATGCAGGGTTAGATGGAAAAAAGAAAGCTGATTTGGTGAAACACATACATGAGAAAGCAAGAGAGCACATACAACGAAAGAATGAACAATATGCTTCTCATGCCAATAAGGGAAGAAAACGTGTGGTATTTCAACCTGGAGATTGGGTTTGGGTACACATGCGAAAGGAAAGATTTCCTGAACAGCGTAAATCCAAGCTACAACCGAGAGGGGATGGTCCATTTCAAGTCTTGGAACGGATTAATGACAATGCATACAAGCTGGATTTACAAGGTGAGCATAATGTGTCTGCGACATTTAATGTTTCTGACTTAACTCTTTTTGATGCAGGTACAGATTCGAGGTCGAATCCTTTTCAAGAGGGAGGGAATGACATGAATCCAACAACTCAAGGAACATTAGATCCTTTGCAATTGCCAACAGGCCCAATCACACGCCAAAGAGCTAAGAAGATCAGAGACGCAATGGCGGGGCTAGCGCAGAATGCCATGGTCGAGTGTGACAGACAACTCCGGGGCATATTGGCGTCACATGAGGGCTTCAATGGAGTGGGTCCGAAGCTATTTCACTTGACCCAAGTCATACCAGAGTAACGCACCAGCAATCTTGAAGCCGAGTATATTTTTAACGGATCAAGCCGATTCAAGGCGACACTAAATATTCGGCCAAGACAAGACTTATTGGACTTTATGACACATCATTATGCCTTTATACATGGAATCCACGAATTTGGAGGACTTTTGGTGCAAGGAAACAACTTTAGACAATTTGGAAAAGTTTTCCACATTTGTTGACTTTTATGATTTTGTGTTTTTACTTTAGACTTTTTTGGCAAAGTTATTTATTAAGTCTTTGTTTGTTATTGATTAAGTCTTTGTTTCTTTTGACTTTGTGTTTGTTATTAAATGTCTATTAAGGGCATGGCCATTTAATAGCCATTAGTTAGCAACTTAGGGTGTTTTGGTCATTTTGCACCCATTAGGGTTTATTTCATTGTACTATTTAAACTCATTTCATCTTAATGAGAAGCTAATCACCAAATTTCGAAATTCATCTCCATTGAGAGCTTGGCTTTGTCCAAAAATTGCTTAAGGGAGGGATTCCCCTTATTTCATGCAATCGACTTATCTAAGGCGTGGCAACCTTAGTGGCGTCTCCGTGCTAGCAGAACACTTCAAGGAATCATCTTAAGGGTTCTCAAAGACAAGTTCTTTGTGGGTCTTCTTTGTGGCCTTGGAAGGGTTTTGTTCCTACAAAATCAAATTTGCGGTTCTTGGGGTTCTGTCCGCTGCGAGGGGTTTGCTTGGCCTAATCCTCCAAGTGAGTTCCGCGTCACTGTTATTAGGAAAGTGGAGACGATTCTCCGTTCTTTCCTTTGGAAGGGTAGCACGCTCACCTCTTTTGGGGCGAGAGTGGCTTGGAGTAGAGTTTGTCTACCTCTAAAGGAAGGGGGCTGGGGATTAAGAGATTGGATACTTGAATAGAGCGGCTATTGTTAAGCACATTGGTTTCTTTGTTCTGGCCAAGTTTCTTCTTGGTCGAATGGGTTCACTCTTATATGTTGAGGGGGAGAAGTTTTTGGGAGGTGACTTGTCCTACAGATGCTCTTGGAGTTGGCGTAAGATTTTGGAGCTTCGTTCTTGGTCCCGGCGGCGGATGAGAGTTATGATTGGGAATGGTGAGAAGACTTTATTGTGGTTTGATTTTTGGCATCCTATGGGTCCGATTGTGGACACGTTGGGTGAGAGAATGATTTATGACTCTGGCTTGGATAGGATGGCTACAATTTCTTCCATTATCTCGTATTCTTCTTGGCGATGGCCACCATCTAGGTCTGCTGCCCTTGTTGATTTGGCTCGGTCCCATCTTCCGAATCCTTTTAGTATGAGGGAGGATGAGCTGGTTTGGGAGGATGATATGAGTGGGAGATTTTCTATGGATAATGCCTGGAATGCCATGCGGACAAGGGGAACATTGTTGCATTGGTCTCGAGTTGTTTGGTTCCGGAAGGCCATTCCCCGCCATTCCTTTTTGCTTTGGATGTCTATTCAGAGAGGCCTTTGTACTCAGGATAGTTTGATGAGGTTCGGTATCTCTGCTTGCTCGCGTTGTATTCTTTGTGGTTGTTCAAGTGAGGACATTGATCATCTTTTCTTCAAGTGCTTCTTCTCTTCGAGGGTCTGGTCGACTGTGCTGGCTATGTGTGGGTTAGATTGGAGATGCCGGGATTCGCTTTAGACTGTTGAGTGGATGTGTCAGTTTACCGATGCCTCTTTACGTCATCTTCTTGTTCAGCTATCTTTTACAGCGTCAGTCTACCATATTTGGAGGGAGAGGAATGCCCGCACTCATGATGTGCCTCTTCGGCCTGTTTCTGTTCTTCTTAGTGATATTGTTTTTGATGTTCGGAATCGTGCTAGCTTATTACGGAAGGTGAAACCATCTTATGACAATAAATGGCTTCACATATCCTAGCACTTGCCCGATGACATCTTCTGTTGATCTTATTTTGCTTGTTGCCTTTCAACTTTTCTTCTAGGAGGGCTTGTCCTCTCTAGTTGCTTGGGGTATGCCCCTTTTCTCTTGTATAGTTTTCTTTTCGTTATAATACTTACTTTATCCAAAAAAAAGAAGCTCCAAGCTTTCTTTTGAATTCCAAACTCAAGGGTGAGTTTCCCTATCACATTCTTTGACTCCCTAAGTGCTAGCAATGATGATTTTTGAAGCAAAAATCTAATGGAGATGGAGAGCCAAGCTCACGGCAATAGAGGAATTTGGAGGAAGGAGAGAGTTGTGAATAGTGCTTTGTGTTTTCCAAAAACAACATAATAAAGTTGACTTCTAAAGTTAACTTAAGTGTGTTGTTGTATTGAATTAATAAATCCAATTTATTATGCTAACTGCCTATGACATCGGCGACCCCTACACTGTTGGGCTCACGACCCGTAGAGAGTATGGATAGTTCCGCGGAGGACTAATCGGTGAATAATGGAGTCGTCACCCAATATGAATACCAAAAATGATTTAAGGCCGCACTACCCTCCTTGCAAGGTTCGAACTTAAATCCGTTTGGGTTCAGAATGGTCCTTTACTGGTGTCAGTATGATATTTATGCTTAAATGAGGTATCATCATATCTTATAATGCAAAATCATGCAATAATAATTTAAATAACATGCACGACTCAAGCATATAATAAAATACAGTAAACAAATGACGTTTCAATGCAGAAATAAACAATTAAAGCAACGATTAAATAAACTAAAGCATGCACTAGGTGGGCCTGGCCTCAGGGAGACTTGGCCGAACTTAGCCTAAGGTCATCCGTATAAAGAATTAAATCTTCATGTCTGGCCGGATTTACTATGCAGTCCAGAAACACAAAAACATTCATACGCAATAACAAACATAATAAACATGCATTTGTTGATATATTCATAACGAAACAGCCATCTCTCGATGATACATAGAGTTATATCTCGAGTGCGAACTATACCACCATCCATTCGAAATCGGCTATGGACCTTACGTCAGGTTTCCTTCATATAAAACACGAAATAATAGATCGGATATAATGCACGTACGGCCAGACAAATGATAAATCTGGTCGGACATATTTCACAAACATGACAATAAACAGAGCATGCAAATAACGATAGCAAATCATGACATCCTTAAATAATAACAAATTAGCAGCACATGCATATTATCAACCAAAGCAGGAGAACTAAACAGCTAAATGTTCATAACCTAATAATAACGAGAATAACATAAAGATAGCTAAACATGTAGTAAAATACAAAAAGCAATAAGTGGGGTCAGATATATCTATATTTGGCCGGGTGTATCTGGGTGTCCGACCAGACGTGGCCTACGTCCGGCCGGAGATACTGTGTAAAAACCTGAATCTCATATGTGCATAAGTATTAAAGAATGTGCCATCATGTCATAGCTTTTCCAATATTGTTTGACTATGAAGATCCTCCTGAGCGTTGGGTCACCATTGGTTTCACACCATGAAGTATTGAACTCTAAAGGGATGAAGGTTTTCACCATTATCTTTCTTACGGTTTTTGTTTCTTTTCCAAATTTTTATTAGCTAATTGATATGGATTCATTAGCCCATAATACTCAAAAAGTCCTCTCTTTTTATAGTGAAACGGAATGAGGCTGAGGATGGAAGAGGGAGCAAAATCCCTATCCTCCTCCAATTTATCCCTAGTGATTGGCAATCAAAACGTCAGACACAACTCCAAATATGTCTGTGTAACGACCCGGGTTATTTTAACGAAATTGCGCAAATTTATTTTCGCCTGTATAGTCTTACTTGTATGGTAAAATGGGAATTTTATAAGATATTAATTAAAAAAATACTGTTAACTAATTTCATGGGTTAATTTGGAAATTCATTAAATTAATAAAAATAAATCAAGATATTTATATCACACATTTTAGAAACACACACATGTGTATTATATTAAATACTCACACACACACACACATAATATACACATACACAGTTCACACACACATAAAACCAGTAAAACAAAACAGAGAAGCAGAAAACAGAGAGAAGAGAGCCGATAGAAGAGAAAGAGATTGAGAAGGAGAAAGGAAGCCGAGCAGTAAAAGCATGGAGAGATGAGGAAAAGCAGAACCGAGAGCGGGAAAAGCTGAGAAAGATGTGGGAGAGGAGAGAGAGACCGAGAGAAGAGCAGTCCAGTTTCGTCCTTGGCCGCCGGCGAGTTTCTGGTGTGTCTCCGACACCGGATTTGCTAAGCAGAGAGAGAAGTAAGTACACTATGTTATGATTTCCTTGATTTTAAAAACTTGGATTTGAAAGCAAATTCGAGTTGGGTAAAGAAACGAATTGAAATCATGATTGGAGTGATTAAAATAGGTAATCTAGCATGAAAATGAAAGAAATTTGTTGAATTTTGTTGATGGTGTTTTTTAGGCACTATGATATTTAAGCAGCACGGCTGGGGGTAAAAGGGTAACTCCATTCTTGATCGAGATCATTAATCCACATGAGTTAGGGGCCGAGCACTTATGATATGTAACCCGACCACATAAGATCTGATGACCGGGCATTATAAGATCGGCGGAAGCATTCTCAGTTCAAAGGACCATAATGACCGACCTCATGAAGACCGACCAGATAGCGAGATATGCTCCAGAAGATGACACCATATTCTTGCGGATAAGACGACAAGTTATCATTTTTTCATGGGGAAAACTGGTGAGACAGAGTCCTAGTAGGATAAAGAAAGTAAATGTAGTTTTGATTAGGAATCCTCATGGGAAAAGAGAATAGTTTTGACTAGGAATCCTTAGGGGAAAAGGGAATAGTTTCAACTAGGAAATTCTTATAGGAGAAGGAATCTAATTTCTACACTATTATAAATAGAAGGGTAGAGTGTGCATAAAGGGAAGAAACAAGTGGAGAGGATTAAGAATCATAATCAGGATCATTACCATCAGACTTGTAAAAAACACGAAGAGCGAGCTGAGAGCGTGTTTGAGTAATAAAAGTATCATCATTTTTGTGCCCGTGGACGTAGGTCGGACCAAGATCCGCCGAACCACGTTAAATCTCCTTGTCGATTGGCGTATTTATATCTGTCTTTTGCTATTTGCTTTTGGTCCCCCATAACCAAACAAATTCACTATTGAGGGAGGATTGTCTCGGGAGTAATATTCCCTTATTGCCCCTGAGACGAAATCCACCGTCAATAAATTTAAAAGAATTAAGTTGATAGAAGAAAAGAAGAAACATCAGTAACCCTAGACAATTTGGGAATTTTAGGGCTTCTTTATTATGATGAAATTCATTATACTGAAATGTGAAATGAATCCTTTGATTTTGATTTTGATTTGTGTTAATGAAAATTGATTCAAGAGTGTGTAAATGCCATTATGGCCGAAACTGATGAAGGTTGTGGAGGTTTGGAATTGCATCATGAAATTATGTTTAATGTATTGTATGAAATGTTTAGTTTTAAGGTTATGGAAATTGTTTAATTTATTTTCAAAACTGGTTCATGATGACTACTTTGGCCGAATGGTGGCTGAGGAAAGGAAATGGAATCTTTGTAATAAGGAAGTGTTATAAACTTAAAATAAATGATTTTGTGTTATGTGGGTGTGACTGTTGATAAGTTAAAATGAAATTGTGTATAAAGGAATGTAATGGCGAGTGCGATTTGTTAGAGTATTTTTTTTTAAGAAAAAGATGGGAATTGAATTTGTATAATGAATTTACTCTAAGTGATGATCGGTGTGTATTGATTTGAGAATGAAAACTTTAAACCTCTTTTGAACCGTGCTATAAAATAGAGTGAAAGAAGATGGTGTATGTAAGTATGTAATATATTATAGTTTGTAAATATGATGGGAATGATAACATAGATATATAAGTATGATTATGAAGCATAGGTTGGTATAGAACTGGAAAATCAGAATTGAATGAAAGTGCTGACGGGTATAACAGTGAAGTAAGTGAATAAACATAAATTTGAAGTTAGTGATTAATGTTCATAGATGTAAGTTCTAGTAGCGTTAACGTGTGTTAATTTGAGCATGTATTATGAAAATATATAAGGAGTGAAATCCATGTATCATTAATGAGTTAGAGATACATCACATATGCATGAGCATATATGACAATATGAAATAAGCATTCGTTAAAAGCATGATTAGGGAAAGTAAAAAGCATTAGAATATATGTATATATGCATGTGTTATCATTTCTAGAAGTCAAATTAAAGTTAAGAATGCTTTTAACGATTCAAAGTGTTTCTAAGAAATGGTTTTCAGATGCTTTTGACTAAAATGTATTTTAGAATATGTTTTCTTACAGGTATGAGATCTAAGCAAGAGTTTTATGGTTTTCGAGGCCTGAGGGAAAAACTAGGGGTGGGCGCGGTTCGGTTTGGTCCGGTTTTTGCTAAAAACCAAACCAAACCATATTTTACGGTTCGGATTTTTTACCTCTCAAATCAAACCATTAAAATAACGGTTTGGTTCGGATTAAAAAAATTTTAAACCAGCGGTTTACGGTTCGGTTCAGTTCGGTTTACGGATTATTATTAAAATAAATTTTCATCCACTTAAGTGAAAAAAAACTAGTCTATCCAACAAATAATATGAAGTGCTAGGGTGTAAGTTGTGACTCCAGGGAACACATGCACTCCATAAGGATTGAAAAATGAGGCACAATTAATTCTTGTATTTTTTAAAAATTACCTTGAATAATGATGCTACCATCATTCTAATTAAGAGACAAATCCAACATCTTACTTTCAAGAATAATGATGCTACTATAAAACAAAAAATTTGAATAAAAGTATTAACATACTAATAAAAAGAAAACATAGAATAAAATTAAAAGAAAAATATAAATTTTTTTAATTATAACGGTTCGGTTCGGTTTAACAGGTGCGGTTCGGATTAGCTCCTGAACCGAACCGTAAACCGTTTGGGGTGGGCCAATCCGAACCACAAACCGAACCGTTAGAAAAAAAACCATAAATTCGGTCCGGTTTGGTTCGGTTTGCGATTTGGTTCGGTTCAGTAGGTTTTTTTGCCCACCCCTAGGAAAAACTCACCCCAGTATGTAACTATTACAGTTGGAATTGACGGATACAGAAGACATGTGCACATGTAGGGCCAGGATGGCGGCTTAGGATCGTGTACCTGGTCCCTAGTATAGAGCTTGGGCGGTAGCATTGATCCGCTCCCCCAGTTCTAGTGGTGGTTACGTTGCAGTTGAGTTGTTGTCCTGGACGTGACTACACCCAGTTGAGTTGTTGTCCTGGGTGTAGGGCTCTACGTTGTAGTTGAGCTGTTGTCCTGGACGTAGAGCACCACCAGTTTCAGAGATGCCCAGTTGAGTTATGGTCCTGGGTGCAGAGAGACGTCCAGTTGAGTTATGGTCCTGGACGTAGAGCAGTTTTCAGTTTTCAGATACAGATTTTAGTTTTCTGAGATACAGATTTCAGATAGAGACTTCAGTTTTCAGAAATAGTTTTTCAGATGAACAGTTTTCAGAAAACAGTATTTCAGAGAGACGTTTTGTAAAAAGTTACAGAAAACAATTTTTAGAAAACAATTTTTTCAAAAAAAAGGTTTTCAGAAAAGCATTTTCTAGAAGCATAGCATGTTAAAGAAAATCATGGTTTATAAAGTTTGCATGGAAATCATATATTCTAGAAATCATTCGAGTTGTATTTGGCTGACATCAATGCATGATAATATGGTTACATTTAGATGCATATATGATTTTGATGATTGTATGTATAGTATGTTTACATAGAATGGGCATTTTGTAAAACACTAACGTATGATAGTATGACTATAAACACATGAATGCATGGCTGATAATAAAGTGTTAAATGTTTATTATAAAGAATATTTTATTATACCGATTTGATGATATTTCAAGGAGATAAAAGGAAGATAATTATAATAAATGTCCGGATTAGAACTAGCAAAGGAATAAGTAGGTAAGTATTAAGATATCAGAGTAGCGTAGCAGAAACGTGATGGATTTTGACTTAAATAGATAGAATATAGAAACTTGATGTGTACATTCTGGTTGTATGAAAATATAAATAGTAAATAAGATTAAAAGTTTGTGTAATCGGATTAGAAGGAATTTTTAACAAAAATGGCATGTTTGTTAAATGGTCAGGAATTAAGTAGTAACTCAGATTCTGTATATAATTGCATGGTCACATAGACAGTCAGGTTAAAATAGAAAAAAGACTCAGACTTTGCATGTGTTTGACGTTCAAGGAATGAGCATAGTTACTTACTGAGTCATTATGACTCACACCCCAACAATGTTTTGAGTTTTGCAGGTTGGTGACCTGATTGGTCGACTATAGTTTTCAGAGCTTGAGGAGCCGAATAGCAGCGTTGCAGTCAGCCAGTCACCAGGTCTTGGGAGTATCAGAGTCTAGTTGAATAAGCGTAGTTGTAAAAGTAATTGAGTTGTATAGTATAGTTGTAAGAGTTTTTGTTTATACGTATTTCCGGGCATAGAGCCCAATTATATTTTGTCTTGAGTTGTTTATGTAAGTGATATATTGTGTTGGGCCCTATAGGTTGTATTGAGGTGCTGGACTTTGATCCAGGTTGCATGAATTTTAGCAGAGGTCATGCCGAATTTTCGTCAGAGTCAGAGTCAGAGTCAGAGTCAGAGTCAGAGGCAAAGGCTTATGGAGTCAGGATTAGCCTGTCTCATGCCGGTAGCATCCTGACTTAGGTGGGATGTTACAGTCCGGCTGGTTTTAAGATTGGGATGTATATCCGGTCGAATGTAATCAAGACTGTAATTCAAGCTAGTTTAATTTTACAGGTTGGCTAACATCTCGATTCATGTTTGGCTGGCCATAGAATTTCAAGGTATGTCTGGCCAGGTTTTTCTGGCTAGAGACAAGGTAGTCCGGACATAGGTTATGTCCGACCGGCTTTTAGTTGTGTCCCCTACAGTTCATTTCCTTCCTGTCATTCATCCTTACACTTGCCAACTTTCAGAAGGTGTCCCTGTAAGAGACTCATTATCAGACTATACATAAAAATGCAGTGTCTACAGTCACCCCCACTTTAGTAGTCTTGTGTAGTGTGTGACAGTGACAAGTCTATTAAAGTCCTGCATGTATTTTTACTGACCTAGTTTGTCGGGAGTCACCAGACTAACTAGGTTGTGTTGTGGTTTGATTTATTATTTGATGGCCCCTCGAGCCTTCCAGTGCCTCATTTCGTTTGTCATTTCTGAAGTTGTTCCATTGCCGTTCCAAATCACATTGAATTTCCAGAATCCAATCGTCTTTGGCGTTCCAAGTCCGGTGGCGCTCGAAATCCATTTGGCGTGCTAGCCTTATCCAATCTTTCCAACTTCATCGGTGTTCCAAATTCGTTTACCATTCTAAATCTTGTGGCATTTAACTCCATCGATATGTGATATAAGGGACTCCTAGATTCCCCGCTTCATTTGGTTTATTTGATGATGGACCCTCAAGTTCGTCGATTCATTAAGTTGTGAAAGGCTCTATTCAAATGTCTTCATTCATGAGTTCATTTGTTTTATTGGTGTTCTAAATCCATTCCTAATTCCAATTTCAAGTTTGTCATTGTTCAAATTCATTTCCAAATTCATTGGTGTTCCAAATCCATTTCTAATTCCAAAATCCAAACATCTTTTTCTAATTTATTTTCAATTCCAAATTTCCAATTCCAATTTCCAAATTTGTCCAACTTTCCAAATCTCTGTGGCTTTTTAATTCTCGTTCCAAGACTTTCTAACTTCGTCAGTGGTCAAAACCCATCGGTGTTCTAAATCCGTCAATATTCCAAATCTATTGACGTTCTAAACCCATCAGTATTCCAAATCCATCGATGTTCTAAACCCATCAGTGTTCCAAATCCATCGATATTCCAAATCCATTGGTGAGCCAAACTTATTGGTGTCCCAAATTCGTCAAATCGTTTGTCTTCTGGGCTGTCCCCTTCTAAAATTCCTCTACCATTTTAGGCCCATTTTTGGCTCAAGGTATTCAAAAGTGCACTTCTACTATAAACATTTTCTTGATCCCAAGACATTCCAAAGTCTTCTTCTGTTATCGTTGTTCCTAAAATCTAGCAGTGGAAGCCACCCCCAGCTACTACGTTTAGGCGGGCCTCAACCCCGGTATTCTTTCTTATGCGAGCTTCGCCCCCAGGCCCTTCTGAGTTTGGTTGCTCGTGTCTTGGAGGCTTCAACTTTGAACTTCAACTAAGCGTTCTGTGTCATGCTCCGCTTCTTGGAGGCTGGCGTTTGTTCAAATTTCCTACAAAAGAAATTCTTTCTGTATATCTGCATGTATGTAGTATGCAAAATTTATCTAACTGTATGCCCGCCGTTTGGCTTGTAGGGTTTCAAAAATTATCTAATTGTGGAGGTACCGTTAGATTTTGTCTCATTTTCTACTCAGGATATCCCTCGGGATTTTCAAATCATCGACTTTGCTTTCCAAAATCTTTCCTTATTATGTAATTACTTTTTTTATGTTCTAAATAGTTTTTTTTCTTTGAAACCCAATCTCTTTTCAAAGTATGAGCATTGTCTAAACTCAAAATAAAATATCAACAAAAGTTTCACTTTTCGAATGCTTCTTCATGTGTGTGTGTTTCTTTTAGAAAGAATTACGCGAAACTCGAATCGGTTTATGCTGGCGTTGAGTATGGATTTAGTGCCGATAGTTTAGTTCATTTTATCCTTTCCTCTACCTAGACAAGCTAACACCTGGTTAATGATTAACAAGTTGTAAGTATTTCCCAAATGTTGATCTTATGTAGGGTTTATCCTTGGCTTTTTTAAGTCGTCAAATTATCTTTTGACACAGAGACTGCATATTTGTGATGCGAACCCCTGGTTACTCGATAATTTCACCAACTCAAGTTGCTTTGCATACTCAATATTTGAGTTGTCGTTTGACGGAAAAGTACTCACGGGGTTTGCGATACTCCTTGTTTCTAAACACTTCAAACAATAGAATAGATTTTGAGGGATTCACCCTTTTCTTTTCTTTCATTTTTTTTTACATTTTTTTTCTTTTCATTTTCCATAATTTATATTCTTCTCACTTGTGTCCTATCCTTGACCTAGTATATCTTAGCCTTAGCATTGGAAGAGAGTTAAATAAATATCAAGTGTATTGAACGTCTCTACAAGTTGTGCCAACATAAATTCTTTCTAACTACACTTTACAATTCTAAATTCAAGTTTTAGTGCGTATTTTTGGATACCATTATGTTTCTGATTCTAAAGTTAAAACTTCCTTCAAAATTTGGACATGCTCATCCTTATCAAGAGACATGATATCTTTGAGAAAGACTGAATTTTATTTCATCATCGAAGTTGGAAAAAGTCATTACATAACAAGAAAATAAAAATATAATACAACAATCATGCATGTGAGTGGTTCCCCTTAGGATCAAGTATCTTACCTCTATTGATCAAGTCTTGAATCTCATGTTTCGGGAGGGTGCAGTTGTCTGTATCATGGCCTCCTGGTGGAAGTAGCAATATTGGTTTAGTGGGTATTGGGTTTTACAACAGTCTTGGTTCCATCGGTTTCAACAGGCCATATCTCTTGAGTTCATCCAAAATCTTGGACATCGATCTTCCAAGGTTAGAGAAGTGTCGCTTTTGGATGGTGTTTACTTCTGATGTTTTGTTTCTTGTGTCTTGTCAATTATTTTTCTTATATCGCCCTTGGACGTGGACCTTTTTAACTCATCCCTCACATTGGTTGTTTTGGCTTTAACAATCTGAGGTGCCGTCTAGTTGATCATTGCAGTGGTCAAAGTTAGTACTTGCTTAGTCATTTTGTTCAACTTATCCTCCATCTGATCTATGTAAGAACTGTTACCGTTGGCCATTCTTAACTTTTGTTGATTGACCTTTGACTAACTTAACAGACTTGTATGATGTCTTAACCAAGAATGTTAGCGTGATGTATGTATGCATGTAAAGAATTGCATGGTGTTCTCAAACATCAGTATATACCCTTCCAACATTATTCCTCCCACACAAGTAATAAGTCTATATCGGCCCTCGGTTTGGCTTAGCCTATGAACCAACATGGGGTACATGAGCTCGTTCTCTCTTATGCTACAAAGGGTAAACCTTGGCTACTTAGGTTTCATTCTATCATAAAAAGACAAAGGCCGCCCATTTATAAAAATGACTAATCATAATATGAAAATCATGTTATTGTCTAAAAATGACAAATTAGACCCTTAGTAATCTTGGTTATTTTTGGAATGAGCTTAGGATGTTTAAGAACATCCAAATGGGCCTAAAAAGGCGTACCCTTTCAGGATGAAAGCCAACGAAGGTTCTCATATGTAACATCCCCGATCTGAGAGATGTTACCGGCAGGGGATAGACCGTACTAACCCTATAAGCCTCTGACTTTCTAACCATAAGCAGACACTAATATTCTTTTCTTTAATTTATTTTATTATATGTGGGACCGTAGCCCAAACTCAAAATCATTATATACAAACTCTACATCCGAATTTGAAAACTCAATAACACACTTTTACAACGACTGCCTCAAAGTCAAAGACTAATACAAAACTTTTAATTAACTTTGACTAACTCACACTCTATCTGACTTGTACTGGTGCACTCCATACCCTAATGACTGCATCATTATCCGTCATCCCGAGCTCGTCCTCCGAGAACACCTGCAAAACCAGAAAACTGAGAGTGGGGGTTAGACCGTTGTACGATCTAAGTGAGTGGACGAAATAACTGGAAAACTGTTTTAAAAGCATTTGGTTCTAAAACCCAAAATTCCGGAAATATCTTTGTATGAAAACTCTTCTCTGAAAACTTCGCTTGAAATATCTTTTATAAACTTCTCTTTCTGAAATCTTCTTTCTAAAAATCGTTTCCAAAATCTGATTTCTGATAAGTGATTCCTGAAAATCAATATCTGAAAACTCTGTTTTAGAAATTCTAGTATCTGGAAACTGGTCTGTATCTGAAAACCTTGACGTATGAGGGCGTTGCCGTCCCCTCATACTCCTATCTGGAGCCAGGAATGCAAAACCATGACTTTGGGGCGTTACGTATCGCCGTCCCCCAACCTACTGAACTAGAGCTGGTAGTGCTGATCCATGCTACTACCTGACCATGAAACTAGGGTCTATGGGTGTTACGTATCGTCGCCCCCTAACCCTGAACTAGGATCTAGGGGCATTACGTATCGTCGCCACCCAGTCCTCTACATGTGCACATGTTCTCTATCCGTCAATTCCAATATGTACCAAGTTACATACTGGGGTGGGTTTTTCCCCATGCCCCGAAAAATATAAAACTCATGTTTTGAATCTCAAAACTGTATAAAACATTTTCTGAAAAGTATTTCTTTTCACAAACATAATTTTGCATGAAATAACTGCACTGGAAATCATCTAACGCCCTACTGCATAAAAAAATATAAGTCTGAAGCAAAATAACAGAATAAAAGTCCATTTAAAAGAAGAGTGTCCACTCACAGTTTGGAGTTCCGCTAGCCTTTTATCACTTCCCTGAAGGACTTGTGTTTCCTGCCATGATCTATCATCAGATAAACTAAATTAGAATTGAACTAAGAAACGCACTCGGAATTAGGCTAAGATTGCTTATTCAAGTAAGCGTTTTCACTTTGAAGGTATTGTACAAATATCATGATGTATTATGAACATACGAGTTGATACGGGATTTATAGGGTAGCCCCTAACGTGTACGGGCAAAGCTGAAATGGTGAGAAACCGAATTGGACAAAATTTTGACCTCACGTCGCGACGCGCGTCATCCAGAAGCAAGCCCAAACTTTTGTCGGGCGCGTCGCGACGTGCGATCCTTTTACGTCGCGATGCGACTTGCACCAGAAATGTTCCTATGGTTGACCATGATCTTCAATGCTTCACCCTCTCTCATTTTCTCTCTTTTCATTCTCTTCTTCTTTTCTTCTTCTTCCCCTCCGTTCTACGTTTTCCCTTCTCTTTCTTTTCTAAACTTTGTGAAATGGTAAATATTAATCCCTTTTTATACTTGGAATTATTTGAAATTGGTAAAGGTAAAGAAAATTTTGGAAATTGGTGGAAACTTTGAGACTTTTCTAGAATGCCCCCCAAGTATTATTCATCCGAATTTTGCTCTGCTTTTTCGACTCGTTTCTCTTCCGATTTTAGAAAAATGTTCAACGCAAAAGTCGTATATCTCGGTCTCATCTTTCCAATGATATAAAATTCATAAAAATCAGAGTTCGTATGAAAAAGTTACAGCCTAAATTCCATGGGCTGTCAGGAGTGGAACATCGTAACATCAATGTCGGATTCTCGAAGAATCTACCGATAGTCATCTCATAAAAACATGTATTTTCAGACATGGTTTACATTTTGTGACACTCGTCTCATAGTGTAACAGTAGTCGAAATCCTTGGTCGTTACAAATTCTCCCCCCTTAAATAGAATTCATCCTCGAATCCTCACTATACTTAGGATTTTATCATGGTCACTGGATAGTGGGTTCCTTATGAACCTCGTTCTATGTTGTAACTATTTGTATCATCGGGGATTTTATTTGGCTTAACTATGAAGATCTTACCCGGCTGATTATTTGCCAATTGCCTTGTGAGTATATGAGATCTTCCATCTTTCTTAATATCTAACTTATGCATCAAATCTTATGTCTTACTTGATAAAATACTACTTCAGAACTCATAGCTTTAATGAATATCCTTTAAGTTCTTTACCAAAAGATACCACCTCATTTTCATTTTGTGAATCTTTGATAGGTACCCTGGACTACCTTATTTCAGAACCTCTGGTTGTGTTTGACCTTCTTTGTCTTTAAGGAAATCATTTTCTTTGAATCTTTAGTTATATTAGATCAAGTTCTTCTTAACTAGTACTTTTGACTCTCACTAAAAGTATTGACGTCTCATTAGCTTAATATCTTCGATTCTCACTAGAGATACCGACGACTTATGATTCGGTTTCCCATACTTTATTTTAGAAATCGATAAATTACATGAGTGATTTTTGTCATTATTAACATTGTTTGTATTCGATACATCTTTAGCTTCACTTGTCTAAACTAGATCTGAATATTCTTTCTCATATATTAGCTGCTTAACTCTCCATATTCTCTTGTCGAGTTCAAACTACTCAAGAACTTCTCTTCAAGTTCCATTATTTGTGCTTATACAAGAGGGTTTAAGGTGTCGTTTCTGAATAGTTTCCTATTGGTCTTCCTTAATTAGCTAAAGGTCAGGCTTACTTGTATACATTTTGGCGCTTGAACCGTATTCCCTGTTATTAGCATATACGTTGATATTTTGGCCTGCTCAAGTTCATTTCCTTTTGTTCTTTGTTTTCCTTGGCCGTTACTCAAATACTTGTAAATAATCTGTATTTTAAGAATTCACTTGTTATGCCTATTACAACTTTGCAATAACTTGTTTCTTTGATTTCGTACTATGAGACGAATCTACTAAACCACCATACCCATAGCTAAAACCGTCCCAAACCCGTAGTGGTTTGGTCAACTTAGACTAGGGCTGGGTACTTTATATGATTACCTGACCAAAAATTACTTTGTTGTTATTCACTTGTCTTTACTTAATAGGTATTCTATCCTATCGTCATTATGTTGGGGTTTTGGGCAAAGGGCGCAGTAGAAGCACTGTTCGGGTGAAATCGTAATTTTAAACTTTTAAATTACCGAATAAATTATTCAATATCCAATATGAATAATTCATTCATATTTCACCTAAACATATTTATTCGATATCAAATAACGACATAAATGGTTAAGAAACGTCGCGAAACTTTTACGAAAATATTTTTCCATAAAATGGCATAAAACACATTTTTGACCGAACCGACCACCCAATACACATGAGGGCTGCCCATGTTAGCCCTAATAGTATTAGGGCAGTTCATGGGCTGCCCGAATAGTGACCAATTCACTGTTTGGGCAGTCGTCACCCGGTTGGCTCAAAAGTCATTCGGTAACGTTGTTTTTCACCGTTTTCGCTAATTTCAACTCCGAAAAAATTTCTAACAATTGTTCCAACACCCAAAATACATCCAATACATTCAAACATCATATTTTTCATCACCAAAATATCATATTTTCCAGATCTGATATGTCTGTGAAAACAGTCCATTTTCATGCTTAAACCCAATTTTATCAAGATTAATCTAATTAATCTAACACCATTTAAGTCCCACCATCATGAAATATATCTAGAATAATTCTAGGTTATTTTAGAGTGGCTCTATAACTCTAGATTGGCAACTAAGTTGTCCAACAACAAATTGAACCCAAATTACATTAATTTAGTTCAAAGTTTACTTACACATGCATCTTGCTTCATAAACCACCATCCAAATTAAAAAGCCCCAAATTTAGAGAAGAAGAATCTATACAACAATTGAAAAAAACACAAGAAAATAAAGAAACAATTTCTAGATTAAAGAGTATTGAAGATTACCTTTTAATCTTCAAAATTTCTTCAAAACTTGTTCTTGGTTTGATTCTTCTTTCTCTCTCTCATTTGGAATTTTGGAAGACATTTTTTTAGGCTATATTCGGCCACCCTCTTCAAAGGAAAAAGAAAAACTTTTCTTTTTTATGTTAGCCAAAAAGTGGCGTGAATGGGAGTATTTTTAGTCAAAATTTTCAATTTTAATTCAATAAAAATGGCTTGGTAAAAAAGTGTGACACATGGCAAATTATTTGCCATATATTACAATTAATATATTTTAAATAATTAGCCAACACTTTACAAATGTATAAATTATAATAATAATAATTCAATTCATTAATTGAATCATCATTACTAACTTTACAAATGTCAAGCTACCATTTGCCAATTAATGTGTATCTAATCTAATTATGTATCAAATACCAATACACATTAGAATGACCAAAAAATATCTCGGCATGTGAATTTTCATTTACCGATTAAACGATTCGAATTAACTAACTTAATCCGATAAAGTATTATGGATAATCTGTATTATTCATAATGCATTGCCCAAGTGTTCAACGAGTACACTTCATATTATGGGACTCTCTAAGTTTAGGTTTATCCGTCACAAAATCCAATTTCGTGTCCATAATTCACCCAATCATGAATTATGACGACCACAGATAATCTCGCTAAACTATACAAGTCGAGGTCATTGCATACATATAATCCCTCCGTCACAGGCTATCCATATTATACCTGTGATATAGATAAGAACGTCAAATCTGTTTGGTATAATATAGTCGACTTTCAAATTTACGATATCTAAATAACACTGGGAACTGATTTCTGAAGTTATACAACTACCATGGATTTACCAGATCGTAAACACGTGTAGGATGCCTATGCCTTGTACATAGGACTGACATATTCTATCTTGATAAGCACAAGATATCATGAGCATCAGTCAACACCCAACAGATAGATCGTTGACGTGAGTGCCATCAAAGTGTGGAGGATAACTCATATATCCACAGTGGTATCTCAAGTCGAAGGACCACTATGCTCGCTCAACTCGAGAAGATTCCTATTGACGTTGGTGTACCATCTATTAGGAAATCTTCAGTGAGTCGTTCAGTGTTTATCAAATAAACACCTACATGTCTATACGAGTCTCCTGAGACTCATGGTTCATTGGGATAAACCATCGGACCAAGTCACGATATACGACATGTATTGGTCTCAGCGGATTATACTAACCGACTCGTGTTAGTAAATCTTGACCATGAACTTTATTTAAGGATATACAATTTATAGTAACGCTTCCCAATGTCAATTACAAACTACGTTGTAACTGCGCACTACTTTATAAATCCTAGGGTCTTTGTCTAATAAACACGTATCACTAAATCAGATTTAGTTTCAATCTAATCATAATTAGACATCTAATCGCAATTAGATCGAATATGCGTTTAAAAGACAAGAAATGCTACCAGTAAATAAGTAATATTATGGAAAAAAGAATTATTTGTATTTATGAATCGAACATAAACATGATCCGGATTGGCACTCTGAGCACCAACACTAACAATTTCTCCCACTTGCTCTAGTGCTAATCCACTGTATCATATACACATCTCAATGTGTATCACATACTTATGGCCCTCAAGAGCTCACATAGCACTCAAAAGGTAGACAACAACAAGTAAGTATGCTTTAACACATTGAGTTTGTCCAAAAAACCCAATTGTTTCCCTTAGCAAGCATCATTCATACATTGAATAACCTAAGTTATACATCAATATGACTCAGATGCGACATCAATATTGTGCTATAGCTACTAAGTTGTCTATGTATTTAAGGATCAAATCCAAATACTATGCAGACAAGCGCAAGCACAACACTAATATCAAAACTTCTAATCTATAAGGTCACTTTGTAACTTCATAAGTCAATACTTCATAAGTTAAAACTAATTCTACTAACATAGTAGAATCATCTGTGACACTCCCACTGCATCTTTTCTAACTATAAATGACATAGACCATCTAATGTCATAATTAGGATCAAAACTAATATGACCTTATTATTGCAGACTAAATTCTCCATGAATAAGAAACTCATTCTTAATATCTCTAAGATAACAAAGAACATGTTTCAAGATCCATCATATGGTCTGCAGCATATCAAAATAACTCGTAACAGTTACGATTAAATTGATATCTTTAATCGCACATAATATAGTATTCATTACGTCCTCATCCTATGATGCATAAGATTGACTAGACATTCTAATCAATCTCTCTTTCGACAAAGGTATCATCATTTACAAAAGATGAATACTATATATAGAAGAAACATTTAACTGTCAAACAGTTATACTAACTGTCATACATATAGTTTTGTTGTGTCCTTTATTAGATCATATCTAATGCACGACTAATGGGAGTTTCTCACAAGTCTCTTAGTTTTATATCATATATATAAAACTTTATATCAAATATAACAGAGACTACTCCCACTGCTTTCACGGAGAAAAGAAGACTTAGGTAAACTTTTTACCTCACAAACATTTCATTATTACATTAATAATGATAATGTCGTTCGAATATATAATACTAGAAAGCAATTTGAATGCTCCCACTAACCCTACTATCAAATATGTATTCTCTATGCTCTGATAAAATCAGATAATCTGACTGTATCAAAATTAGAGAACACTGATTTTTGGAAAGGTTATTTGAGTCTATAATAGGCTCTATAAGCCAGTGTATCAAACTGTGATCTTAGCAGAATACAAACTCCAGGGCCATTCTAGAATGAATTCTTCAAACAAAGAAATCACAACGGATTTCTCATTCAAAGAAACCATTCAGGAATGCCACTTTGCATTTTTTGGCCAAAATACATTGTTTAATATCAACATTAACCAACAAATCTTTAATTGTTCAATTAGTGCAACTAGAGACAGGTTTTCTCAGAATCTACAATAGATCACCGAGTATAAATATAGGAGTGAAGCGGGGTTTACCGCTATGACTATGATGTTCGGCGACCACAGAATTGTTGGGCTTGCAGCCCGTAGAGAATACGGAGTAGCCCGTGGGGGACTAAACCGGAGAATAAAGGAGTCGCCACCCAGTGTGAACTGAAAACGATTTAAGGCCGCACTCACCCCTCGCAAGGGAATACCTCAAATCGTTGGGTTCAGAATGGTCCCTTACTTATGCCAGTATAATGGACGGGTTAACACAATGGTATAACCAAGTCTTATGCAGTACATGCAAGATAATTCAAATAAACACGTAAATTTGCACACCCATGAACATGAATATAAATAAAAGCAAATTAAATTAAGAAACGCAAGGTATGATAATAAGAATCATAATAATCAAAAACAGGAAAAAGCGTCAATAAATAAATGTAAATAATTACTACCAAACGCATAAGCCTTAATCTTTGTTCGCCGTGAGCCTTAATCTCTTTTGGTCTTCTACCAAATCGGTTACACACTTGTTTTTTTAGTTCCACCCTCCTCTTTTCCTTGTTCTCAGTCCTGTTGTGTCCTCTCCTTACCCGTGCTCTCGTTCCCTCCTCCCTCTTTTCCGTTCTGTTTAGCCGATGCCGGTTTCCAGTTTGACGACTTTGGGGCCCCGTCGTTCTGTGGGGGGTCGGTTGGCCGTCAGATCTATTGACCGTAGGGCTCCATCTGTTCCTTTATCAGTTGAAGCTTCTCGTTCAGTGCTCTCTGGTTCTTCGTTAGATCCGGTGAGCTCTCTTGCTCCTTGTTCTTCGGTCGGGCTGTCTTCATCGGCGTCAGTGTCCTTGACTCCGTTTTCTCAGCCCTGTGTTTCTCGGCATCTGATTTCTTCGGGAACTGATGATCTTGTTCTCGGTAAGTCGTCCTGTGTGATTTCTTCTCCTGGTTCTGTTGACTGTCTTGTTGGGGTTGGTTCTTCTGTGTTGGCTGGTGGTGCTGCAGTGAGTGTGGTAGATTCTGTTTTTTTGGAAAATGGTTCACAGCCGGTAGTGGTTTCTGGCCATGGAGTTGTTGGGAAACCTGTTTTTGAGGAGTTGAAGTCCTCGGCAGTGGCAGTTTCGTTTGATGTAGGGACTATTAATGGTGTTGCTTTGGGGCAGAATGCTGTCCAGTTGACAGGCGTTAGTGAGATTGGTGATGTTATTGTGAATGGTTCACAACCGGTTGTGGTTTCTGGCCGTGGTGTTGCTGGGATACCTGTTGGTGAGGAGTTGATGTCCTCGGCAGTGGCAGTGCTTGATGCAGGGACTGTTAATGGTGTTGCTTTGGGGCAGAATGCTGTCCAATTGACAGGCGTAAGTGAGTTTGGTGATGCTTTGAGTGTGAGTCAGGTTGTTGTGTCTGTTGCCATTGAGTCTCCTGCAGTAGCATTGGGGGGTAATTCTGCTTGTCCTAAAAGTTATGCTAATGTGTTGAATGGACCTAAATGAGTTGATCCTTTTGATTCGTCAAGTTTTTCAACTGCACTACATTATAGTGTGCCCCCATGCTGAAGTTATTGAAGAAGGTAGTGTGTATTGGCGGAGTACATTAGTTGGTTACTTTGTGGGTAAAAGACTCCATTTTCAAACTGTCAACTCTATTGCGCACAAGTTATGGGGGAGGCTTGGTTTACTAGAGGTTCTAACCTCCGATAATGTTTCTTTTTGTTTAGATTTAATAGCCTTCAAGAGGCTAGTGTGGTGTTGGACGGAGCCCCTTGGCATATGGCTAATAGACCGTTGGTTCTCAAACTTTGGCATCCTGGCTTATCTTTGACTAAGGAGGACCTGTTCAAGGTTCCGGTCTGGATCAGACTCTTTGATCTGCCTTTTGCTTCATGGACGGCGAAACGGATTAGTTGTGTGGCTAGTGCAGTTGGGAGACCTCTCAATGCTGACCATATTACCCTTTCCAGGAAACGGCTCAGTTTCACTCGTGTTTGTGTTGAGATTGACGCTCGGAACCCCCTTGTCGAGGAGATTGTTTTCCAATATCCCAATGGTACTAGGGTACCTATTAGGGTTGAGTTTGAATGGGTTCATGTGAAATGTTCCACTTGTGAAGTTTTTGGCCATTCGGTGAATTCTTGCCCTAAAAAGGCTCATAGTAAGGAGGTTAGTAAACCTTCTCAGTCCTGGATTCCCAAGCCATCTATTCCGTCTATGGATAAAGTTGCTATGGTTGACACTATTAAGGATCAGGAGGGTGTCTGGATCCCGGTCACTAAGAAGAAGAAAGGCAAGGGAGCGTCTGTGACCACTCCTGTTAGCTCGAGCGGTGATGTGATTCAGGTTGTTTCCTCTGACAAGACTCTTGTTTTGGGTGAGTGCTCTTCTATTGGGTTGGATTCGGCTCTGGTTACTCCTCCTTTGTCTGTGGTTCCTTCTGAGACAGTTTTGGTGAAGGTAGAGGGAAATATGGAAGGTGAGTGTTCCCTTGCTTCTTCACATCTTGTCGAGGATCTTCCTAAGTCTATTTTAGCTGAGTGCCCGCCTTCTGGAGCTTATGATTCGCCCACTCCCATTGTTAACAGTTTGGCTAATAAGGCCATTGACTCTCTGGAGATCAAGAAATTGGCTTATGGTAACAAATCTAGAAAGGGTTCTGGTGGTAAGAGGAGTCAGAAACGGCAGTCCCCTAGGGGGGGTCGTCGGCGCTGATTTGTTTGGTTTGGCTCTAATCTTCTATGTTTTAATGATTTTTGGTTGTTGGAACATTCGGGGTCTCAATGACCCATTAAAACATGCTGAAGTTAGGAGGTTTCTTTGTGATGAGAAGCTCTCGTTGTGTGGTTTAGTTGAAACCAAGGTTAAGGAGGTTAATTTTGTGAATGTCTCGTGCGATTAATCCTTCATGGAAGTTTTTTTGCCACTCTGATATTAGCTCGTTTGGTCGTATCTGGGTATGTTGGAACCCTAGTGACATTGATGTTAGCATTATTCACTCTTCAGCTCAAGTTATTCATTGTAGTGTGTCTCATATTTCTGGGATGTGGAATTGTGTAGTTTTGGTGGTTTATGGTGAGTGTGACTACGAGAAGCATCGGGAGCTTTGGGCTGACCTGATTTCTAGTGGTAGTGTTTTTGATGACTCTCCGTGGCTTGTTTTGGGAGACTTCAATGCCATCCGCTCTCCGATTGAGCATTGGGGTGGGTCTGTGGCTTGGCCGGCTTGGAAAGACGATTTGGGCAGCTGTTTGGGTCAGGCTGGGTTGGATGATCTTCAGTTCTCTGATTGTCAGTTTACTTGGTTTAATAAGCAGATCCAGTCTCCTATTTGGCGTAAGTTGGACCGTGTTCTTGTTAATTCTTCTTGGGAGTGTCTCTTCCCGGGTTCTTCTGTCCGCTTTCTTCCCCCTCGGATTTCTGATCATTCTCCTATGGTAGTTAAGCTTGCAGAGCTCCCTAAGAGGAAAATTCCCTTCAAATTCTTTGATTTTTGGGTTGATCATCCCGATTTTCTCTCTGTTGTGGCTAGGGCTTGGGATATTGATGTTCATGGTACTCCGATGTTCCGTTTATGTTGTAAGCTGAAGAGTGTTAAGTTGGCCTTAAAGAAGTTTAATATTGAGCATTTCTCTAAGATTCCGTGTAGGGTTTTGGAGATTAGGAGGGAGTTGGATAGAGTGCGGTGTGCTTTACAGGAGTGCCCTAGTGACCCTGCTCTGTTAGCTGAAGAAGCTAGTCTTTCGTTATGGTATGGTGACATGAGTCGGGCTGAGGAAGGCTTCAATAGACAGAAATCTCGTGTTCAGTGGCTTAACCTTGGGGATCAGAATACTAAATTCTTCTTTACTGCTATGAAGAGTTTTCACGGTCGTAGCAAGATTACTTCTATCACTAAGGAGGATGGGACCCGTGTGGAGGAAGATGTTTTGGTTAGAGATGAGATTGTTTCTTTTTTGAGACCCTTTTGGGTCCCCAGCAAGGTCAACAGGATTTTGATAGGGTGGCCCTTCAATCTGCTATTACTAGACATGTAACTGCTGAACAGAGTGAGACTCTTACCCGAGAGGTTTCAGATGAGGAGATTAAGGCTGTCTTGTTCGCGTTGAAGGACAATAAAGCTCCAGGCCCAGATGGGTTTAATTCGGGTTTCTTTAAGAAGTCTTGGAACATTATAGGGAATGATGTCCTTTGTGCTATTCACTCTTTCTTTTCCTCTGGGCGTCTCTTGAAGCAGGTTAATGATACTTCTATTGCTCTGATTCCTAAGATTCCCAACCATTCCCAAGTTAAGGATTATAGGCCTATTTCTTGTTGCAATACTATTTACAAGTGCATTTCTAAGCTTATTGCGAATAGGATCAAGGTTATCCTTCCTTCTGTGATCAGTCATAACCAATCTGCTTTTGTTGCGGGTAGGCGTATCGGCGACAATATTCTTTTGTGTCAGGAATTGGTTCGGAATTATCACCGGACTGGTGGTTCCCCGAGATGTGCTCTTAAGATTGACTTGATGAAAGCTTATGACTCTGTTCGTTGGGATTTCTTGGTTGAGGTTTTGCGGACTGTTGGTATGCCAGAGAGGATGGTGGGTTGGATTCAGGAGTGTATGACTTCTACTAGGTTTTCTGTGTCTATTAATGGAGAGTTGCATGGTTTTTTCTCTGGGGGTCGTGGGTTGCGACAAGGTGATCTTATGTCTCCTTATCTCTTTGTTTTGGCTATGGAAGTTCTGTCAGGTCTTCTTCGTAATATGGCTCTTAATCAGGGTTTTAAGTTCCACTGGCGGTGTTCTAAGGACCGTCTTACTCATCTTTGCTTTGCGGATGACCTTATGATTTTTTGTAAAGCGGATGCTTCCTCGGTTTCCTTGATCAAGGATTGTCTCGGGCAGTTCAGTGGTTTATCGGTTTAATCCTGAATCCAGCTAAAAGTCTTTTCTTCTCCTCTGGTATCTCTTCTACCCTTCAGGGCCAACTGCATCATGTTTTGGGGTTCCAAGTTGGGATTCTTCCAGTGCGGTACTTGGGAGTCCCTTTGATTTCTACTAAACTCTGGGCCTCAGATTGTGCTTCTCTTGTGGATCGTATTGTCATGCGTGCTAAGAGTTGGAGTAGTAAGTTTCTCTCTTATGCGGGACGGCTTCAGCTCATTAAGTCTGTTTTGTTTTCCATTCAAGTTTATTGGTCTTCCTTATTTATTCTTCCTAAGTCTGTTATTAGGAAGGTGGAGACGATTCTGCGGTCTTTCCTTTGGAAGGGTAGCACGCTCACCTCTTCTGGGGCGAGAGTGGCTTGGAGTAGAGTTTGTTTACCTCTAAAGGAGGGGGGCTGAGGATTAAGAGTTTGGATACTTGGAATAGAGCGGCTATTGTTAAGCACATTTGGTTTCTTTGTTCTGGCCAGGTTTCTTCTTGGTCGAATTGGGTTCATTCTTATTTGTTGAGGGGGAGAAGTTTTTGGGAGGTGCCTTGTCCTACATATTGCTCTTGGAGTTGGCGTAAGATCTTGGAGCTTCGTTCCTGGTCCCGGCGGCGGATGAGAGTTAGGATTGGGAATGGTGAGAAGACTTTATTGTGGTTTGATTATTGGCATCCTTTGGGCCCGATTGTGGACACGTTGGGTGAGAGAGTGATTTATGACTCTGGCTTGGATAGGATGGCTACAGTTGCTTCCATTATCTCTGATTCTTCTTGGCGTTGGCCCCCTTCTAGGTCTGCTGCCCTTGTTGATTTGGCTCAGTCCCATCTTCCGTCTCCTTCTAGTATGAGGGAGGATGAGTTGGTTTGGGAGGATGAGCTGGTTTGAGAGATTTTCTGTGGATAGTGCTTGGAATGCCATGCGGACAAGGGGAACCTTGCTGCATTGGTTTCGAGTTGTTTGGTTCCGGAAGGCTATTCCCCGCCATTCCTTTTTACTTTGGATGTCTATTCAGGGAGGCCTTTGTACTCAGGATAGTTTGATGAGGTTTGGTATCTCTGCTTGCTCGCGTTGTATTCTCTGTGGTTGTTCAAGTGAGGACATTGATCATCTTTTCTTCCAGTGCTTATTCTCTTCGAGGGTCTGGTCGTCTGTGCTGGCTATGTGTGCGTTTGGAGATGTCAGGATTGGCCTCAGACTGTTGAGTGGTTGTGTCAGTTTACTGATGCCTTTTTACGTCATTTTCTTGTTCGTCTGTCTTTTACAGCGTCAGTCTACCATATTTGGAGGGAGAGGAATGCTCGCACTCATGATATGCCTCTTCAGCCTGTTTATGTTCTTCTTTTTTGAAAAAAATACATGTATATTCCAAAATATGTGATATGTACAAAGTACAAGGGGCATCCCCCAGGAAGGTGCAAAGCACAAAGAATGAAACAATTGTCCAAACAAGCCCAAAGGCCCAAAAAAACGAAAACAAAAAAGCACAAGAGCAAACAGGCCCAAAGAATACAAAACAAGGGCTTTATCCCAACGAGAGCCCAACAAAACGCCGCCAGGCCGAGGAAAAGCGAAAGCCCAAAAGAAGAGCCCAAACGCCGAAAATCAGGCAGCCCAAAAGCTAAAGCAAGGAAACATCAAGAATCACCAAGACAAGCTGCTTGATTCAGCCCAAGACGCGCCAAACGCAACTGGAACAGGCGAACAATAACGCCCAAGGCCATTAGGAAAGCCCAAAACCCGAATCAAAACAGGCAGGATGAGGCCCACAAAACCAACAACCAAAACGCCCAAAGGGTACTGAATCCCACATCGCCCATTGCAAGAGTAAAAACAAAAGCTACCAAGAATCCTTTAAACACGTCGCCCAAATGCAGCCTCCAAGAGCAAGTTGCCTGAACTCCAAAGACCACCCCGACCAAATGGCCTACACAAGCTGCCAAACACCCGAGAACCACAACTTCAAGAGCAGCAAACTAGAGCAATCAACCGAAAAGAAGAAGCAGATCGCCCAAGCAAACAACACGCCCAACAAAACAAAGCCTCATCGCCCAGCCAGCAAGCACGCTCAAACCAAGACAGAACGCCCATCAATCAAAGTCCAAGAGAACCTTATATCCCACATCGGTTTATGTTCTTCTTAGTGACATTGTTTTTGATGTTTGGAATCGTGCTAGCTTTTTACGGAAGGTGAAACCATCTTATGATAATAAATGGCTTCACCTATCCTAGCACTTGCCCGATGACATCTTCTGTTGATCTTTTGCTTGTAGCCTCTCGGCTTTTCTTCTAGGAGGGCTTGTCCTCTCTAGTTGCCTGGGGTATGCCCCTTTGCTCGTGTATAGTTTTCTTTTGGTTATAATACTTACTTTATAAAAAAAAAGGTAAAATAAATAACTAAAGAAGTAAAAATGCATGAAATATAAAGAAAGAGGTTATTCAGTGTGTGTACGTTCGTGTAGCGTTCGTAAACGCGTTCGAACGAAGTGTTCCAGAGAGTTCACGTTCGTGTAGCGTTCGAGAACGCGTTCGAACGAAGTGAGGCAGAAGACATGCGTTCGAGTTGCGTTTGGAAACACGTTCGAACGTTACTATGAAAATAGCACCAATAATGAAATAAACACGCATATATGAATATTTCCCGAGTGGTACGTGGAGTTGTATCCCAAGTACAGACCGCACTACCATCCATTCGGATTTGGCTACAGAATTTATGTCTGGGTTTCCATCCGATATACCGCAAGGGATAACACACACAATCATTAACGCAATGTAAACAGACATGAAATTAGATGCGAAATGACGAAAACAAAAGTAAAAGCGAAACGATAAAATAACGATGAATGCGAGTAAATAAATAGAAAAGACAAATAACACTAAATGGACAAGAAAATAAATAACAAGGTAAATGCAAAATAATAAATAACAATAAATTGACAGAAAGATAAATAAAATAAAAGTAAATAAATATATAAAGAGATAAATAATAAAATGCTAAAGACAGAAAAATGTGACCAAAAGATTTGGCCGTCTTTGATATAGGACCTCGCATACCCGGTTGGACGTATTTCATGTCCAACCAGGTATGCAGCGTCTAGAACAACAAAATAAATATAGTAAATGGTGCCCTCGGGTCTTACCTTTTAAGCTGCTTCTCAGAAGTGCGTTAGGCCATCGCCGGAAGGGTCAAAGCTTATTGTTTTTCTGGTTGCTTGTCGTTTTTTCCTGGTCGGCTGGTTCGCTGTTTCTGCTCACTATTTTGCTATTTTCTGGTTGCTGTATTGGTTTTTTTTGGTGATTGTTTTCTACAGTTTTTTAGGGACTGTTTTTGGGGGGTTGTTTTCTGCTGGTTTTGGTAGTTGTATGGGGTGTTTTGTTGGTTGATTTTCGGTGGAGGGCTGCTTGAGGGTTTGTTGTTTGTTTATTCGGTGGATGGGCTTTGATTTGTTGTTTGTTTAATCAGTGGATGAGCTTTGATTTGTTGTTTGTTTAATCGGCGGAGGGGCCGTGATTTGTTGTCTGGTTTAATCGGTGGAGAAGCTTTGATTTGTTGTTTGGTTTAATCGGTGGAAGGGCTTTGATTTATTGTTTGTTTAATCGGTGGAGGGGCTTTGATTTGTTGTTTGTTTAATCGGTGGAGGGGCTTTGATTTGTTGTTTGGTTTCACGGCTAGTTGGTTGGCTTCTTATTGTTTCGGCTTCAAGTGGTCTTTTTTGTGTTGATGTTTCGGTCAAGGAAGAAGAAGAAGAGAAATAGGAATTTTTTATTTGTTTCTTATGAATTGCCGTGTGTGTGTTGAGAAAAGAGAGCCTCCTTAGGGTTTGGTCAAGCCTATTTTTTATAATGACAAAGGATCTCCAAATCATAGAAATAAATCAAGCAAATTTGTGAGATATATTCTCAATTTATTTAGGGAACACAATCTCATAATTTTGGTGAGGATGAGATTCACAATCTTGTTAAATTGGAAGGTGAATTGAGGGGATTTTGCACATGTGAATTGCATGGGGTTTTGTCTATTTGGGAAAGCTTGGGCGTGTGCATGGGAGATTTTGGGCCTTGGGCATGTGGTGTTTGGCATGGGCATGGCTTGTATGGGGTTTCATAGGTTGCAGGAGTTTTGGGCTGAGGCTAAGGTTTGAAACAGAAACTGACTGAGCGAATCAGAGGCTGGCTAGTGAGTCCGAATCTAATGAGGTGCTAATTTTGGAGTTTTTTTCCTTCCGGCATTCGTTTCCCGCGACTTCCGTAACTTTTCAGGTAGTGCCTCCATACAAGGCTCATCATCGGGCTTATGCAAAAATGCACTGTCTACAATAACTTTTCTCACAATCATAATATAAAGGTCAAACCTTTAATTAGCTCACATTGCTTTTGCTGCGCAAACAATTTGCACATTTTATGAACTATTCATATTGAAAGCTCAATCAAGTTTCAAACTTGATCGTAGTAAGCTTGGAACAATCTTAGATCTATGGTTTAATGCTAACTTCCGAAATCGATATCAAATATCGCTCCCACTATAAGTTATAGGATAATTTTCTTCAATAAGATAACAGTAGAACCAATAAGTATCAAATACTTTGTAAATGAATCTGACATCCTATTGGACTTATATGGAAGATGTCTAAGGGTCTTTTCATCTTATTAATTACTTAGTTCCATTTATAGTTTATCACTCTCACATTTGATTCAATAAGTCAAGTCTTTTCTACAATCATTAACATCTGACGTTACTTACCAAGTAATAAAACAATTTTATTACTCGGGATTATAGAAAAGATATTATATCAAATAGAATACAATATTCTATTAAATAGAATAAATGATAAACTTTTAATTGTACCTCTAAGGCGCAAATACTTTCAATTTAATAACCATTATACAAAAGAAATACTCAAATCTCAAACCTTTTAAGATTCGAATTTTCTACTTATACATATCATATACATAAGTGTAGAAACTAATAGAACAATAATTAAAAGGATGAATTAGTGTAATTGGAGCATAACCCCAAGAGTATTAAACTAATTCGGTAACACTCAATATCAAACGAATCATATCATATAAGATTTGATTTCTCCCACTGGTCAAGTCTATCACGATGTAATCGTAGAAGAATAATATTGAGTACATTCATTAAATAATTTTAGAACAAATTGCCATAAATTCATAATTTTGATCATATCAAACATCTTTGAACAATTCAAAGACTCACGATGAATTTTAAAATAAAGTTTTCAACATTTCAAATAGAATAACTTTGAACCATTCAAAATATTCTATCCGCGTTTCATCAGAAACATATTGAACGTTCTCGAACCATTCAAGACTTTCAACATATATTCATTAGGAAACATGTAACTAAGTCATAACAATTCATTAACTAAGTTACGAAGTAAAGAAAACTATCTATGGCAATTTATAATTCATTAAACTACATACTTCCAAAGTATTAGTTTAATAAATTTGTGGTCCAATGACGATCATTGGTTAAATGAAATTTAGTCACATCCTGAATACAATATTCATTAAATGGATAAGGATATATGGTGTGATCTTGTATCAGACCATCTTTTACCACACGAAATAAGCATCTAATGCTTATGTGATAAAATCTCATAAATCACTTTTCTAAGTTATTTAGTTAACCGAACATTTTCTTAATGTTTATTTTTTTATTAATGACACTACTAGTCATATTAAAATATGCAACAACTGTTTATATAGAATAAGTAACTATCCAATAGTCACAAGTTCTGATATCAAATATCAAAACAGTTATTAAACATTATTTTAAATAACGAGTAAAGCAGAATCATCCGCTCTTTGGTGACATTTGTAATGTGGGTACCAGGCAAGATGGTGCAAGTCAAGAAATGGAACCAAACTCGGGCATCAGGCTTTAGAAACCTAGAACTCATCTTAAAATGTTCCTCATTATTGTTAATATCCCATACAGTATTGGGGATGCATAGAGTTCTAGTGATGATCTCTAAGTCATGGTGCTCGATTGTCTCAGTGTATTCATTTTCTTCTAAGTTTAGCAACCTATAAAATCTATTGATCGTAGACCGATCAAATGCCACCATTTGGCCTCTCACTAGTACCAGGTACGCAATATGCTTGTAAGCATTCGCGTAGAATTCTCTCACCATTGGTATGCAGGCAGGGGTAGGCTGTTGGTAAAGCTTATGCCAGTGCTTTTGGGCAATCATAGAGTCGATTTGGGGGAATTGCCCCGAATTAATCTCAAAACCTCGCTCGATGATATGGACTTTTTATCCCACACTTCTCTCGTACCGTTTCTCAGCGGCCGCAGACATGAATTTTTCAGTATTGTAAGATGGTTCAGCGACCGCTTTATTACGGGCTCGTTTTAGTGCCATGGGTATTAAAAAAATAGGACAGAGTTTCCCCTAAATTTTTAAGATTTTCCCAAATTAATCCTAAGCTAACACTTCAAATATCACAAATGACAAATTACCCAACCTTCGCCCCCAATACTACAGTTTCAACAATCACAACCACAAATTTTTACAAAAACAGCAAATAACCAAAAATTTAACTAAAAACCTAAATTTTTCAAACCAAAAATTTAGATAAAATAAAGAATGAAAAAGAAAAGGAAATAAATTACCCAATTTGTGAGGTTGAATACCCAGATCCGAGCTTTAATCACCAAAACCAAAGTTGAATCATGCCCAAGTGAAGTAATTTGTAATTTTTGGGTTGGGTTGTGTGTTTGGGTGAGTTTAAGGAGTGGATTTTGGGTTGGTGATGGTAAAAGAATGTTTGGTTTAAGAGGAAATGGAAAGAAAATGGAAGAATTGAGAGAGAAAACGAGAGTGAGAAATGAAGAAATGAAGAAAAAATGGCATGGGGGTCTGTTTTAAGGCCTGAGATGGTGGGCGTGTTGCGACGCAGAAGCCTTTTGCGTCGTGACGCGTAGCCCTAAAATCTGGGTTTCTCGTATTTGGTTATCGCGTCGCGACGCCAAAGGCTTACGGGAATGCCACCTTCTGTCTCGCATGCGTCGCGACGAAGGGAATGTTGTGTCAAGACGCGTAAGGCTTAGCCGAGGGACACATTCTGCCTCTTCTGTGTCACAATGTGGCTTAGGTTGCGTCTCGACGCATATTTTTTTTTCTCGACAAAATCGAGTCCTTCGACGAATAAATCCACTGGGACGCGTATCAAGAGTTGACTCCTTACTCCGCCGTCTTAACTGGATTGAATTTCTGTCCTCGCGTTTTTGTCAAATTTTATTCCATGATATCCCAAATTTTACTGGCTAGCTCTGCTTTAAATGCTCCGTTTTTGTTTTCCCTGCAAAACTAACACACAAAATTTTAAAAAAAATTCTACAACAAAATAAGAAAATAGAAATCACAACAACAATAAAAATTGCTTGGGTTGCCTCCCTGCTAGTGCTAAATTTTACGTCTTCAGCTAGACGTGACTTAAGTCCATTCGTCAAAGAGGCTTTAGCGTGGTTTTCGAAGTCCGAGATAGGACAATCACATGTGCATTTCTTTTAAAGGGTCTCTTCCAATGGTGAGGTGGCAAAAAGAATTTTTTTTGACTCGATGCTTGTGCCACCTTCTTAATCTTTGTCGCTCCAGTGGTTCCTAAAAAGTATGACAGAAAGTCAGGAGGTCTCATATGGTGCTTGACTTGGAATGAGAGTACCATTACGTCAAGTTTCTGGGTGATGTATTTGATCTGTACTCCCCAAAATAATGATGTTTCTCCTGAACGCATGATATCTTCAATATAGTAAGACATTTGCTCCTCCATTTGTTCTGCTTCTTTCTCCACATTTTCTTCACAGATGTATTTTAAAATTTCTGCATTCAGCTCTTCATCTGTCATTGTGAAATGCATGCTCCATAAATGTCAACTTGAGGATGGAAAGATGTATATGGTTTTAGGTCTTCATCCTATGTGGTTGATATGACTGGCTCAGGTAGCTCTTCTTCAAACATTAGTGCAATGCATGCTCCAAGATCTTTATTTTGAGGATACAGAGTTTCATCCTCAATTTTTGTTGGTGCAGACAGCTCTGCTTCTTGATCCTCGTCAAATCCGATGAATAATAAAAATCAAATTGAGATTCTGCTGGTTCGGGCTCCTGAACTGATACATCTGGCTCTTGATACTGCTTAGCCTCCTCATCTGTTAAGGTGTCATCATGAAACTCTTGGTACTCAAAAGCTTCATCCGAGTCATTTGCTTCGTGAGATATGTAATTCAGGGTGTCTGTTAATTGTCTAATTTTATCTGTCATCCGCTGTATGGATGCCGCTTGACTATGAAATTATGCATCAAATTGAGCTTCCCGTTCCTCGAGCCAATCATTGAGCATGTCAATCATCTGATCTTCCTCTGATGGTTCAGGTTCTTGATGAAGATCGTAGGTGGATGGTGGATAAGATGGAAAATATGGTTCAGTGAAATATGCTGGTTCAACCTTGAATGATTCAGATAATTCTGCCACCCTGAAAGGTATATGCATTGATTGTTGGGGTGGTTAACATCACATATTTCATATCTCCCTTTTACGTTCTATTGAGCAAATGTAGTATTGCTTGGTTCTGACATCCAGTGATAGTTGTTGGGCTGGAAAACAGGCCTCAGAAAATCGAACTGTTGCTCCCTGATTTAGGGTGTATCTTCTTCTAGTAAAGCTCGTAATCTCTCAATCGCCCAATAATGTTCCATTTAAACCACCTGAAAAATAAAAGAAAATAAAAATTACAGATAAAAATAAAGAAAATTAGATACAAGTAAATTAGATAGCTTTAAAATTAATAACTCAAGAAAAATAAGTCCCCGACAACAGCGCCAAAAACTTGATCGGTGAAATCACACACGTTACGCAAGCGCACGTATCGCTCAAGTAGTATAAAAATATCGATCCAACGATGACTTAATTTCTACTATTGTTATTAATTTTTGATTCTATTTAATTACATGTATCTAATTAAAGGGAGAATGGAATGATTACTTGATTGGTTGGTTGAATGTAGATTTGCTAAATAAATAAATAAATAAAAACACAAAAGAAAATACTAAGGAAAATAAACAAAAGACACAAACATCTAGGGTTATGATTCCACACAATATTATTCTAATGATGAATTGGTTCTCTTATATATGTGTAATAAATCAGTCTGTTAACCTGGAACACGAAGATATGCAAAAGCCTATGTCGATGGTCAGATGCAAACACCCAAAATAACCCAATTAATCATATATATATGTTAACCAAGTTACCTGAATTCATTAAGTTGAAGTTCCAATTATGGCTACCCCCGACCGACAGGTATATTCCTATCCAGTAAAGAAATCTATTAAGGGTTATTTATCCTTAAGGAAGATCGTGAGCTATTGAATCTAAGGCTAAAACCTAAAATCCATTTTCCAAGTTCATTTTAAGTTTACCACATCAATCTTATTGGTGATCAGGAAACAAGAAACATTAAGTTTAAGATTCAATAAACAAGCCTGAAGTATTACTTATAATATAATTAAATCAATTATTAAGCATGCTAATATTGTGCTTCATCATTTCTCTAGAATAAAAATAAAATACTGGGGTTAGGGGATCCACATTTAATATTTCAAACCTAGGAATCTCACTATTATAATATGGAATTTGTCAGGATTATCCAATTAAGTTAAACCAACCATAAAGGTGGTATCATTACTTGTCCATAAACCAGCCATATAGGCGGTAATCATCTGTCACCTAAAGACCGACCATATAGGCGGTGTCAGATTATGTTACAAAAATAAAACCAGCCATTAAGGCGGTATTAACTTTTAATCCATGTGATTAGATTACAATTTCCATATTATAAATTAAGTGAGATTGACCTAGATAATCATGTTAAATGTTTCACCATTCCCTCAGTGAAAATTAAGTACGAAACATAAAATAAAATAAAACAAATAAACTATTATTAAAACTAGATATAAAAGTACATAATTAAAAATAAAAAATATAAACAAACAAGATACAGTCCTCAGATCCTTATTCAGAACCCTCTGGAAAGTATGAAAATTCATAATGAAATCGAATTCTATTTATAGGCAAAAAAATCCATCTGCGCATTGCGACGCAGATAGCCTTGCGCGTCGCGAGGCGATGAGCTGTCAACGCCTTCTTCTGATATCATGACACGTGTCCCGGAGCGCCACACATCATGATGAGTAGGTGATCTACGTCGCGATGCGCAAACAGTAATTTTCGGTAGCTTTATAATAGAGGCACGTCGCGACGCAAAGAGGTATACGTGTCGGGACGCGTGAGCAGTGAAATTCCATTTTTGCCATTTTTTATCCGTTCTTCATTTTTTTAGCTTCGATACGTTTATCAAACCCAAGAAACTAAACAAAATATTAGGTCAAATGGGCGGTAAAATGTGATATGTTTTTCACTCATCATTTATGCCAAAATTACTGAGGTGTTACAGCAAACAAAATAGGTACTTTGTTTGTGGTTAATCTATAGTTGCGGTCCATTCTATAATTGTATGGTGATCTTGATCTGGGATCGTCCATGTGGTGACATGAGAATAAAAGCGGTTTATATGTTGTGATCATATAGGCTTGACCCTGATAGAAATGAATTTCTTATAATATCCATTAAATAAAGAAATTCATTTCAATCTACTAGATGGTCATATATGGATTGATCTGAATCCTGAGTGCACTACGAACTCCTGCATGACAAGCTATGTCCTTTGATTTACAAAGGTGAGATTGGTGTAGCAATCTAGACTAATAGCTACGTACTTTGGGGACATGATTTGGTGTGTAGCTGGGGACGTTTTACATAGATATGGAATTCACTCCTTCTTGCGAGAAGTAGTTGAGTATTTTCCTTAAGGGTTGATTCAGTACTTGAACGATTAGAGCGCTCAAGTCTTTCTATTACGAATAGAAAGATTAAGGTCATGAATAAATTATGCATTAGAGAATCAATGGTACTTAAGGTAAAAATAATTAGAGGGGTATAACAGATAATATGACCCGACTCTAACTATGAGATACTCGTAAAAGGCCAATATGTATGTAATGGCTATATCGATGGACACCGACGTAGTTTGGCTTATATCATTTATCTACGGCAACAAGGGTGCAACTTTGTTTTTTTAGTGCAATAACTTTAAGTTGATAATTTAAAATATTTAATTAAAGAGTTTAATTAATGTTCCGAGATTATTGGGGCTCGGAACTGTAGGTCCATTTGGTCTCTCTGCTAGCTCGATATACTGTAGCAAATTAAATATAATTGGATAGTCCAATTATAAACTCACATGAAATATAATTATTAATGTGGTCAATAATTATACACACACTTGGGCCTTAAATTATTTTAATAAAAAGTCTTTGGGTGATTATGAGATAATCAATTTTAGTCTATCAATATTCAATTATTTTAATAATTAATATATATATTATTTTGGTAATAAATATTTTTTTAAAATTAGTTTGAAATACATTATTACCAATATGGTTGTTAAAACCTTTTACTTGGTAACACCTTTAATGTATTAATTGAGAACTAAATTATTTTTGGTGGTTACCAAAAGGCTAGGGCTGGCCAAATTTTTGGTGGGGAGAGGAAGAGATTTTGCTTTAATTTTTGACAAACAAAAACACTAAGTATAAAAAGAAAATTTGATTTTCTTGTTGCTCTCTCACACTTGGAAAACCCTAGCCACCATTGTTCTTAATTTTCTCTCAAGAGCTGAAAGAAAAAAGGAATAAAAAAAAATAAAATTAGTGTCTAATAATCTCGATCTCTAAAGTTTTTAGAGATTTATTTTTGTGAGTCAAGTCGACCTTTTTTTTATTGGTTGCGAGTCATAGCACGAAAGACTTATTGGAGATCAAATTAAAAACACCTTTCTAATCTTTCTGTACACACGGTAGTGAGCATAAAATTCTACTCGCTTCCTTTGAAACGTTTTCCTTATACGCAGCGGAAACGCCTTAGGCTCCGGGATTGACATTGAAAATATTTTTGCCTTCTGCCCTATTAAATAAAAAAGTTACCAACCCTTGGTCACTTGATTTTCTCCTGTTTTGAATGTGTTTCCTTGAGACTCGTTGCTTGGATCTACTACCTGATCTTCCAAACTATGTCTTGCTACCAACAAATCGAAGTGTGGGCTTCACTCACAAAGTTTATTCTCTAAACTCTTTAGAGAAGATTGTTAATGTTTCTTTTTATTCTTTCAACACTTGAGAGAAATTGAAGAAATTCTCTTAATATTATTTTTGGCTTTGGAAAGAATGAATGAAGAAGATGAAGTTCTTACTCACTCTATTTATCTCTCTTCTCAACAATTGAGAGAAATGATAGATACAACTCACTCAACCCATGAGAAAAAAAATCAGGATCTTATTGTCTTGCTCTCTCTCAACACTTGAGAAAAATACTAGGATTTTATTCCTTTTAAAAAACAACCACTTGATCGGTGAAATCACACACGTTATGAAAACACACGTATCACTTAAGTAGTATAAAAATATCGATCACATGAGGACTTAATTTCTACAATTATTAATTATTGATGCTAATGTTTGCAAGTATATAATTGAGGTTGGAAGGGATTGTTCGTTGGTTAAAGTTGGATTTGATTTAAATAAATAAAAATATAAAATAAAAGCAAAGGAAATTAATAATAAAACACAAAACATCTAGGGTTGTGATTCCGCCCAATATTACTCTAATGATGAATTGATTTTCCTATACATATGTAATATATCAGTTGTTAATCTGGAACATGAAGATATGCATAAGTCTCTATCGATGGTCGAATGCAAACACTCAAAGTAACCCAATTAACTATATGTCTATGTTAACCAAGAAACCCTGAATTCATTAAGTTCAAGTTCCAATTGTGGCTACCCACGCCCGACAGATATATGTCTATCCTGGAAGGAAATCTCTAAGGTGAGATCATGAGCTATTGAATCTAAGACTGAAACTTAAAATCCCTTTTCCAAGTTCATTTTATGTTTACCACATAAATCTTATTGGTGATCAAGCAACAAGAAGCATTAAGGCTAAGATTCAATAAACAAGCCAAAGCATCACACATTATATAATGAAAATCAATTATTAAACTTGTGAATATTGTGCTTCATCACTTCCTTAGATTAAAAATAAAATGTTGGGGTTAGAGGATCCACCTTTAATATTTCAAATGTAGAAATCTCACTTTTTTATAATATAGAAATTGTTAGTGTTACCCGATTAATTAAGTCAAACCAGCCATAAAGACGGTGCTATTATTTGTCCATAAAACAGCCATATAGTCGGTAATCTGTCACCTAAAGACCGACTATATAAGTAGTGTCACATTATGTCAAATAAATAAAACTAGCAATGTAGGCGGTATCAATATTAATCTATATTATTAAAATAAGTGAGATTAATCTGCCTTATCATATTAAAGGTTTCACTCTTCCCCCAGCGAAAATTAACTACAAAACATAAAAGAAAGATAAAACAAACAAGCTATTATTACTACTAAAAATAAAAATACATAATTAAAATACAGAAAATAAACACAAGATACAATCCTCAAGTTCCTTAATAGAAACCTGAGGAAAGTATGAAATTTACAAATAAAATCAAGCTCTATTTATAGGCAAAATTTTACCTCCACCAATTTCTCCACCAAACATTCCACCAAATCCTCATTTGGTGGAAACTTGACAATTGTAAATTGTCATTTTCCATTTTTTTTTTTTTTGTTTTTGATAATGACTTTAATAATTACACATGACACACTTTGGATTTTTCATCAATTTCGATTTTGAAAACTTCGGAATTCGAAAATCTTATGAACATCAAAGTTATCGATCTTTGAGTCTTCTTACATCTGGAACTTGAATTCCCTCAATCCGATATCGGAGTAAAAAGTTATGGCCAAAATATGAAAAATACGTAAAGTTGAAATTTCTGAAATTGTACAAAATATTAAGTAAAGAGGGTGGTAAATATTGATATATTTTTCACTCATCACACCCATAATCCTAACATTTTGCTAGTCCTCGAGAAAAACAAACAAAACAAAATGAAATAATCAACTAATACTAAATTACCCTAAGCCACTTTCGTACGGATCACGGTTGCATTTAGCGTATGAAACAAGCCTTTAAACCCATAAGTGTCCCTAGTGGACGAGTTGTAGTCTCGTGAGGGTTTACAGCGACGATACCCGCAAATATCAATTAAATACAATCACACACAAGTTAAAAGAAATAAAATAAACAAATAAAAAAATTCAACGAAAAAGTGAAATTCTTATCCAAGTTAGTAATTGTTTTATTTCTTTCTAAATTACCAAATAGTAAATTCTCCTATTCTTTTACCATTCTCCATATACACAATTAACAAGGTATTAATCAATTCATTGTGCCCACAATATTCACAAGTGTAGTTGAACAGAGAGTAATATTTGTGTTCTAAAGTTATATTAGAGTTCACCCTATTGACAATGAAAGTTTATTTACAACAATAAGCAAATTTTTTTTTACCTTTACCGTTTGACGTGAACGATCACTGCTTACTGAGGCAAGATGTCCGGTTACTGAGTAAAAGCTTTATTAAACTAGTTAAGCTCTACATTTTGGTGAGAAAAATCACTACTGGCCAAGCAAGATGTCCGGTTACTAAGTAGAAGCTTAATTATTATCTAACTCAAGTAGTACTGTTTGACGCGAACAGTCACTGCTTGCTAGGCAAGACGTCTCGTTACTAAGTAAAACTTAGTCAGTATTTATTTATTTATATATCTATTTTTCTTTTTCTTTTTCTTTTTTCTCTTCTTTTTTAAAAATAAATATTCCATCGTCTTAGGTGTTGGCTCCAATAAACTAGAGAACTGAATAGTATAAAATTTTCACTTACAATGCATGTTCATATGTTACCGTGTATGTTGATAATACCTGTAAAATGAGCATATGAAGATCAAATTTAATCAATATTATGGAGAATTCACAAATTTAAATAATTCAAAAGGAAATAAACAAAAATTAACTTGTTACGAATTAGTTTGAGATACGTCTCAGGAGCGGAAACTCCTTACTCAGCTATCTCAGAACAATAATTCCACTTGGTTAGTCAAAACGAAAATAAAAATTAACTATAAAACTTAAACAAAAGAAAATTAAAAACAAACTAAACAACAAAACAACTAATCAAAAAATTAACAACAAAGAAAAATAAAAAACCAAAAATAACAAAACGCAACAAAAAAAATAAAAACAAACTAGTCAAATATCCTCTACCCCCAACCTAATTAAGACATTGTCCCCAATGTATTAAAAAGAAAAAAAAAGTTTAGAAGATAATTCCTAGTTAGCGTACAGAAATAAAACATGCATCGAACTAAACAAAACATGTAGGAAATAACAAGATAGAGCATGCAATAATCACCCCCAAACCTAAATCTAGCATTATCCTCATTGCAATACAAAACAAAATAAAAATATGGGAACAACACTACCGTGCAAATTGCTCGATTTGTTAGATACCATTCCTTGATGGCTCATGTTTTCTTTGGCATGCTCTACTTTAATTGTTTCATTTGTGCTTTTTCCCACAAAAATAACACATAAAATTAAAAATGTACCACATGTGTACACAAAATGTGAAAATAAAAATAAAAATTGTGCATGGGTTGCCTCCCCGCGAGCGCTAAATTTTATGTCTTCAGCCAGCCGTGACTGAAGATCATCCTTCAATGAGGCTTCAGTATGATTTTGGACGTCCGAGGGAGGACAATCCCATGAGCGTTGCTTTTGAAGGGTCTCTTGCAATGATGAGGTGGCCAAAAAAATTGTGTCTGACTCAGTTCTCATGCCACCGTCTTACACCTTAAGCTCTGTGCGGTTCTGAAAGGAAAGAAAGAAAATTAGGATGTCTCGTATGGTGCTTGACTTTGAATGGTTGTGCCATTCTGTCAAGCTTCTGGGCGGTGTCCTCGATATGTACTCCCCACTGCTGTGTCGTATCATCCACTGTCAGCTTCTGTATGGATTCCGCTTGATTCTGAAAGTATGCATCGAATTTAGCTTCCCACTGTTTGAGCATCTCCATCAACTGTTCTATCTCAGATGGTTCTGGTTATTGATGAAGATAATAAGTTGATGGTCAATAAGATGGAGAATAAGATTCGGTGAAATATATGGGTTATGTGTATGAAAGTCTTGATAACTCTGCCACCTCGAATTGTAGTTAATCGGTGAAATCACTCACGTTACGCAATTGCACGTATCGTTTAAGTAGTATAAAATGTATCGATCCCACGATGACTTAATACTATGCTATTAATTTATTAAGCTAAATTTCTACATGTATGTAATTGATTTAATTGTTGGTTGGATGATTGTTGTTTGGTTGGTGATTTTAACTAAAGACAAGTAATTAAAATAGTGCGAAAGTAAATTCTTAAAAATAATCAATATTATGAAACTATCTAGGGTTGTGAATCCTTCTAATATTCTTCAAAAGATAAAGTGATTATCTTATGTTTGTGCAATATATCGGTTTATTAACCTGGAACACGAAAATATGCAAAAGCCTCTGTCGATGGTCAGATGCAAACACCCAAAGTAAACCAATTAACTATATGTCTATATTAACGAAGTTACCCGAATTCATTAAGTTTAAGTTCCAATTATGGCTACCCACGCCCGACATGTATATGTCTATCCTGGAAGGAAATCTCTAAGGTGAATGTGAGCTATTGAGTCTAAGGCTGAAACCTAAAATCCCTTTGTCAAGTTCATTTTAAGTTTACCAAATCAATCTTATTAGTGGCCAGTTAATAAGATACATTAAGATTAAGACTCAATAAATAAACCTATACGTCACACAAGACACAAAATAACCAACTTATAAACCTATGGTATTGGAATTCATCACAACCCTAGATAATGTATTTAGTTACGATACATATCTAGGACTACTAAAGACATAAATAATTAAAACATCATGCAACTAATTGAAAACTAAAAAATTAAAAATTAAAACAATGAAATAAAATGTTGGGGGTTTGAGGATCCACTTGTATTAAGATTTAATTTTTAGTAGATTTCATCGAATGCCTTTCAAGATGTTTAATACATGTCCAGCTCATGTGATCAGCATATCAGTTTATGTGTTTAGAATTCAGTTCAATTAGGTTTTTCAGGTTTATTTTTAGTTTTCCTTGCCACATTATACACATTAGCTTATGCAATAAGTTTCTAATTCAAACCTCCATGTTAGCATGTTAGTTTTCACGCTATGATTTTCAGATTGCATGGTTATGTTTTATATTTTCATAAACAAGTTTATAAAATGCAGTGTGTGTTTTTGAAATGGTTTTACTAGTATATACATTGTTATTATACAACCAGTCAAGTGTTGTGTAACAGCCTAGTCGAACCGGTTATACTCGGTAGAGTGAATCATCATGCTGAACACCTTAGAATTCATAAAATAATATAAAAAAAAAAACCAATTTCACACCTTAGGAATCTTGTACGGAGGTCACAGATAAATTTTTAGTTTCAATACCTCATTTTAGCTTAACAGAGTCAACAAGAAAGTTTTAGTAATATGGATGTAACATTTTCGTCTGATCTCCAATTTTCATGAATTTTATATCATCTGAAAGATAAGACTAAGACATACAACTTTCGTTTTGAACATATTCTCAAATTCGGGCCCGAACTAGGTCATAAATACAAGTCAAAGTCGCATAAACAGTGTTACACGTGAACTGCTATAGAAATCTCCACATTTTTCTGATTTTTAACATTATTTTATTAATAAAATTCAGCATTTTCTTATAAATAACACACTATTCATCATCCCCCTTATTTTGACAAAGAAAAAAGTATGAATGAACCAACTCCAGAGCGCTCCATTTTCTTCTTCATCTATGTCATTCTTAAGAGAAAGATGAATGAGCTTTATTTCATACCATGTAAGCTTCTTTTCTTCTTTCCCCTTCTTTATTTCAGTTTTGAGCAAGAAATTAGAAAGCCTCAATTCGTCCATATATAACCCTAGAAATCAAACATTTTATTTTAGCCTCAATATAGTGATTAATATGCATTTTCATTCATTTCATGGTAGTTTACATATGGATTAAGCTTAGATTTTGAAATGCCCAATTTTCCCAAATTGTCTATGTTGGGATTTATGTCCTAGAGCTTCATGAATTGTAAACGGAATTGATTTTTGTAATAATAATAAATGCATTATTCATTTTATCAAAGTTGTTTGATTTATATCGCATATTGTCCAATTGTCTTGTTTACCTTGATTACTCTTGTACCTTTAGACTTAGTGTATGTTTGATGCACAAGAAGATTTAAGTCTAAAGTTAGTAATCTAAATAGTCCATAGAGAGCAAACAAATAGGGTACTTTGTTTGTGGTTTATCTATAGTTGCGGTCCATTCTATACTTGTATGACGACCTTGATCCGGGATCGTTCATGTAGTGACATGGGAATGGAGGCACCTTGTATGATAAGATCATATAGGACTGGACTCGGATAAATATGAATTTCTTTTAATATCCGTTAACCAAAGAAATTTATTTTATCTAATAGATGGTCATATATGGATTCGATCTTAATCCTGAGTGTATTACGAACTCCTGCATGACAGGTTATGTCCTTTGATTTACTATGGTGAGGTTGGTGTTGCATTCCCGGCCAATAACTACGTATTTTGGGGATATGGTTTGGTATGTAGCTGGGAACGTTTTACATAGATATGGAATTCACTCATTCTTACGAGAAGCAGATGAATATCTCTTTTAAGAGTTGATTTGGGACTTGAACAATTTGAGCGCTCAACTTTTCTATTACGAATAGAAAGTATTTTATATTCATAATTGTTATGAATTAATTGTTCATTATAGAATCAATGGTGCTTAAGAGACAAAATATTTAGAGAGGTTTAACGGACTTATGACCCGGCTCTATTTATGAGATATTCGTGAAGGGCTATATCCATATGTAATGACTATATCGATGGACACCGAAAATGTTCGGTTTACTTAATCCATCTACGGTAACGGGAGTTCAACTTCGAGTTTTTTAGTGGAATAACGCGGAGTTAATAATTCGTAATATTTGATTAAAGAGTTTAATTAATATTTCGGAATTATTGGAGCTCGGAACCGTAGGTCCATTTAGTCCCCGTGCTAGCTCGATTAACTGTAGCAAACCTAATATAATTAGATTGTCTAATTATATGCTCACATTATATTTATTTATATATTATTAATAAGATTAATAATATTTATTGTCACAAATGAAAACTATGTTAAATTAGTTTAACTTAATATTTTCTAGAATTCTTTGATTATGAGATAATCAAGTTAGTAATAATTATGAGATAATTACTACAACATAATTGAAGGTAAATAAATCATTATTAATATATTGATTTTTATTTACCATTGGAGACAAAGCCATATGGCTTACCATGTCATCCAAGCAATTATGTCTATTAGGTGGCTTGGATACACAAATAGTTTTGTCATTAGCTAATGCATTTTATGCTTTGGTATGGCCTCCACATTTATGTGTTTGCCATTGAAAGAAAGCATTGAATGCTTAATGACAAAGCCATTGTCTTTAGCTTAACATTTCTTATGCTTTGGTTTGGCATTCACATTTTTGTGTTGGCCATTGCAAGAAAGCATTAGATGCTTAATGACAAGGTTAGTTGGCTTGTGTAAGAGAATATAATCTCTACCATTTCTCTCACTTCCTAAGGTTAACACTTTGCGTTAATTCACACAATGGTTGTGAGAAAAGATTTGAGAGAAAATAGAGAGAGTTCTAGCATTCACAAGTGTTGTGAAATTCCTAAAGCCAAACACCATTGTGACATCTTAAATCTCTAAATAGTTTAGAGGTTTAATCTTTGTGAGTGAAGTCCAACTTCGGTTTGTTGGTTTCGAGTCATAGTTCGGAAGATCGAGTGGTTGATCCAAGTGTTGGACACCAAAGGATTGATCTTGGCTACTACAACAAAGGGAGAAGGCAAAGAAAATTTTGAAGATCCATACTGGACCGGTGCCACCACAAGAAACTTCTGGGGCTCTAAGGAAAGTCGTTTCCTACAATTGGCATTAAGAGCTTAAGGTTGAAAAGTTTTCTTAACCCTTACTCTTTTTAAGTTTAAGTGTTAATAATTTATATTAGATATAAATTATTAATATGCATGTTGTGATGAGTAGGCACAATTAGATTCATGAGATGAATTATTTTTAATGTTCATGTGATGAATGTTTACTTTGATTCATGTGATGAATGTATTGCGTTGATTGTTAATTTTTCTGGCTCTTATTTTTAGTATTGGAAATGTAAGACCATAAGGTCATATTCTTTCAAGTGTTGTAAGTTCATTAATTTTGTGATAAGTCCATTTTGTAACTCAATTTGTAACTTGGAGGAGCCGATGTCGCGAAGGACTCATTATGAACCTATTCCGCGAAGAACTCAACAACATACCATGGAGAAAGATTTGAAGACCAATGGATGCCTTGGATTTACTGTACTAATTAGATTAGTATTTTTTAAAAAAATTTAAAAGCCCGGTTAACGCAATTTATGTATGTATGTGAAACTTCATTCCGTTACGAGTCCGTAGAAAAAATCGGGGACCAAAACGGAGTCCGGAAGCTCCGGAACGGAGTAAATGAAGTTCTAGTGTTCGAATACCAGACCGATAGCATTCGAACGCCAGTCAAACGCAACTCAAACGTTTGGGTACTGCCTGGAAACGTTCGAACGCCCAAAGAACGATACACAAACGTTTTCAGCCCAGACCTGGGCATATATATGTGTTTTAAATTGTTTATTAACATGTCATATAACCTAGGGTGCCTACTCTTGCATTTTCACATGCCATAACATGTAGACATGCATGATATTCAAGTCATAAAATATGATTTTATGTAAATTTAAAAGTTAAATTAGAATATAAGATGCATGTTTAACTCAATAGTTCACGATTATAGATTAATTTCAATTCAATTGGCTTAGAAGTATCGGAATTCAAGTAACAATGAGTTTCAGAAGTGTAAAATCTGATAATTACTTTGATAGTTTATTCTTATAGATAGATTCTATTAAACTGACAAATTACTACAACTAATTAATTAATAAGTTTTAAAGGTTAAAAAATTACGATTCAAGTTTAAGAACAAATGACATTATGAGTACATAGTTTCCTTGGTATATCGGTGGAAACCCGGATATAAATTCCATAGCCGCTTCTGAATGGACGGTAATTTGGTTTGCACTCGGGATACAATTTCACGTACCTTTGGAGTAAATAACGTACTTTTAATCTATTAAATGGTTGATGACATATAGTCCATTAGTTGAATTCTAAAATTTTAAAACCTATAAATGAACTAATTTTTAAAAGTTAAAATTGATTAGATCACTTAAGAAAACTTGATTAAATTAGTTTAATTAAGTTAATTGGTTAGTAGACTAATCGGGATTAGTGAATAAAATTTTAAAAGTTAAAATTGGTTAGATCACTATATCATCAACTAGTATTAATTAAGGTTATGACTTTAGCCGAGCATAATCTAAGATTATAAATACTAGTGAGATAGAAACCTTACTCTTTTAATAGTGAGTGGGTGAAGGGTATACCACAATATATCCCACGATCTCCATTGTTATCCAGAACGTGAGATTCAATAGGCGCCTCGAGACGGTTTTGCTTTCGTCCCCCTACGGATGGATCCTTTTTGGTCAATATCAGGTTTGGATTCCGAAAGGATATGGACTCTAGATGTATCTGTGATTTGACCTACCCTACGGCGGCACTTCACTAGTTAAGTCCAAGGGTTCCGAAATAATGGGTCACACTCACAAAGGAATGATTAAGTTGTTAATCAAAGCTTCCTTGATCAAAATAACGGTAGTTGATTAATATAGGAATAAGAGTTATTTCAGATATATTAATCAATTGAGAATGTCTCAATCTATCATGCGAATACTTGACCTACCCTACGGCGGCACTTATTTGTGGATGATAGATAATCGTGGCATAGTAATTCTTTTATGTTTATAATTCATTATACATTGATCATGCATCATGTTTAATTTTATGCCTAAATGTTTGACAATTTTAATATGCGACGAATGAATATTGAATGCGCGTTTTATTTTTTTTCAGCCATGGCATCTGCAATAATCTCCATTATCAAACAACAAGAAAAATTAACCGGGATAATTATGTTAAATGGAAAAGTGACATGAATGCTATATTGGTCTGTGAAGACCTTAAATTTGTCCTAAAGGAGGAATGTCCTCCTGAGCCAGCACCTAATACTGGCATAGTTGCACGTAATGCCAATAATAATTGGATTAAAGCTGATGAGAAAGCCCATAGCTATTTGATAGCATCCATGTCTGAGGTTCTTGCTGCACAGTATGAGCCTATGGCGACAGCATCAATGATTATGCAGTCATTACAGAACATGTTTGGGCAACCTTCAGACCGGCAACAACATGAGGCAATTGCCTCTGTATTGATCGCTAAAATGAAGGAAGACACATCAGTCTGAGACCATGTGTTAAGGATGATGGCTCATCTTAATATGGCTGAAACCCATGGTGCACGTATTAATGTGCAAAGCCAGGTGACAATGATCATGGAAACCCTTCCGAAGAGTTTCCTGCAGTTTAAGAGCAACTGTTCTATGAACAAGTTGACTTTCACATTGACTGAACTGCTGAATGAGCTCACCAATTACGAGTCCGTTATGAACGGTCCTCGTAGGCCCAATGCCGAGGCAAATGTTGTCGAATCTTCTAAATCTGCAAAGAAGAAGAAGAAAGGCAATTGGAAGGCAAAGGCAAAACCAATGAAAAAGAAGAACAATAAAAGCTCCAAAGGAACCAATGCCAAAGGAAAATGTTTCAATTGTGAACAACAAGGGCATTGGAAAATGAATTGTCCGAAATGCCTTGCAGAGCTTAAAGAGAAGAAGAATACAGGTAAATATGATTTACTTGTCATTGAGTCTCTTTTGGTGGAGGATGATAAATCCATATGGATTTTTGATTCTGGTGCCACTAACCATGTTTGTTGTTCTTTGCAGCTACTTGACTCATGGAGGGACCTTACTGAAGGTAGCTTTACCATGAGAGTTGGGACATGGGATGTTGTTTCAGCAAGAGCAGTGGGAGTTTCAAATTTGAATTTTAATAAAAGTTATTTATGTTTGAATAGTGTGCTATATATTCATAGTTTTCGCAGGAATTTGATTTCTGTAACAAAACTTATGGAATGTGGTTTTTCTGTTTCGTTTAATAATAAGTCAGTTATTATTAGTAGAAATGGATTAAATATATGCACGGGAAACTCTGAAAATAATCTATATGTATTAAGGCTGTTAATGCATGAATCATTGCTTAATATTGAAATGTTTAAGATTGAAATATCTAAAACTAAACGGCAAAAGATTTCTTATGATGATACCTATTTATGGCACCTTAGACTTGGTCACATTAACCTTGACCGGATAGATAGACTAATTAAGAACGGAGTTTTAAATCAGTTAAAACTTGGTACTTTACCTGTCTGCGTATCCTGTCTAGAAGGCAAAATGACCCAGAGACCTTTTATTGGAAAAGTGATAAGAGCCAAAGAAACTCTTGAGCTAATACATTTGGATGTTTGCGGACCGATGAATGTAAAAGCCCAAGGTGGTTTTCAATACTTCATCACTTTCATTGATGATTATTCTAGATGTGGGTATGTTTACCTAATGCAGCACAAGTCAGATACATTTGAAAAGTTCAAAAAGTATTGTGTTGTGGTTGAGAACCAGTTAGGTAAAAGCATCAAAATTCTATGATCAAATCGTGGAGTCTAATACCTTGATAGAGATTTCGAGGAATTCTTAGTTGAGCATGAAATTGTTTCACAGCTCACAGCACCTGGAACACCACAACAAAATGGTGTTGCAGAAAGGAGAAATCGAACCCTACTAGACATAATAAGATCAATGTTTAGTTATAGCATTATGCCTAGTTCATTATGGGGGTATGCATTGCAAACTGCAATGTATATCCTGAATGTAGTTCCTTCTAAGTCTGTTTATAATACTCCCTTAGAGTTGTGGAATGGTCGTAAAGCTAGTTTGCGATATTTTCGCATATGGGGGTGTCCGGCACATGTGCTAAAGAACAAGACTACTAAGTTGGAACCACGTTCACATGTGTGCCTATTTGTAGGCTATCCTAAGGAAACTATGGGTGGATTTTTTTATAGTCCAGAAGATAATAAAGTATTTGTGTCGACAAATGCTACATTTCTTGAGGAGGACTATATGAGAGAGTTCAAACCTCGAAGTAAAGTGTTACTTGAGGAGTTACTTGCTGGTACGACCAGTACACCATTGTCAAATGTTGACAAAGACATAACACCTTCTACATCTGAAAGTCAGATGCAAGTTTATTAGGATACCATACCACCTAGACGTAGTGGGGGGGTTGTAAGACAACCTAAACGCTATCTAGGAAATGGTGAGGTGCAAGTTGTTGCATCTTGTGATGGTATAGATGATCGATTGACCTATCATAGTGCAATGGAAGATACTGATAAAGAGGAATGGCTCAAAGCCATGAACCTCGAGATGGAGTTTATGTACTCTAACTCAGTCTGGGAACTTGTAGACCAACCTAATGGAGTAAAACTCATAGGTTGCAAGTGGATCTACAAGAGAAATAGAGGAATAGATGAGAAAGTACAGACTTTTAAGGCTAGACTAGTGGCAAAGGGTTATACCCAAAAAGAGGGAGTTGACTATGAAAAAACTTTCTCGCCAGTAGCCATGCTTAAATCCATCATGATTCTTCTTTCCATTGCCGCATATTATGACTATGAGATTTGGCAAATGGATGTCAAGACTACATTCTTGAATGGTAATCTTGATGAGAGTATCTATATGGTACAACCAGAGGGGTTCATTACCCAAGGTCTTGCAAAAAATTTTCAAGTTGCAAAGGTCCATTTATGGACTTAAGCAAGCATCTAGATCTTGGAACATAAGGTTTGATATTACGATCAAGTCTTATAACTTTGAGCAGAACATCGATGAGCCTTGCGTCTACAAGCGCATCATTGATGGGAATGTGATTTTCCTTGTGTTATACGTTGATGATATTTTACTCATTGGGAATGATGTAAAGATATTATCGGACGTGAAAATCTGGCTAGCTAACCAATTCCAAATGAAAGATTTGGGAGAGGCAAGTTATGTACATGAGATCCAGATCATTCGGGATCGCAAGAAACGACTATTAGCAATGTCTCAAGCAACCTATATCGACAAAATTCTTGTGCGATTTGGTATGCAGAATTCCAAGAAAGGTAATTCACCTTTCAGGCATGGAATTCATTTGTCTAAGGAACAGTCTCCTAAGACACCTCAAGCAGTTGAGGAGATGAGACATATACCATATGCTTCAGCAGTAGGAAGTCTTATGTATGATATGTTATGCACGAGACCAGACATCTGTTTTGAAGTGCGAGTAGTCAATAGGTTTTAATCCAACCCAGGATTAGATCATTGGGTAGCGGTGAAACATATTCTCAAGTATCTTCGGAGAATGAGAAATTATATGCTTGTATATACAAGTCAGGCTATGATTCTGAGAGGATATACAGACTCTGATTTTCAGACGGATGTCGATTCTAGGAAATCAACATCTGGATCAGTGTTCACCATAGGTGGTGGGGCTATAGTATGGAGGAGAATTAAGCAATCTTGTATTGCTGACTCCACCATGGAGGCTGAATATGTAGCAGCTTGTGAAACAGCTAAGGAAGCAGTCTGGATCCGTAAGTTCTTGGCAGATCTGGAAGTTGTTCCAGATATGGATAAACCACTCACACTTTATTACGATAATAGTGGTGCAATGGCGAACTCCAAAGAACCGAGAAGCCACACGCGGGGTAAGCATATTGAGAGGAAATATCACCTCATCAGGGAAATAGTGCAGAGAGAAGATGTCGCTGTCACGTAGATTCCATTTGCAGACAACCTGGCTAATCCCTTTACAAAGACCTTATCGGCTAACCGAGTATTCTATTAAAATATCAGCCCTAAATTCAAGTGGTAAATTCAAGTGGAGGATAACTCATATATCCACAGTGGTATTTCAAGTTAAAAAATATCTATGCTACTCAACCCAAGAAGATTCCTATTGACATTGGTGTACCATCTATTAGGAAATCTTTGGTGAGTCATCCAGTGTTTATCAAATAAACACATACACGTCTATACGAGTCTCCCAAGACTCATGGTTCATTGGTATAAACCATCAGACCATGTCCGATATACGACATGTACTGGTCTCAGTGGATTTTACTAACCGACCCGTGTCAGTAAATCTTGACCATGAACTTAATTTGATAATATATTTCTAGTAGTGACACTTCGCAATGTCAATTACAAGATACATTATAATTGTGCCCTACATTATATATTATCGGGTCTTTGTCTAATATTTATATATAATTAAACATGATTTAGTTTCAATCTAACGAATTAAATCGAATATATATAATAAGAGACAAGAGGTGCAACCGTAAATAAGTAATATTATGGAAAAAAAGGTATAGCTCGTATTCATGAATCAGACATACGATCCAGATTGGTGCTCCGACCACCAACCCTAACAATTCCATGGCCGAATTTAGGGCTGTTTTGGGGGTTATATTTTTATGCCTTTGATGATGATATGTGTTGGTTCTTGAATGGGAAATGTTATAGCATTAGTAATGTTGATGTTCTGTTGTGTTATAGAAATGGTGAAGTTTGTGCACTTTGTACACCAACTGTTCGATGAAATATCAGACCAAATATAAATTAATTAATAGAATAAGTTTTGTATAAGATAATATGTGTTTTGGGTACTGTAAAATCTGGTTGTAATAACCCCAAGGGGTTGCCTCAGTGGTAAAGGCTTTGGGCTTGAGTGGTTTGCTCCCTCTCAGGTTCAAGGTTCGAATCTCACTAGATGCATTTCTTTGGGGCCATGCCCCCTAGTGTGAAAAGCCAATGACTTACCCTGATCTGTGTTGGGAAACTTCTGAGGGCACGGAGCACAGGTCGCGGGGATTAGTCGAGGTGCGCGTAAGCTGGCCCGGACACCCCGGTTATCCAAAAAAAAAATGGTTGTAATGTGCATTAAATAAAGTTAGGGGGCGAAATTCGTAAGTTAGGTGATAAGTGTATATGTTGTCCAAATTCAGACAGATTGTGTTGTATCGATATAAGTTATGTTTTTGACGTCCAATTGATGAACAATAAAACTATGGATAAACTAGACATATAAGGTAGTAACATATCCAAAAATAATAATTTTTATACTTAGGATGAGGTTGTCCTAAATTTTTGAAGTTGGGCGACCTGCTGCCACTACAGCTAGTTTTCGAGCTTGAATAGCCCCTGAACTTCGGTTGATAACTTGAGTTTATGAAATTGAAATTTAGATCCATAAAAATTACTATAAATTAGACATATTAAAGACAATTATTTTAAAATTTCAGCTCGTGATTCATTCCCATTTAGTTACAGTGAATTTTCAAAATTATGCATCAAATAGTGCATTCTTAGTGACTAGTAGAATCTAAGTTTCCGCTACCACACTTGCATAACTCCAAATCTAAGCCCATAAAATTCATAGATACCATAGATATCTTCAATAATAAGCAAGATTAAGTGTCAATGCATTGTATATTCTTTTACGTCATATGAAAATATTCTGAGTTATAGAAAATAACGATTGAATGGACTTTAGATCGATGGGAAGATACTAGACGGTCGCCCCGCTGTGAACCGCTCTCGATTTTCCATTGAACTATGAGTGGATATTTTATTTTCATAATGTTTTATTGATTTTATAAAGTTATATGAATTTATTTAAATTCAAGTTATACTTTGAGATGAGACAAAGTTGCCAAAATATTTTGATGAGTTAAAAATATTTTTGGACCAGTTCAAATATGTTATCATGTATTTGATATTTTGAGATGATTTATTTTATGAATTTTTTATAGATTGGGGGAAAACCCCAATCTCAGAGACTTTTGGAATTGACAAATTATGGAAATGACAGATTCATCAGACATGTGCACATGTAGTTTCAGGATTAGGGGGATGGTGCTACATGACGCCTCTATATCCTAGTTTCAGGGCCAGGATGACAACATTGATTTGCGCTTCTGTCTCTAGTTCAGTGACTTGGGGGACAGTGATACGTAACGCCACAAGACACTAGTTAGGTGCGAGGGGGGACGGCAATACATAACACCCTCATACATCAATTGTTTTACATTTGAGATTTTCAAAAACAACAGTTTTATGAAAAAGTTTTAGAAAGAATTATTTTCACGAGAGATCTCAGAGTTTTACAAAAAGAAAGAAGTTTCAAGAAAAGTTTTTCAAAAAGAGATTTGTTTCCAGACAAAAGAGTTTTCAGAGAAGATTAGTTTTTCTTGTAAAATGAGATGATTTCGATTTCAGAGAATAGATTTTTCATAAAATATTTTAGTTCCCATTTTAAACCATCCACCCAGTAGGTCGTTAGAACGATCCAACCGTCCCATTTTCCAGTGTTTTCTATTTTTCTGGTCTATTCAGAGGATGAGCTCGAGATGATGGATATTGATGACAGTTATTAGGGTTATTGGGTCCACATGACAGTCAAGTACGAGGTATACGGATCAGTTAAAGTAAATATTGTAAGAGTTAAAGTACAAGTCATGTATAAGTTTAATGAGAGTCATTACTTATGATTGTCAGAGTCGAATTTACCAGAGTTTAGCATAGCAAGTTCAGAGTGGTAAAGAAAAAATATTGTTTAATAAAATTAAGTTGGGCAAGTAGCCCTCTAGTGTAAGTGTGTGATTTGTGTTTTTCAAATAACAAGAAAAACAATATAGTTCAGTTAGTCAGTCAGTTAGTTAGAGGCAGAAGGTGAAAGGTTAACCTGCTACCTGTCAATACCATCTCTGAGAGGGGGATGTTACAAAGTTGGTATCCAAGCATGGTCTTAGGAGGCAGTGACTGTAGTGGGTACAGTGTTGGGGTCTTGTATACAGAGTATTCCCAGGGTAAGTGTATGCGAGACATTCCCCCTCTAGTATCTGATCCTCGAGTACATCCTCAAGCCTTATAGAAAGGTTAGTAAACTTTTCAATAATCATTTGAATATCCCTCCAATAATCTGAAAATAGAATCCTTATTATAGCAGAATCCTTCTATAACCATTCAAATATGCCACCCGAAGTTCAGACATGATAAGTGATAAAAACAACTAGTGATGTTTTTTAGAACGTAAGTCTGAAGCTTTAAAAAAAAAAAGAGAAATCTAGAAGAAGTATAGAACTAGAAAATAAAGAAAGACGTATATGTTTAGAGTTAGTCGAGATAATAGATTGAGTAGAAACATTATTGACTGTAAAGAAAATACATGAGCTTGTAGCAGTGAAGAGAATATACGAGTAGAAATAGACATATGAATGTCAGATAGGCTCAAGTAAGGTTTATTCCCTCAACCCCAAGGGTTGCCTCAGTGGTAAAGGCTTTGGGCTTGAGTGGTTTGCTCACTCACAGGTTCAAGGTTCGAATCCCACTAGATACATTTCCTTGGGGCCATGCCCCATGGTGTGAAAAGCCAGTGACTTACCCTGATCTGTGTTGGGAAACTTCTGAGGGCATGTGGCACAGGTCCCGGGGATTAGTCGAGGTACGCGTAAGCTAGCCTGGAAACCCCGGTTATCCAAAAAAAAGGTTTCTTCCCTCCTCAGAGAATCCTATATTGTAGATTCAGTAACTTTCAAGATTCATTTAAAATATCAGCCCTAAATTCAACCCCCGATTAAGTGCACTGAATTTTCAAAATCAGTGTTAGTGCACTGAAATTTTCTGGAAAATGGGCATAATATGGAGTTTTGCGAAGTAGCTTGAGAGATCCTTGAACGAGTGTAGTAAAAATTATTAGACCATCCTAAAATATTAGTAACATATAGAGGATGAGTTATCATGAATAATGAATATATTTTGTTAAGTAAGGATATAATTCTCAACCTTGGTACTAACGAATTTTGCTAATTCTAGATTATCATCAGGAGGTGCGGTTCCGCAACCATCGCAAGGCATCACCGGCAAGTTCCGAATCAGTGAGTGGACAAACTCTCTTTTACTTGTTTTTCATTTTGTATTTCAGATCAGACTTAGGGCGTTAGCCAAGTTCATTTTCATATTATTTATGAATACGCATGTTTTGAGAAATATTTTAGAAAAAGATGTTTTCAGTATGATTTTTATGTTTTTCGGGGCATGAGAAAAAAACTCACCCAATATGTAACTTGATATAGTTGGAATTGACAGATACAGAGACATGTGCTCATATAGAGGACTGAGGGGACGGCGATACGTAACGCCCTCAGATCCTAGTGCAGGGCTAGGGGGACGGCGATACATAAAGCCCCTATACCCTAGTTTCAAAGCTTGTATGATAGCATAGATCTGCACCCCCAGTTCTAGTTTGTGGCTTGGGGACGGCGATACGTAACGCCTTAAGACCACCAGTTTCAGAGGCAGTAGTGGCATGCTTTGGGGGATAGCGATACGTAACGCTCCAAAGTCATGGATTTTCACTGCTAGCTACAGTTAGGCGTATGGGGGGACGGAGAGACGTAATGCCTTCATACATCAAGTTTTTCAAACAGAGACACATATTTCAGAAAGAGTTTTCAGATTTCAGATACAGTTTTCAAAAAGAGCTTTTAGAAAAGAAAGTTTCTAGAAATAACAGTTTTATAAGGGATTTTTTTTAAAGAAGCTCATAGTTTTAAAACAGAAACCAGTTTTCTTAAAAAGCTATTTTAAGAGCTTTCGGTTTTAGAACCAAATGTTTTTATAACAGTTTTCAGTTTTCGTCCACTCACTTAGATCATACAACGATCTAACCCCCTACTCCCAGTGTTTGTTTTACAAGTATTCCAGAAGGACGAGCTCGAGAGGACGGATACTGATGGGAGTCACTAGTGGGTCTGAGTCCACGAGTCGAGTCAGAAATAGAGTAAGAGTCCAGTCTGAGTCAAGTAAAAGTCTTGTACTGGTATTTGAGACATGTGTTTTTATGTATAAAGTTATTAAAGTTAAGTTGTATGCCAAGTTGTAAGATTTGGGCCACAATCCCACACACACATATATATATATATATATATATTTAAAGTAAAAAGCATATATTTGTTGTTGGGAAGCGGCCGCGAGTGCGCAGCGGAAGATTAAAAATTATGATGCCGCTATCCCTTTGCCTAAGACCCATTTGTTTTAATTATTCTACAAGCCTAGGCATGTTACTATATATTCTAAGCTTAAAAACTCATAAAACATGCAAAGAACATAAACTTAAACATGCTAACTATCATAAGAACTTTAATTAAAAATAAAGAAAGAAAAAGACTTACTTGAACCGAAGACTCCTCTAGTCCTCCCTCCAATCTACAAGCTTTTATCGAACTCAGCAAGCTCTTCCATGTTCCAAAGAGCCACCCAAGTGTGTGTCCTCCAAAGGTGCATACACTAAAGCCAAAACTCAATGGCAAGACTACGCCTTGAGTGCACGAGTATTTTGCCCTTGGTGCTAGCCTAGGCAAATACCTCAAAACTTTTAACTTGAGATTCCTCTAGTCAATTAGACTTAAGGATTCTCAAAATTAGTGGCTTACTCTTAAACTTTAGAGTTGCTCACTTATATAAACCCAAGATATGAAAGGTTTTGGTGTAAAAATTTGAAAAGAATTCTTTGGGTTTATATAGGTGCTCCAAGGACAACAAAATTAATTAAGAATCCGATGTGGGATAAATGCTAATTAAATCTTAGCCATTGGATCTTAATATAGTGGTTTAATGAGATTATAAAACCCTAATAAGAGTTTGGACCGAATTGGAATTCAAAACAAATAAAAAAAACGCATATTCAATTTTCCAATTCCCAAAGTGCCCATATCGTTATTCACCAACCCCTAAGCCACTATGGAACCTCATAAATAATTTTTTCAATGATTAAACACATTGAACCATTTATGAACAATTCCTACAACAATCATATATGATGTTATATTTGTATTGTACTGTTAACCATTGATTTCGACTTTGTTGTGTGTGACCTTTTGGGTTCCCCTCAAGTTGGACATGAAATGAATTGTGATAATTTAATCAACATAAATTATCCTCCGATCAGATGGTCGTTCGATTTCAATGACCAAAGTTGACATCTAACAACATGTCAAAACCCCTAAATGAGAAGGAAAGATATATATACCCATTTTGTATGCGATTTACATATGATACAGTCTCTCGCCTCACTGTATTCCCACCGTTTGACCTAGGGTATGGAAAGTGTCTACCCATATAGTCAAAGGTATGATGTTGATAGTATCATGAATCGTGCTAACCCAAGAATCTCACATGATTCTTCCGCTGCGGCCACAGTCTCCAACACTGATCACACATATCAACCCGGAATACTACTCTTATAAGAAAATATTATCCGAGAGAGTGGCGATTCTCTGTTCTATCTTTACAAACTTCATGTGTTTCAACAAATGACCCAATCATACCCTTATGACCGGATCTTTTGAACCAGGAAAGGAGAATGTCAAAGTTATTTGATCCACACATAAGATTGTAAAGACCTCAAGACTAACGACTAGTCATACAATCGATATATGAAAGTTCTCACATACACATGGGATAAACACTCCGTGTGAAAATTTTTGGCGGTTAGTTCGATGGACACTAGCAACTCATGCATCCATGTGATACACCAAGCGGACGGATCTCCGCTAGTAGCCTATGAGATCGGTTACCCCACTTAAGGGCGGATCATATCATCATACTAGTCTCTCCGCTTTGTGAACGCCCAGATTATTCACAAAACTATGACTAGGAACATTTGAGAGTAATGATTCTCATAAGGCGTGGAAGCCATCATCTTATTACTTCAAGGGCTTTATTACAGTGTTTGATGATTCATATAATTTATGTAAGACACGTATAATAAAGATTGTCATTTTATTAATTAATGAAAATATTACAAATACATGTACATGTAGCCCATCCACAAGTTGGGTATAGGGCATATCCCTAACATTTGTATGGTAGATCAAAGTCAGAGGCTTATGGGGTTAGTGCGATCTATCCCCTGCCAGTGACATCTCCCAGATCGGGGATGTTACAAGTGCTCAACGAGTATATTTCATTAGTGAGACTCTCTAAATTTCGTTTCCATAATTTACCCACCTGTAAATTATGACGACCACGGATAAAATCGCTGAATCATACAGGTCGAGGTCATTACATACGTATAATCCCTCTGTCACAGGTATCCAGATTATCCCAGAGATATAAATATACATGTCAAATCTCTATAGGTATAATCTTGTTGATGTATCTATTAGCAATCTTATAAATAACACTCGGAACTTACTTCCAAAGTATACCACGGCCATAGATTTAACAAATTTCTAATCATATAATGAATACATATACCCTGTACACAGGACTGACGAATCCTATCTTGATACACATAGGATATCATGAGCATGAGTCCACACCCAACAAACAGGCGGAGGTATGATCTTAATAGATCAATGATGTGACTGTCATCTAAGTGTGGAGGATAACTCATATATCCACAGTGGTATTTCAAGTTAAAAAATATCTATGCTACTCAACCCAAGAAGATTCCTATTGACGTTGGTGTACCATCTATTAGGAAATCTTTGGTGAGTCATCCAGTGTTTATCAAATAAACACATACACGTCTATACGAGTCTCCCAATACTCATGGTTCATTGGTATAAACCATCGGACCATGTCTGATATACGACATGTACTGGTCTCAGCGGATTTTACTAACCGACCCATGTCAGTAAATCTTGACCATGAACTTAATTTGATAATATATTTATAGTAGTGACACTTCCCAATGTCAATTACAAGCTACATTGTAATTGTGCCCTACATTATATATTATCGGGTCTTTGTCTAATATTTATATATCATTAAACATGATTTAGTTTCAATCTAACGAATTAGATCGAATATATATAATAAGAGACAAGAGGTGCAACCATAAATAAGTAATATTATGGAAAAAAAAGTATAGCTCATATTCATGAATCAGACATACGATCCGGATTGGTGCTCCGACCACCAACCCTAACAATTCCATGGCCGAATTTAGGGCTGTTTTGGGGGTTATATTTTTATTCCTTTGATGATGATATGTGTTGGTTCTTGAATGGGAAATGTTATAGCATGAGTAATGTTGATGTTCTGTTGTGTTATAGAAATGGTGAAGTTTGTGCACTTTGTGCACCAACTATTCGATGAAATATCAGACTAAATATAAATTAATTAATAGAATAAGTTTTGTATAAGATAATATGTGTTTTGGGTACTGTAAAATCTGGTTGTAATAACCCCAAGGGGTTGCCTCAGTGGTAAAGGCTTTGGGCTTGAGTGGTTTGCTCCCTCTCAGGTTCAAGGTTCGAATCTCACTAGATGCATTTCTTTGGGGCCATGCCCCCTAGTGTGAAAAGCCAACGACTTACCCTGATCTGTGTTGGGAAACTTCTGAGGGCACGGAGCACAGGTCGCGGGGATTAGTCGAGGTGCGCGTAAGCTGGCCCGGACACCCCGGTTATCCAAAAAAAAAATGGTTGTAATGTGCATTAAATAAAGTTAGGGGGCGAAATTCGTAAGTTAGGCGATAAGTGTATATGTTGTCCAAATTCAGACAGATTGTGTTGTATCGATATAAGTTATGTTTTTGACGTCCAATTGATGAACAATAAAACTATGGATAAACTAGACATATAAGGTAGTAACATATCCAAAAATAATAATTTTTAGACTTAGGATGAGGCTGTCCTAAATTTTTGAAGTTGGGCGACCTGCTGCCACTACAGCTAGTTTTCGAGCTTGAATAGCCCCTGAACTTCGGTTGATAACTTGAGTTTATGAAATTGAAATTTAGATCCATAAAAATTACTATAAATTAGACATATTAAAGACAATTATTTTAAAATTTCAGCTCGTGATTCATTCCCATTTAGTTACAGTGAATTTTCAAAATTATGCATCAAATAGTGCATTCTTAGTGACTAGTAGAATCTAAGTTTCCGCTACCACACTTGCATAACTCCAAATCTAAGCCCATAAAATTCATAGATACCATAGATATCTTCAATAATAAGCAAGATTAAGTGTCAATGCATTGTATATTCTTTTACGTCATATGAAAATATTCTGAGTTATAGAAAATAACGATTGAATGGACTTTAGATCGATGGGAAGATACTAGACGGTCGCCCCGCTGTGAACCGCTCTCGATTTTCCATTGAACTATGAGTGGATATTTTATTTTCATAATGTTTTATTGATTTTATAAAGTTATATGAATTTATTTAAATTCAAGTTATACTTTGAGATGAGACAAAGTTGCCAAAATATTTTGATGAGTTAAAAATATTTTTGGACCAGTTCAAATATGTTATCATGTATTTGATATTTTGAGATGATTTATTTTATGAATTTTTTATAGATTGGGGGAAAACCCCAATCTCAGAGACTTTTGGAATTGACAAATTATGGAAATGACAGATTCATCAGACATGTGCACATGTAGTTTCAGGATTTGGGGGATGGTGCTACATGACGCCTCTATATCCTAGTTTCAGGGCCAGGATGACAACATTGATTTGCGCTTCTGTCTCTAGTTCAGTGACTTGGGGGACAGTGATACGTAACGCCACAAGACACTAGTTAGGTGCGAGGGGGGACGGCAATACGTAACACCCTCATACATCAATTGTTTTACATTTGAGATTTTCAAAAACAACAGTTTTATGAAAAAGTTTTAGAAAGAATTATTTTCACGAGAGATCTCAAAGTTTTACAAAAAGAAAGAAGTTTCAAGAAAAGTTTTTCAAAAAGAGATTTGTTTCCAGACAAAAGAGTTTTCAGAGAAGAATAGTTTTTCTTGTAAAATGAGATGATTTCGATTTCAGAGAATAGATTTTTCATAAAATATTTTAGTTCCCATTTTAAACCATCCACCCAGTAGGTCGTTAGAACGATCCAACCGTCCCATTTTCCAGTGTTTTCTATTTTTCTGGTCTATTCAGAGGATGAGCTCGAGATGATGGATATTGATGACAGTTATTAGGGTTATTGGGTCCACATGACAGTCAAGTACGAGGTATACGGATCAGTTAAAGTAAATATTGTAAGAGTTAAAGTACAAGTCATGTATAAGTTTAATGAGAGTCATTACTTATGATTGTCAGAGTCGAATTTACCAGAGTTTAGCATAGCAAGTTCAGAGTGGTAAAGAAAAAAATATTGTTTAATAAAATTAAGTTGGGCAAGTAGCCCTCTAGTGTAAGTGTGTGATTTGTGTTTGTCAAATAACAAGAAAAGCAATATAGTTCAGTTAGTAGAGGCAGAAGGTGAAAGGTTAACCTGCTACCTGTCAATACCATCTCTAAGAGGGGGATGTTACAAAGTTGGTATCCGAGCATGGTCTAAGGAGGCAGTGACTGTAGTGGGTACAGTGTTGGGGTCTTGTATACAGAGTATTCCCAGGGTAAGTGTATGCGAGACATTCCCCCTCTAGTATCTGATCCTCGAGTACATCCTCAAGCCTTATAGAAAGGTTAGTAAACTTTTCAATAATCATTTGAATATCCCTCCAATAATCTGAAAATAGAATCCTTATTATAGCAGAATCCTTCTATAACCATTCAATATGCCACCCGAAGTTCAGACATGATAAGTGATAAAAACAACTAGTGATGTTTTTTAGAACGTAAGTCTGAAGCTTTAAAAAAAAAAGAGAAATCTAGAAGAAGTATAGAACTAGAAAATAAAGAAAGACGTATATTTTAGAGTTAGTCGAGATAATAGATTGAGTAGAAACATTATTGACTGTAAAGAAAATACATGAGCTTGTAGCAGTGAAGAGAATATACGAGTAGAAATAGACATATGAATGTCAGATAGGCTCAAGTAAGGTTTATTCCCTCAACCCCAAGGGTTGCCTCAGTGGTAAAGGCTTTGGGCTTGAGTGGTTTGCTCACTCACAGGTTCAAGGTTCGAATCCCACTAGATACATTTCCTTGGGGCCATGCCCCATGGTGTGAAAAGCCAGTGACTTACCCTGATCTGTGTTGGGAAACTTCTGAGGGCATGTGCACAGGTCCCGGGGATTAGTCGAGGTACGCGTAAGCTAGCCTGGAAACCCCGGTTATCCAAAAAAAAGGTTTCTTCCCTCCTCAGAGAATCCTATATTGTAGATTCAGTAACTTTCAAGATTCATTTAAAATATCAGCCCTAAATTCAACCCCCGATTAAGTGCACTGAATTTTCAAAATCAGTGTTAGTGCACTGAAATTTTCTGGAAAATGGGCATAATATGGAGTTTTGCGAAGTAGCTTGAGAGATCCTTGAAA
>SKCR01027537.1:0-162247 GCA_019454045.1 Zanthoxylum bungeanum
GACAAAATCGACATGATGTTGTAAAACATCCTCCAAAAGGTTTCCTTTTCAGGAAAGCGATTTTCTTTTCCGTTAAGCTGTCATATTTCATAAATGAAACACGCAGCTTTAACAAGCATTATCCAAATGGATTTACCGTGGCAACAGGTAAAAGGTTAAATCGTAATCAACACAATGTGATAACGATACCTTTCCGCTAAAAGCCTAACTGTATTCGTTGGTATGTTGCCTTCCATGTATGTCTTCCTTGAAGACTGATAAAGTACCAGTAGGCACAATGCCGTTGCGGTACATCAACTAGTTTCCAAACTTGGTTGATATACATGGAATCCATTTCGGACTCATGACACTTTGTCATAATAGGGAGTCGATACCTTGTATCACTTCCTCATACGTAGTCAGTTGGTATTCCTCAATAGATAGACATCTTTATTAGGTGAGATCAGAAACCCATACCCCGGTTGTTTTCTGACTCTCTCTGACATACATGGTTCTTGTGTATTTGAAGAATATGGTATAGTTTCATCATTGATGAACTATATGTGTTCCATTAAGGACTCGGTACTATGAACAATATTACTCCGATTTTCATCGAGTTTTACTATCCTCCCACTTACCACTGCCATATCGGTATTCCTCTTAGGAAAACCGCATGGTGAGAGTAACAATCTAATTGTTCTCTTGTGAGATGTCTAAGTACTATACTTATATATCCCTAGGATAACTACATTTGGCACTTATCCAATTGGGTTTTAGTTTGGTATCATCCAAACATATGCCTAGCATACCCAAATTTTAAGGAATGAGAAACCCGGTTCTTTCCCGTTCATATCTAATATGATATCTGTCAAACATATTTTATGGAACCTTATTCTAAATAAGTTCTGCAACTGTTAAAGCTTATCTGTTGAAGGAAATGGTAGCTCAGAGCGAATCATGATTAACCTTATCATGTCCAACAAAATTCGGTTACTCAGTTCGGACACACCGTCACAATGACGTGTTCCGGGAGGAGTCCTCATTGAAAGAAAACTATACTCTTTCAAGTATATAAGAAACTTATTGCTTAAATATTTTCCATTATGGTCTTACCGTGATGGTATAATACTATAGCCGATCTGTTTGTCTATTTCGTGTCAAAACTTTAAAAGTTTCCGATTTGTGTTTCAAAAGAAACACATAACCAAAACGCGATGCCACATCCGTAAAGGTCACGAAATATTCATCTCCACCTCTAGCCTAGCTAGACATGGGCCCACTTGCTTCATTATGAACTAGGGATAACAAATTGGTGGCATTTACACTTTTACCAAGTAAAGGTGTTTTAGGCACTTTGCCCAATAAACTAGATTCGTAGACTTTATTTGAATAGAATCAAATTAGTCCTAGTACCCGCTCTTCGAAAGTGTTGATATACGATTCTTGTTTAATTGTGTCCCATACATCAATGCCACATTAAAGTTTCTTCTGATCAAATCAGTTTGAGCTATTTGTTTGTCATTTTATACATTTGAGATTTATTTATATTCAAAATATAATTCTGTTATTCACATCTAATGTGTTTATCTCATATCATCTTTATATAATAAAACACTTTAGTGTTCTAGAATATAAAGGTTTCACCCGCGGGGGTAAACACTGATATAAAGATAATCTTTCTAGTCAAACTAGTTACATTATAACAGTTTCCAAATTTAGGTAAACACCCGAAGGTAGTTCCTAAAATTAGGTTTCTGCGGTTAAACAGCGACCTTCGTCCCGTTTCCGATTTCGTAAATAAATCTCTATTGATGTCAGTATCCTGTTCAAAACAGATTCTGAACATCAATATATATATTTATGTATCACATTAAGTATTTAAAATCCAATTTTAATACTAGTAGTGAACATAATTATGACAAACATATTTGAAGTCAGAGCCTTGCTCGTCTTCAATTCCTTCATGTCTGCCTTGTCCAAACGGCAGTCACGCTTCCGCGATCCCGTTTGCCACAATTAGGCAGACATTTTGGGATATGTCCTTTATCTTCCCAGAAGATTATAATGATTTTGCCTTTGCCCTTTTTAACACTCTAGAAGCCTTTGGCCAAGCATTGGCCTTCTAGAATATCGAAGTAAGGTGCGCCTTGCGCTACTTGCCTAATTGCAAACTTTGACTTTGTCTCATTGAGAATAGTCATTAACTCTCCAAGAGTTATCAATTGCAATTTAGTACTTCTAAAATCTAAAGATAGATTTATGAAGATCCTTCAATTTCATTATCATACTTTAAGGGTCTAATCCTTAGTCTGATTCAGAAATTAAGGAGTCTACTGCGACAAGCTTAATGGATAAGCACTTAAGTTATCATCACAAAATCTTCCAAAGATATGCTCTACTATTTGCTTAACTCCGGGCTTTGGCCTAATGTGTTATTTTATCAAATAAAGTAACTTATTATTTTCCAGGACCATCCTGAAATTATTCCCAATTTGAAAATTAAGCCATTTAAATACATTTTCCCTAGGATTATGTTTTAAATGTCAATCTTTCATTTTTATCTTGATTTTAATAGTCTAACTATTTAATCAACGATTTCGGTACTATATATTATAATGATTACAATAGTCCAACTATTAATCAACTATAATTTAATAGATTAAATCACTTATATTGATTACTATAATCCAATTATAAAATCAATCATTAATGAATAGTTTGAATATAGTCCAACTATTTATAAAATAACATTTAAATATTAGTCCAACTAATATTTAATTTATTTGACGAATGATATTTTTTTGAGCGCGTATGGCAAGTAATTAAACGAATATTGCAAATTCAATTCTTGCCTCCCACTATTTTTCGGCGAGCCTCTAACCCTCTGTTGAGTACTCGGGAAACTGTGTTTCCTAGTGGGCTAGGATCCCGTTAAATATCACACAATCTTGACTTTGGCCAAAAATTGTATGATAATTAACTAGGTAGATCTCTAAGATCAATTGGATCCAATCCAATTCCTAGATCCGGTAGGGGGACATCCAAGTCTGAAACATATATCTTATATATGCCAATACATCCAATGTATTACCTAACCTTTTTCCTCTGAATCAACCAAGCCTTGGCTTTGGCACAACAAACTTAGTGATCCCAGTTAAGCGCGACCCATTTACCATGGAAAGCTTCGTAATCAATGTCGATGGACAGGAAATGGTATTGACTTTGGCCAACAAACAACAACTTGGACAAGACACTGACATAGAACAAAGCTCTCATGATTCAAAACATCCTCGACGGACAAATGCCTTGACTTTGGCCAACAAACCAATGCCGTCTTAGATCTTGATAAGAATCACTCAATGGAAGGAAAACACTTAATATTTTGCGAGGGTTTTTCGAGTGCAAATTGGCAACCAATTTATAATCTTTGTTAAGGTCTCATCATCATACACCCTTAAACATGCATTCTAAACACATAATAAAGCGCATATGAATAAATAATAATGATATGCGGATGAATACTTTACACATTGATCCTAGATCAAATCTCTCCCTTTCTCTCTCCCGCTAGCACATATATTTCTTCTACCCGTTACACTACACTTATAAAGAAACCTCATTTACATTGAGGGGAATATGTGAGAAGAGAATACAAAGAATAAGGAGGAGGTAATAAGGCTGGACACGCAGGTCCAATTTAATAAATCAAATTTATTACAACAATTTCTAAAATTGCCCCACCCATCTAATATCCATCCGATATACATTATTCATGCATCGCAACCATGTATTCACACAAGCATGCTATCAATCAATCTAATCAAATTAATTAATCTGATAATTAGTGATCATCCAATGTTCAAACAACGATTTGATTTTGCTCGAGTAAACTCGTTTTACGAATAAGTACTCAAAGTACGAATTCTCGAATTAAATTAAACTACACAATTAAATCCAATTCAATTTGTATTTAATACTAATTCACTATTTAATTCCAAATTAAATAACACACTTTATTAACGAACCTTTACGACTTAAATTCCAAATTTAATAGTTGCGGGTCTCAAAGCCCGATTAACGTCCAACGTCAATTTAATTAAAGTCCAATGGGCTTTTAATTAATTTTTTAAGGCGTGGACTTTTGGTCAACTCGGGTCAAACCGAATAACCAAAATCCAATCCGGGAGTTACCCCATAAGCCTAGAGATCAATCTTGGCCCATTAGGCCCAATTAAACTTTAAAGGTCCTTGAGTCGCATTTGGGCTTTATGGATGCGGTTTTGGGCCCAATTGGATCCAATCCAATTTGCCTTAACCCAACTTAGTACAACTAAGCCCAATAAGCCCAATAACAACATTTCAAGCCCAATTTCCAAAATTAGCCCAATTTAATTAAATTGCCAAATTCCAAATTCCCAATTTAATTACCTAAAGTGCATTACATAATTAATTATCCAATTAACATTCCTAAAACATCAATTAGCCTAATTAATCATGCTTATCAATATTAAATCATGTCCAACATAATTTATTTAAAATCAAACCCAATTCATGCTATACAATTCTCGGCAATGGTAAGGTTTTTAAGTCCGATTCCGATTCCAATTCCAATCCAATTGAATCCGCAATCAACATTAAAAAACATACCCAATTGATTCCATCTCATCCAATAAATCAAAAATAAAAAATCCCAAGAAATTATAGGGCTTCTAACTCTCGGCCAACACCAAGAAAATTGGGGAAATTTGTTCCAAACATAATTTCAACAAATTGATCCAATCAATCCTCAATTCAAACACATTTAAGCATACTAATTCATCCAATTTCTTTAATCATGCTCAAAATCAAGTTTACCCAAATTTTAAGCCCTAAACTTTTTCAGGCTTTTCCTTGCTCTGATACAATCGAGAAAGTCGCAGAATACTTACAACGAGCGGTTGAGCGACGCGGGAGGCAACAAAAATCCATTTTCTGCCTTGGACTGCTCTCTGCAGTGAGCACTGTCACAGCTCACTGTTTTGGCCATTGGAGGTCTTCGTCAAGCTCCAAGCTTCGTCGAACGATTCCCGGCTCATGGGTGTAGACCCGGCCGGCGGTTCGGTTCCGGTTCGGAACCGAACCGAACCAGCCGGTTTCCGGTTCCACACTTAAGTGGAACCAGAACCTAAAACCGAACCGGAACCGAACCGTTCGGTTCCGGTTCGGTTCGGTTCCGTTTATTTTTTTTAATTAATTAAAATAAAAAAATGAGTTTAAATTTATAATAAAAAAATTTATTACATTGAAGAGCTGAGCTTAAATTTTTAAAAATTTAAGTTGCCTACGTATCCTCCAAGGGTGAGAGGAATCAAAGCTCACGTAGTTCCATTACAAGTTTTAGTCTTTTAGACATATCCCCTTTGTAAATTATAATTTTACAATTATCAATCATCATTATCAGTTGATCCTTCGGCTCCGGTTCCGCTTGCACTTGTTGCAGAAGCATTATCGAAAAAATCTTCACAATCATCGGGGGCATCTTCTTGTTGTCTCAGATCAACTCGAGTCCAATCATCCACACAAGCTGTTGCTTCTATAGTGCTTGGATGTAATGAAGATCGCCTAGCTTCCGATATATTACCTCCCAAGCTGAAGGCTGCTCAACCGCAACGGTGGAAATAGGTGCTGCCAAGATCTCTTTAGCAATAATAGATAAAACAAGATATATATTTTGATTGCCGGTTCCACCATTCAAGGATTTTAAAATTTTTACTGCATAAACTTTCATTAGAAAACTCAAAATTTGTAGATAAATAATTATCTAATTCAGGATTATTAGTTGTCGTATCCCTAGATTTTTTATTTCGTTGCAATAACCAACGATCCCCTGCGCTAAGTCTTGATTGAATTACCGGTTCGCTACTACTAGATTGACCTACTACTAGTAATTTTTATTTTATATAATAAAAAAATATATTTTTTTAATTATTTTAATTTTTTTTTGGCAGGGAGCCAAACGGCTCCCTGCATCCCCTAACGGCACTAGCCGTTGGGGGCCGTAGGGTTTCTGTTGGAACCCTACGGTTCCAACAGGAACCAGACGGTTCCAACCGAAACCGACGGTTCCGGTTGGAACTGTCCGAACAGGTAGACCGTACGGTTCCACCGGTTCGGACCGGTTCGAGTTAGGGTGGAACCCCAACCGAACCGGTCTTATTCCGGTTCGGTTCCAGAACTGGTTGGAACCGGAACCTTCCGGTTCCAACCGGTTCGGTTCCGGTTCCGAACCGGAACCGTGGCCGGGTCTACATGGGTGGACTTCCTATCACCTTCGCATGATCCCGGAGTGTGCTAGCACTCTTGATTTTGCAACAAAATCGCACTTGCTTCCCTTATTGCTCACGGTTTTTCCAAAAACAGAACAAGAAAAGCCCTTGTTTGGGCGAGAGAGAGAAAAGGGAAAAGAGAGGAGAGATGTTGAAAAATGTGTAAATTGATTTTGGTTTATTTGTTTTCAAAAAAACATATACCAAATTTTGGCTTTAGAAAAGTCAAACCAATTAAAGCCATCAATGCCAACCACACACATCAACTCACATCAAGTCAATCAAGTTGTCAAGTCACATCACTAAAAGTGACAAGTGATTTGACGCTTGATTTGACTAGCGATTTGACGCTTGATTTGACTAGCGATTTGACGCTTGATTGACTTGCGTGCCGCACTCGAATTCAAAACGCGAATGCGCTCGCAAATAACACGGCTTGGGTTCGCTAATTCCAAATTAACGAATTTTCCGTTGCGACGTAATTAAATGATTACCCTAGCGAAATCACTATTCACATCGCTAACGAATTAATTCTAAATTAATTCGATCGCCCGAATTAAATCTAATTTTAATTCCGCGTCGAAATCCAATTTCGTTTAATATATCGAATATATTAATTTATCGATTAATTCCAAATTAATCGTTATCTCTCTTTAAAATGATATTTTATCCCAGATAAATATCTCTGCAATTAATCCCAGATTAATTTTCTCTCTCATCTAATTAATCCCAGATTAATTAAAAGTGCGAGTCATACGTCTCGGTGAATCTTCGGGAAGCGACCCATGAGATCCCCGAATATGTTGGCAGTAAATTCGATCGTCGGACTATCCGACACGTAAGTACCTGTACTACGTTTATACCGATTACAAGACAAGGTTGCTTCTCTAGCAAAGCGCCATGCCTACCCAATTCTCCAGAAATATCCTTACAGGAATAAAGGATCTATATCAGGCGTAGTATACAGTATCAGATGATCACATGCGAGGCTTGGGGCTGGTACAATGTCTGCCCCGTACGAAACATATATCAGATTACGAGCAACTAGTCTCTTTAATATCGGATAATCATGAACAAGTCATATTATCCCGACAGTTGCAACCTTTTTAGAGAACCAGTTCTATATCCCTACGCGATTATCATCTCTCATATGACTAGAGTGACACTTCCGTCTTGACATCACACCCAACACACTATGATTCTCAATATACCCAGCATTGGCGTACACAGAACCTGTTAAAGCCCTGGGCAACCGCAACCAAAGTATATTGATTGTCGCAAGTATTAGCGGTGCAAGTCTCAGGTTAAGACCAAATACCCCTACCCTGATTTCAGATTTCCATAGACGCATAGTCATACTACCAATGGAATTCCGAGGGGGTCTATCCAGAGCGAAGCTGTTTCCCGTACAATCGGTAAAACACAACCTCCTATTACACTTGCATGAGTATCCTATACCCAAATATATGAGAACTATGCCGTTTGTGCCCTCACACGCGCACAAATGTAATACTAGTCTTTTACGCATTCATCGATGTCCAATCTTGATAATGCTCTGACTAGGGATATTTAATGATTTATCCTTCGTGGATTGATACTGTCTCATATCATTCTCAATCCATGAACAAATCACAGGAACCTCCTATCATTTATATATCTAGGTGATCTAATCACAAATGATAAGAGTGCAATCTCCTTTGTCACATAGTTAATTTGTACAACAACACCATGATCTGTACAAATAGTGACGCTATGGGTCATAATTGTCCAACAGAGAGATCCATCGTGATTTCTTAGTTTGAAGAGTTCATTCTTGAATGGCCTTGGAGTTTGTATTCTGCTAAGATTACAGTTTGATATACTAGCTTGTAGAGCCTATTGTAGACTCAAGATAAGCTTTCCAGAAATTCATGCCCTATGATTTTGATATTAGTCAGATTGTCTGGTTTTAATCAAAGTATAGAGAATACGTATTTGTCAGTAGGGTCAATGGGAGCGTACAAAATTTGTTTCTAGTATTACATATCCTAAGTCTTCTTTTCTTCGTGTAAGCAGTGGGAGTAGTCTCTGTTATATTTAATATAAAGTTTTGTATATGATATAAAACTAAGAGACTTGTAAGATACTCCCATTAGTCGCTCATTAGATATGATCTAATAAAGGACACAGTAAGACTATCTGTACGACAGTTAGTGTAACTGTTTGACAGTTAACATGTCTTATATATATATAGTTTTCACCTTTCGTAAAGGATGATTCCTTTTGTCGAAAATGAGATTGATTAGAATGTCTAGTCAATCTTATGTATCATTAAGATGATGGCATAATGAATACTATATTATGTGCGATTATAGATATTAATTTAATCGTAATTGTTATGAGTTATTTTGATATACTACAGACCATATGATGGTTCTAGAAACATGTTCTTTGTGATATTTGAGGTATTAAGAACAAGTTTCTTATTCATGGAGAATTTAATCTGCAACCATAAGATCTGATTAGTTTTGATTATAATTATGACATTAGATGGTATATGTCATATAAGTCAAAAAGAATGCAGCGGGAGAGTCACTGTTGATTCTACTGAACTAGTAGAATCAGTTGCAACTTTTGAAGTATTGACTTATGAAGTTGTAAAGTGACCTCAATGATTAGAAGTGTTGATATTAGTTTTGTGTTTGCAGTTATCTTAAAGTATTTGGATTTGATTTCTAAATACATAGACAACTCAGTAGCTATGGAACAATACTGATATAGCATCTGAGTCATATTGATGTGGAATTTGGATTCTACAAAATATGAATGATGCTGGCTTAGGAAAACGTTTGGGTTTGTTTGACAGACTCGATTTGTTAAAGCATGCTTACTTGTTCTTGCCTACCTCTTGAGTGCTGGTGAGCTCTTGAGGACCATGAGTATGTGATACACATTGAGATGAGTATAGGATACCATGGATTGACACTAGAGAGTGGGAGAAATTGTTAGGGTTGGTGCTCCGAGTGCCAATTCGGATCGTATTTATGTCCGATTCATAAATACGGACAGTTTCATATTCCATAATATTACTAATTTTAACAGTAGCACTCTTGTCTTTTATACGCTTATTCGATCTAATTACTATTAGAGATATCTGATTACGATTAGATTGAAACTGAATCCGGTTCAGTGATAAGTATACTAGACAAAGACCCTGGGATTTACAGTATAGTGCGCAGTTACAACGTAGTTTGTAATTGACATTGGGAAGCGCGCTATTAGTTGTATATCTTTTAAATAAAGTTCCTAGTCAAGATTTGCTAACACGGGTCGGTTAGTAAAATCCGCTGAGACCAGTACATGTCGTATATCGTGACTTGGTCCGATGGTTTATCCCAGTGAACCATGAGTCTCGGAGACTCGTATAGACATGTAGGTGTTTATTTGATAAGATATTGAACGACTCACTGAAGGTTTCCTAATAGATGGTACACCAACGTCAATAGGAACCTTCTCGAGTTGAGCGAGCATAGTGGTCATTCGACTTGAGATACCACTGTGGATATATGAGCTATCCTCCACACTTTGATGGCAGTCACGTCAACGATCTATTCATGATCAGACCTCCGCCTGTTCGTTGGGTGTGGACTGATGCTCATGATATCTTGTGCGTATCAAGATATGATCCGTCAGTCCTGTGTACAGGGCATATGCATCCTCACGTGTTTACGATCTAGTAAATCCATGGCCGTGGTATAACATCGGAAATCAGTTCTGAGTGTTATTTAGAGATCGTAAATTGAAAGTCGACTGTATTATACCAAACGGATTTGACGTTCTAATCTATATCCCATGTATAATACAGATAGCCTGTGATGGAGGGATTATACGTATGCAATGACCTCGGCTTGTATAGTTTAGCGAGATTATCCGTGGTCGTCATAATCAATGAGTGGGTGGATTATGGACACGAAATCAGATTTCGTGACGGATAAACCTAAACTTAGAGAGTCCCACAATATGAAGTGTACTTGTTGAGAACTTGGGCAACTCGATATGAATAATACAAATTATTCATAATACTTCACCGGATTAAATGAGTTAATTCGGATCGTTTAATCGTTAAACGACAACACATGCAATTAAGGGATTTTGTCCGCAAATAATTATTGTGTATTTGTATTTGATACATAATACGATTAGATACACATTAATTATTCGTCAAATGAGATTTTGACACATGCCATAAATATATGTATTTATTATTTAATGTAAATAAAATACATATATGGTTGTTAATTAATTATTTAGTTATTTAATTATTAAATAATTAAAAGTTTTAATCTTTATCATTTTATCATTAAATGAATGATATTTGGTGAGATTTAATAGGAACATTTGGCATGTAATAATTATACTTTATATGTGTGAAAATTTGATTTGCTTATATAAAGTATATATATTAATTTATTTGATAAATTTTTAAAAGGAAAAAATGCCCCTAGCCTTCAATTTCGTTTTTTATATATAAAGTGAGAGAAAAAAAATTTTCTTTATCACTTGAAAACACCATGGCCGTGAGTCTCTTAAGAAAAATGGGTTTCAATTTGGTTTGATGATTCCATGAAGATTTGAGTGAAAAATCAAGAAAAAGGCATAATGATTTAGGAGATTAAAGGTAAAAAATCAAAACCCTAAGTTTGAAATTTGATTTCTTGTTTTCTTGATGAATTAGAATGGTTCTAGGGTTCCCACAAATCTGAAATTTTAGGGCTTTTGGTTGTGGTAGTTGTATTTGAAGCTTGTTGGCATGTGTGAAGTAGATTTGGAAGTAATTAGTGTAATTAGTTTCCAAATTTTATCAATTGTTGATGGTTGCTATTCTAGAGTTTTTGATCCACTCTAAATAGCCTAGAATTGTTTCATATGTGGTGGGACTTCTTTGGTGTTGGATTAATTAGATTAATCTTGGTGAAAATTGGAATTAAAGCATGATTTTGATGAATTTCGGTCTGCAGATCAGATCTGCCCAAACTAGAAATTCTGGGATGTTTTTTGATGTCCTACGACGAATATTTTGCATGTGTTTTGGGAGTTGGCACAATTTCCGGAAAGTGTTTCCGACTTGAAATAAGCGAAAACAGCCAAAAACGGCGTTACCGGTGGGTTTTGAGCCCCCCCGGGTGACGGCTGTCCAAACCGTGAGTCCGTCACTGTTTGGGCAGCCTATGAACTGCCCCGACACTATTGGAGCTGACCTAAGAAGTTTCCATAAGTGTCGGGTAGTCGGTTCAGTCAAAAACGCGTTTTAGGCAAATTTACGGAAAAACAGTTTTCGTGAAAGTTTCGCGAGTTTTCTCATTATTTATGTTAATATATGATATTAAAAAATTTATTCGGCATTTTGAAAAAGTTTAAAAATACAATTTCGCCCGAACCCACACTTCCGCTGCTCCCATCGTCCAAAACCCCAACAGGTTCACCATGCCTTCTATGAGCTCCTACATGGGCCATTCTGACCCTAAATCCCATATTGAAAGTTTTGTTTTGCTGATGGAGGTCTAAGGAATGGTGGGTGAGGCCATATACAGGGTGTTCCCTATAACCCTGAGTGGGCCCGCAATTTTGTGGTTTAGAAGTTTGACTCCGGGAAGTATCGGTAGTTTCTCTCAGCTTAGGAAGTCCTTTGTCCGACATTTCAAAGGAGTGTGTTTCCCAAAAAAGACAGTAGGAGCGTTGCGGTTGATGAAACAGGGGGATGATGAGCCCCTAAAGAATTTTATTGAAAGATACCACAATTTAGTGCTCGAGGTCGGGGCGTAGGAGTCATCAGAAGCACTGGAAAGTCTCAATGAGGCCCTTAAGGTAGGGAGGTTATGGACTCACCTGATGGTTCAGGATGTCCCAGATTACGCCACTACCCTGGAGCTGGCCAGAAAGTTTGTGTTGATGGAAGAAGAAGAGAAGGCCGCCCGGAGGGGGGAATTTAGAAAGAAAAGATGATGAGGCCGGAGTTATCTCGGAGACCGGACAGAGAGTTGAGGAAGCCACCTCCGAGACAAAGAGAGTTCAGACCAGTGCCTCCCAGCAATGTACCACATGAAATGAGGGTTCGAGCAAAAGTAAATCATGTGGCCGGAGGGCCATGATACACACCTTTGAACAAACCATTAGCTCAGATCGTCAAGGAAATTCAAGGTAGGGGCCTCATGATGGAGCAAGATCCAAGGAAATATCCGGTGGAAAAAAGAGTGAGAAATCCTATTGTGTGCATCATAACATAAGGGGGCACACGGCAGAACGTTGTAAGGACCTGCGGGAGCAGATGGAGAACTTAGCACAGAACGGCTATATGAATGATTACATCGACCAAGGGCCATGGCGGCCCGACAATGGCAGAAACATAGACATATGTATACCATCGCTAGCGGGAGGACACTGGCTGGAGAGTCGAATCGGTCGAGGAAGAATTACAGTCGAATTCGGGGACCGGAGGTATTGTCGACAGAACAGGCTCCGAGGGTTCATAGAGGTCGGTCAGTTCTTGTAATGTTCACGGATGAGGATGCCCATGGGGTGAGTTTTCCCCACGACGATGCCCTAATAATCAAAGTAGTAATTGGAGGGGCCGAGGTAGATATGATCTTGGTGGATTCGAGGAGTGCGGTTGACATAATCTCTAAGGAAGCCTTGGATGGCCTGGGGGTGGAATATGCCACTATGATCCAGAATGGGACTCCCCTATACGAGTTTGGGGGTGCAGCAGTCGTCCCCTTGGGTAGGATATAGCTGGCCATGATGATCAAGATTCCCCCCGCGCCCGGACGATCATGATGGACTTCATAGTGGTGGACTGTATGAGCAGTTACTAGGTCATTGTAGGCCGGCCTTTCATGATGAAAACAAAGGCCGCCATGTCATGCTATTATTTGAAATTGAAGTTTCCCACCCGAGCTGGGATCGGGATAGTATGCGGAAGTCAGGAGGTAGCCAGAAGTTTTTTCGCCACCGTCTCAAAAGATACTCTTTGTGTTGAGAAAGATAGCCGGAAGATGAGAGAAATGGAAGAGTAGAGAGGAAACAGTTGAGTCTCCAGATCCACTGCCTGAGGATTTTGCCCAATTGGGGGCAGCTGAAGAATATGAGTCAGTAGAACTCTTCACCCCATAAAAAGTTATAAAGGTAGGAGCGGGTTTGGAGGAAAACCTGAAGCAGGACTTGCTGAAGTTTTTGAAGCAGTATGCACATTTTTGCTTGGGGGCATAGCGACATGCCCGAAATAGATCCCAAATTCATCAGCCACCATTTAGTGGTGGATCCGGATCACAAGCCAATCAAGCAGAAGAGAAGAATATTTAATCAGGAACGTTGTGAGGCGGTAGGGGCCGATGTGGAAAGGTTGTTAAAGGCTGGTTTTATCTGAGAGGTGAAATATCCGAAGTGGGTATCAAACGTGGTGTTATTGAATAAGCCCAGTGGAAAGTGGAGGATGTGCGTGGACTTCTCTGATCTTAATAAGGCCTGCCCAAATGATAGTTTCCCGCTTTCGAAGGTGGATCAGCTAGTAGATTCGACGACGTGTCATGGGCTTCTCAGTTTCATGGATGCCTTCTCAGGATATAATCAGGTCAAGATGTATCCCGGGAATGAGGAGAAAACAACTTTTATCTTAGATCGGGGGCTGTATTGTTATAAGGTGATGCCTTTCGGTTTGAAGAATGTTGGGGCTACATTTCAGAGGCTGGTGAACGAAGTTTTTAAGCCCCTCATCGGCAAAACCATGCAAGTATATGTTGACAACATGATAACGATGACCAAGGAACCAGAGGATCATTTGGCTGACCTCGTGGGGACTTTTGAGCTGATAAGAAAGCATAGTATGAGGCTGAACCCAGAGAAGTGTGCATTCGGTGTAGTGTCGGGAAAGTTTCTGGGATACATGGTCAGTGCACGAGGTATAGAAGCAAACCCACAGAAGATCCGAGCAGTTTTGGAATTGAAATCTCCCAAGACGGTCAAAGAGGTACATAGTTTAACGGGCCAAGTGGCCGCACTAAACCGGTTCATCTCCCGGGCAACCGATAAATGTCATCATTTTTTCAAGTTGATTAATAAGGCCAAGAAGAGGTCAGTTGGACGGCAGAGTGTGAGGAAGCCTTCATGCAGCTCAAGCAGTACTTAGCTCAACCCCCGCTTTTGGCTAAACCAATCCCGGGTGAGACTTTATTCTTGTACTTAGCTATTTCTGAACGTACTGTAAGCTCAGTGCTAGTGCAGGAGACCGATAAGTTCCAAAGGCCGGTGTATTACATCATCAAGGCCTTGCTGGATGCAGAGACCAGATACCCGGCCCATGAACTGGTGGCTTTGTCATTGGTTACGGCAGCCCGAAAGCTGTGGACCTACTTCCAAGCTCACCCTATTGGGGTCTATACTGATCATCCTCTGAGGCAGATCTTGTATAAACTGGAGGTCTTGGGTCGGTTAGTAAAGTGGTCGGTGGAATTGAGTGAGCATGATATATCCTATTTACCGAGAGCGGTGGTAAAAGGGCGGACTCTAGCAAATTTTGTGGCCGAGTTCGTAGGACCACAGATTTTGGAAGTTTCGAAGACCATGTGGGAGTTGTCAGTGGATGGTTCAGTCAGTTCACAAGGCTGTGGAGCTGGGGTTGTCTTGCGAAGCAGTGATGGTAAGGAGGTGGTATATGCCCTAAGATTCACCTTCGAGGCCACAAATAATGAGGTTGAGTATGAGGCCATTCTGGCCGGTTTAAGGCTCTACGTGGCGGTGGGTGTCAGGGATGTGATTGTAAAGAGCGACTCCCAACTGGCCGTCCAACACCTAAATGGTGAGTTTCAGGTAAGAGAGCCTAACATGATGGCTTATATGGCTGAGGTGAAGAAGATGATTGGGAAAATTGATAGTGTGCAATTCGAGCAGATTGGTCGAGAAAACAACCATCAGGCAGACTCGCTGGCTCGGCTGACATCCTCAATTAAGTCAGAGAAGCCTAGAACCATCCTCTTTGATCTGCGTACAGGAAAAAAAGTTTGGGAAGCTGGAGGTGATGGGAATAGATACAGAAGGGAGGACCTCTTGGATGGACCCAATCAGAAGTTACTTGGAGATTGGGAAGACACTTGAGGATAAGAAAGAGGCAAGAAAGTTGAAGTACCGAAGCTCAAAATTTTACTTGGTTGAAGGAGTCTTGTACCGGCGGGGGCATACGGTGCCACTTTTGAGGTGTCTTACAACCGAAGAAGCAGATTATGTGCTCAGAGAGATTCACGGAGGAATCTGCGGGAGCCTTGCCGGGGGGCAGCCGATTGCATTTAAGGTGTTGAGGCAAGGGTTATCTAGCCGACCATGCACCAAGACAGAATGAAGGTAGCTCGGAAATGTGAGGGATGTCAGAAGAACGCTAACATTCATCATCAACCTACTAAGCAGTTGACCACTCTGGTCAGCCCCTGGCCGTTTGGCCAGTGGGGGATAGACATCATCGGGCTAATGCCAGCGTGGTGGGGACATGCCAAGTATGCCATCGTCGCCATTGACTATTTCACCAAGTGGGTAGAGGCTGAACCCCTGTCTGCAATCACATAGAAGAAGGCAACGTATTTTGTAAAGAAGAGTATCATCTACCGGTTTAGAATTCCCCGAGCCATCATCACTGATAATGGAAAGCAGTTCGACAACAAGGTTTCAGGAAACTCTGTCACTACAAGAAATTACAGTTTTAGCGACGGAATATTCTGTTTCAAAATTTAACGACGGAATAGAGACGGAATTGAAACAGATAATGAAATTAGGGACAGAATTTAGCGATAAAAAAATTTCCATCTCTAAATTATAGACGGAAACAAAATTCCGTCGCTAATTAGAAAGAGATTATTATTCTGTTGCTAATTTCTTCTAGAAACAGAATTTTTCCGTCGCTAATTAGAAACGGAATTAAAATTCCGTCGATAATTAGAAACAGAATTAAAATTCCGTCGCTAATTAGAAACATATTATTATTCCGTTTCTAAATTCATTTAGAAACGAAATTTTTCCGTTGCTAATCTGTCACTAATTAGAAACAGAATTAATATTCCGTCGCTAAATAGAAACAAAATCTTTATTCTGTCGCTAATTTTAAATTTTCATTTTCATTTTAATTTTAATTTTTAATTTCCAAAACTATTGGTAATTAGAAACAGAATTAAAATTCCGTCGCTAATTTTAAAATTTTCAATTCCCCCAAAAATTTAATCCTTTCGGAGCCACTTTTTTTTTTAAAAAAAATAGAGACAGATTTTCCGTCGCTAATTAGAAACGGATTATTATCCATTGCTAATTTCTTCTAGAAACGGAATTTTTCCGTCGCTAATTAGAAACTGATTATTATTCCGTCTCTAATTTTAACATTTTCAATTTCCACAAAAAATTAATCCTTTCGGCTCCACTTTTTTTAAAAAAAAATAGAGACGGATGTTCCGTCGCTAATTAGAAACGGAATCTCTATTCCGTCCCTAATTTTTAATAAAGTTTTCAAATTTCAAGCTACCATTGTCCTAAACTCGTTTGGATTTTTAATTTGGATTTTATTTTATGTTGTTATATGTTCTTTGCTAAACTCGTTTTTCCTTCCTGCAAGACGCTGAGCAAGACTATGAAAGGGAGAAGCTTAATGAAAGAATTGCTAAATTGTGTGGTTGTGTTGCTGTGATACAGGTAAATCTTCAGTTATTTCAAGTATATATGATATTGTAGTTCGTCCATCTCGTGTATTGATATCCTCTTCAATATTTAAGGTTGGAGCTCAAACTGAAACAGAGCTCAAAGAGAAGAAATTGAGAGTTGAAGATGCTCTTAACACAACAAAGTAACATATATCAGCACCACTCTACGGGAAAAAATGTTATTTAATGGCAAGCAAAGACGAGAGGCAAGCAAATAAGGTCAAGACTCCATCATTGCAACAATCTGTTAGTTTATAGCAATGAGCTCTTTTTCTTTTTTTGTAAATCCAAATTATTAGTCCAATGAGAATTTAAGGATTCTGGGGAGCATAGCTTGCCAGTGTGGCTTGTATTCATTTGCAATTTAATGTATAACTGCAATGATTTTGAACAAGTTTTGAGTGTGAGAATTTTCATCTTGCTCATCTCCATCGATCCATTTTTCACTTCCTGATGCATAGATTCTTAAGTAGCTCACATTTTAGCCTATTCGAAGTTCCTTGAGCTTAGATTCTAGTTATAGCCATTGGATTGATGTATGTGGAATGGTGAAAGACTACATCTCTAAAATTTTAAAATTTCCGTTTTTAAATTTTTTTAAATATATAGTTACGGAATAGCTACGGAAATACTTCCGTCACTAAATAGAAACGGAATTTCCATCGCTATTAAGAGACGGAAATTAAAATTATTCCGTCTCTGGATAGAAACAGAATTTTTCGTTGTTTTTTAGAGACGGAATAATTTCCGTCGCTAATTAGAGACGGAATTTCCGTCGCTATATAGAGACGAAATAAAATTCAGTCTCTAATTTTAGCGACAGATGTAATATTTTCGTCGCTTTTTTTTTTACGACCAACAAAATAGAGACGGAATTTTTCCGTCGCTAATGGCCATATATCGACAGATTAGTTACGGATTTTTCCGTCGCTATTTGACAGGTTTCTTGTAGTGTGTGAAGACCTCCAGATTGCCTTGAGATTTGCTTCACCTGCTTATCCCAAATCTAACGGACAGGTCGAGGCTACCAACAAAACAATCAAGGCAAATCTAAAGGCCCGACTCGGATCTTGTAAAGGGTTGTAGGTCGAAGAGTTACCGAAAGTATTATCGGCGCACCGAACAACCTACAAGGACTCCACGGGGGAAACACCTTTTTCTTTGGCTTATGGTTGTGAAGCAGTAATTCCGGTAGAGATCGGGATGATCACGCACAGGGTCCGGCATTTTAAGGCCGAAAAGAACGAAGAGCTCATCAGGAATCATCTCGACCTGGTCGAGGAAAAACGGGAGAAGTCAACTATGAGAGCGGCTGTCTATCAGCAGAGAATGGATCATTTTTACGACAAGATAGTTCAGGCTCGATCCTTCATCCCTGGAGATTTGGTTTTGAGGAGGGTCACTTTGAATACCCGAAGACCCGAAGAAGGTTCATTGGGCGCCAAATGGGAAGGGCCGTACATAGTGGTGGAGATAGTAAGACTGTGTACCTATCTTTTGGAGCAGTTGGACGGTACCCAGCTCAAGAAGCCCTGGAATGCCGAGATGCTGAGGAAATATTTCCAGTAGACCTTTTCTTCGAACTGCAAAGTCATTGGATGACCCAATCAGGACCGAAAAATTATTGTAAAGCCTCTCTTGAAATTACCCACAAAGAGTTGTAAGAAGGGCGGTAGATCCCATGAATATGAGCATGACTATCTCTTTTGAATTTTAAAGCTTGTCCACTTTACTTGTTTAAAAATTGAATGAGAAAGTTGTGTTCAATATTCTTGGGATGTGCTCGAAGCGAAGGGGTGATCGGTAGACAGGAAGGGCACCAAGCCCGTGGCACGCCAATCCCGGGTGTCATTATCAAACCCCCGGGTGGAAGTGTTCCGACCTGACTCCTTCCACCTTTGAGAATCCAGAACGCATCAAAGGATATGGTACATGTGGGAAAAGCGCGAACCCCTCACGGCACGCCAATCCTAGGTTTCATTATCAAACCCCCGAGGCCAGAGAGTTACTACCCCATGACTCACATCTTTGAGGAAATAGCTCGGGTAAATTGGACCCAGAGAGGTTTTTCCCCCTGCGCGGGCTGGTGACTCCCGTTGAGACCATCTCGGAGCACATGACATGGGGACGGCCGAATGGCCTCCATGACCATTGTGGTCTCGGGTAAACCGGACCCAATGAGGTTTTCTTCCCCTGTGAGTCGGTTGGTGAGTCCCGTTGAGAAACACCCAAGGGATAACGCACACGGGGTGTCTTCTTCCCCCGTTGGGTATCTGCCTAACCGCCTCGGATCAGGAGAAGCATGGCATGAGGAGGTTTTTGTCCTAATAGCGCTTGCAGACTTCAGAGCCGCCCAGCATGGGGAGATTTCTGCTCTCAGGGTCTCGACCGCTCACCGATCCGTAGCCCGGCTAGCCGAGACGCTGAATTGTAAGATTCAGGATTGTTTTTTGGGAGGCACCAGACAGGACGCTGCCTCGGGGCACCCGAGTTGTTATTCTTTTCGGGTTTGTGTGGAGTATGTTCTAAGTCACCTCCATTTTGTTAACTTTATCTTATTCCATTTTTGTTTTTCACCGATGCCCGGTAAAGGGATGCCCGCACCGGGATCCGCAGAGCCTCAGAGGTTGAAAATCTTCCCTCGAATAAGTCTCAGATGTTCCACCTGCTCGGGGCTGGATCCATTCCGCCGATGCTTTGTTCCACCTGCTCGGGGCTGGATTCATTCCGCCGATGCTTGAGTTGTTCCACCCGTTCGGGGCTAGATTCGTTCCGCCGATGCTTTGTTCCACCCGTTCGGGGCTGAATTCGTTCCGCCGATGCTTTGTTCCACCTGCTCGGGGCTGGACTCATTCCGCCGAAGCTATTCGTTTCTCCAACCTCGAGGTCGGGTTACGTCCCACCGAATGCCTATTTTCGGCTTGAGGACGGAGCATATGAAGATATCGGGGATGACCTGAGTTGTCGTCATAGTAGTTTACTACATGATTCCTAAGGCCGACCACCTGGTGGCTGATCAGTACACTTATGATTTTTCTAGTTCTCGGCACCAACTCGTACACTCGTTGGAACCAAAAACTAGGGGACAGATGTTGATGAGGATTTCTACAACTGAGGTTTTTGAACAGTTCAGCAAGGGCAAAGAAGGAACTTCCCATTTTTGGAGGATCAGATGTCCAGATGTATTGATAAGTTCTCGGACGGTAAGAGAGTCCGAGAATTTCTTTCTCGGATTTGGCACAGATTTCAGAAATCGACGACATCAGAACCGAGGCCGACCACGGTAGACCGGAGGCTCGGTTTTGTTTTATCTTACCTCTTGGAACAAGTTGATGAGCTCAGATATTATGGATCGGGGCGGGAGCAGTCGAGGTGTTCGACAAGTTTATTGGCCGATGTCCTATAACCAACGTGTGACCATGATAGTTTGGACTTTTCACTATGAAGTCTACTTTCGTATTTGAAATATTACAGGCTGTCATCATTAATGGAAATGCGTGACAATGTACTTTTACGGCGTGATGTGACAAAAAATTAGAGGGTAAGCTTTACTTTCGGCGATGGCAGATGGGGAAGAGAGCTTGTCAAATCGCCGGAAACCTACAGTGCTGGGGTAACAAAGATATGAGAATAGTATTGTATATCCATTAGTATATAAGGAGAGAGTGATCACATCTGTAAAGGTTGGAAAACTTTTCATTCTAGTATTACTTGTAAGAAACTCAAAGAACGACCGACAGCTCGGTTACTGTTAGACCTATCCCTAAACAGGTCGGTAGAGCTCGGTTTGGTAATAAAACAACCCCATCTATTTTGTGCCCGTGGACGTAGGCTGGATTAGCTCCGCCGAACCACGTTAAACGCTCTTTGTCGATTTTTGTGTTTGCTTTGTCTTTTGTCACATTTGCCTTTGGTCTCCCCATAACCAAACAAATTCAAGGTTGAAGGGGGATTGTCTCGAGAGGGTTATCTCGAAACTGCCCCTGGGACGAAAATCACCCGTCAACAGTATAAGAATAATTTTTCCTAACATGAAAAATTAACTGTTAGTTCCATTTATTGGCTTGTGTCCGTGACAAAACGAGTTCAACTGAGTTATAATCTATCATGAAGATCTTTGTGCAATTGGACTGGTTTCTGGCTGCTGTGCATCAGACATGCGTTCGTGGTGTGTTCGTTTCAAGGTTCGAACGTGTGACGTTAGTGGCACATTCTCTATTGGGTTCGAACGGAAGCATTCTAGAGAGCAAACGTTCGAGGCACGTTCTTGGTGCGTTCGAACGGGGACATTCCAGAGAGCTCACGTTCGTAGTGCGTTCGAGTGGCGTTCGAACGAGTCTTCACAGAAAGGGCGCGTTTGTGGAGCGTTCTAGTATGCGTTCGAACGCGACTGCGATCTGAACGCATTTTTGGCCCTTTTCACTTTGAAAACCCTAGCCTTTCCACCCTACATATAAATATAACATGTAGCCGCCATTCCCCCTAGTGGAAATAGTTGAAACACAAATCCCTTGAGCCTAAATCTCACAAAGCTTTCAACTCTCTTTGAATCCACCATTGAAGACTTCTTCATCTTCTTGTCTTCTCCATTAATGGTGTGATTCCATCTTTGTTAAACCTTCAACACAACTTAACCCAAATTCTCTAATCCTTTAGAGTTCTTTCGGAGGAAGTTTGGTAGTCGGAGTTCCGACGTCAGAGGTGATACAATCTACTCAGAGACTTCAGAGGTTCTGAAGAAAAACGTGGGTCGCGGGCTTGAGAAGTTGCCCTGAGTTCTTGCAGTATTGAGGTACTTGAGTCGGTGGAGTTGTCACACCATAGGTCTTGACCATCGCTGTAAGTTATTCTCTATATAGTGGATTGGGCTGGTAGCCGATATACCCGGAGTGGTTTTTTTACTCGCAAGAGTTTTCCCCACTTCGTCACCAAAATAACTGTGTTGATTTTGTGATTGATTTTATTTTCCGCCAATTTATATTATTGATTTATATTGAAAGAGAGCATAATCTGTTAGAATTTATTTGCAACAGGATCTTTAACACAATAACTTAGAATACAAATTAAAGAATTAATCGGATGATTTATGGAGCGTACCTGATTTAGAATCCATATATGCAGCGGAAATTTTTGTCGATCTGTTAATAAGTTTGCACTGAGGAGATCACCCTCTACTCTCCTCTTTTTGATGGTGAGAATCTTACACTCCCTATAAGCTTCCTTATACCAAATATTCCTTAAGCTTAAAACTTCTCTCTCTTGTTTATTAAGCTCACTCTCTCGGCAATTAATATGCCATGAAGCATATGTATATGATGACAATTGCTTCTCACTTTGCAATTGCTTCAGTGTGTACGTGAAACACACATGCCTTACACACACACACACACATATATATATATATTATGCGTATGCTTCACACGTAAACTTATACGCACATATCTGTAAGTAGTGGAGCAAGTGCAACTAATCCTTTATACACACATATGCGTGAGGGGGAGTAAGTGAACCAAATATACGTATTAATGAGAGAGACATAAATCCTAATTATTGATGAATATTGGTGAAGCTTAATGAGTATGTTATAATAGACGAGTGATGATGAGACTTTTATCTCATTAATTTATGAAGTGTAATGTACTCACTCATCAAAGGCTTATAACACCTCCAAAGCCCGCTCTAATATCCACACATCAATTAATAGAGTCAAACCCACTTTATTAGATATGAAATCGGGCTTCACAATTCCTATTACAAAATCAATTATCTTAATACTTTATTAAAACCTATATCATAATTAATAAAAGCCCATAATTAATATTAGAATGAAATATTCTAACATAATCAAGACGAGTTCTTGAGTCTATAGAGAAGCCAACAAAAAGTCTTCACTTACTGCAGCTCACTCAAGAGAATTGTTTCCAAGCTTTAGATTCAAAGCTTCTTGTGTGCATTTGCATTGCTGAAAATAACTGCTTCTTGGTTGTCGTGTTAGCGTTGTAGTCCACAAGGGCATGACTTGATGGTGTAAGGCTAAGGATTTAATATTTAGATCATGCGTTCGAATTTAGGGAATGTATTTCTTATATAAACCTTGAAAATTGAGGATTTTACTAACGGAGTTTCCAACGAATTTAACGCTGCAAAAAAGTGTCAAACTATTGGACATGACACAGAGAAAAAGGGATAAAATGTAAGCGGGCAGGTACTGCAGGCGGCAGGTGGGTTGAAGAGAAAGTGATTTACCATGACCAAAAAATGAGGATTTATACTGTAATGTTATAAATTAGATTATTATTTTTTCCACTCCCTTATATCCAACCAAAACAAGGGTTTTAAATTGGTTAAGTTTCATTATATTATAAATTATCTCATTTCATCAATCTAAACATTAAGAATTTGGTATAACAAACCCAAGTCTAATTTTTGCTAGCATGAACCAACACAACACGAAACATGCATGATTTATTGAAGCCACATACTAATATTAAAACCTGGCAGACTTTTTACCTTCTAATATGTGATGTCGTAAGTTGAACTAAATTTTTGGGGCCTTAAGCGAATTTCTAGAAGTGAGCGCTACCAAAAAATGATTAAAAAAATGTAAAAATTAAATTATATATTTAAACATTAAAAATTATTTAGATTTTTTGCCCCTAATATTTCATTTATAAGTTAATAAAAAAAAAAAAAAATGAGCGTGAGTAGCTTTGCAGTTGCTTATTAGTGAAGCATCCTGAAATTCCTTCATTTGTGTTGGTGTCTTTTGTTATTAGCAGTGATCTAAAACGCGCCGCCTAGGCGCGCCTAGGCGGCGCGTAAACCCTAATCGGCCACCAGCCGAGGCGATTTCCACCAAATCGGTGGTGGAAATCGCGCGACCAAGTGTGCGGCGTGAAATCGGCGCCTAGGCGCCGATTTCGCCGTTACTCGGTCGCGTAGGCGCCGATACACGGCCGCTAATCGGCCGTGTATCGGCGCCGTTTTTTTTTTTTTTTTTTAGGGCTAAAACGACGTCGTTTTTGGGGGTTTAATAACCCCCAAAAACGGCGTCGTTTTGGGGCGTTAATAACCCCCCAAAAACGGCGTCGTTTTGGGGCGTTAATAACCCCCCAAAAACGGCGTCGTTTTGGGGCGTTATTAACGCCCCCAAAACGGCGCGTTTTGGTGGGTTATTAAACCCCCAAAACGGCGCGTTTTGGAGGGTTATTAAACCCCCAAAACGGCGCCGTTTTGGGGGCCTTTATATTAACAAAAAAAAAAAGAAACCCTTCACAGTTCACAGTTTCAATTTCCCTCTCAAGCTGAAGCGTCTCTGCTTTCTTCTTCGTTTTTGTTCAATTTGTTCTTGTTCTTCACGGTTTCTGAGTTTCTTGGTAAGTATTTGTTTTTAATTTTTAATTTTTGTTAATTGTAGCTAAATTTCATGAAAATTTAGTAGTTTTTTTTGTTTTTTTTGATTTCGAAATTAGGGTTAATGTTTTTAATTTTTAATTTTTGTAAATTTTAGTTAGATTTCATGAAAAATTAGTCTTTTTTATTTAGTTTGATTCCGAAATTAGGGTTTCTGTTTTTTATTTTTTATTTTTGTAAATTATAGCTAAATTTCATGAAAATTAATTAATTTTTTGTTTATTTTGATTATGAAATTAGGGTTTCTGTTTTTTATTTTTTATTTTTGTAAATAATTAAAAATTAATTACATAGTTATGAAATGAATGTTAAGAGGCTATGTAATTATTATCACGTTTTTGAAATGACAGTGAATTTGAAATTTGAGTGATTATATTGACATAGAAACTTGAATACTGATTTCTCCATGTTTCTGTTTGTTTGTGTTTGTTTGTCCATGTTTGTTCAATAGAAATAGCCCATGGATTTCTCCATGTTTCTGGTTTCTGTTTCTGGTTTTTTTTTTTTTTTTTTTTTTGTTTTTTTGTTTTTTGGTTCATTTTGATATTGTTGACGTTAATAATGATTAATGCTTATTAAATTAATTGATTTATACTATATAGGATAAGACATGGCTTCTTCTTCCGCGGCTTCTAATTCGGAGAGTAGTCCCATTCTTAAACGGAATTCAAATGATGTTGGATGGGAGTATGGGGCTTTAGTGGATCCGAATAATTTGGATAAAGTGAAATGCAAGTTGTGTTCTAAAATTTTTTCAGGAGGAGTTTATAGAATGAAAGAACATATTGGGCATATATCGGGGAATGTTGCAAAGTGTCCAAAGTCCAGTAAAGAAGATCAAGAGAAGTGTAGACAAGCCATTTTGGAGGCAAAGAATAAAAAGAAAAGAAAAGACAGACATGTTAGTGAGATAAGACAAGGAGTTAATATTGGGGGCGATGGAGAAGAAGAAGAAATTCGTGAAATAGAAGAAGGGTTAGATTCAAGACCCCCACGACATCGCGGCCCTTTAGCTAGGTGGACAGTGGCAACCCCTCCTGATTCTTCAACTAGTGATGGTAAAACAATGAGGCAACAAAATATTAATGAAGCATTATTTAAAGAGAAGACACATAATGTGAAGCGATTTGTTGCAAAGTGGGTGTATGAATCCGGTATTCCTTTCAATGCTATTGACAATGACAGTTGGATAGCGATGATGGAAGCAGTTGGTCAATTTGGACCAGGTTTCAGAGGTCCTAGCCAATATGAGTTGAGGGAACCATTGTTGAAAGAGGAAGTTGCAAGTGTTAAAGATTTCCTGAAACTACATGAGAAGGAGTGGATGGAGAACGGGTGTTCTATCATGACAGATGCTTGGAGTGATAGGAAAAGGAGAAGCATTATGAATTTGTGTATTAATTGCACAATAGGCACCACTTTTCTTTCTTCCAAGGAAAGTTCTGATGTGGCGCATACTGCGGAGCACATTTATGAGTATGTGATGACGGGCATTGAACAAGTGGGGGCGGAAAATGTGGTTCAAGTTGTAACAGACAATGCCTCGAACAATATGGCCGCGGCAAAGTTGTTGAAGGTGAAGATGCCAAATATTTTTTGGAGTTCATGTGCTACTCACACCATCAACCTAATGCTTGAAAGTATTGGGAAATTGCCGAGATACAAGAAAACCATTGATAGTGCCAAGGCTTTCACCATTTTCGTGTATGCCCATCACAAGACTTTGTCCATGATGAGATCGTTTACAAAACAGAGGGACATAGTCAGACCGGGAGTAACTAGGTTTGCTTCAGCTTTCTTATCCTTACAAAGTTTGATCGAGAAAAAAGAAAGTTTGCGAACCATGTTTGCTAGCGCGGAATGGGATGAGTGCATATGGTCAAAGCAAGCTAAAGGGAAAGCTGCATTTGCCACGGTGATGAGTATCTCTTTTTGGAATGGGGTGACCCAATGTTTGAAGGTGTTTGCACCTTTGGTGAGAGTGCTTAGATTAGTTGATGGGGATAGAAAGCCATCTATGGGGTTTGTTTATGGAGAGCTAAAGATTGCAAAAGAAGAGATCAAGGATGCATTGAACAATATTGAGAGTAATTATCGGCCAATCTTGGAGATTATTGATAGTAAAATTGAAGGGCGGCTTGATACTCCATTACATTGTGTTGCTTATCTTTTAAATCCTTACTACTACTATAAGGATTCAAGTATCGAGTACGATGTGAAAGTAATGGATGCAGTATTTACGGTTGTGGAGGCTTTCTTCCCCAATGACATTGACATGCAGAGTAAGGTGATAAATGAGGAGTTGGCTTCGTACAAGGCAAAAGAAGAAGCTTTTGGTAAAGAAGTGGGGGTAAAAGCATGTCGGGTATCGATTGATGTTTTTAATCCAGGTAAAAACAAAGTATTCATTTGAATTATTTTGCAAAATATATAAAAAAATCTTATATTTCATTCAAACTATTTATGTTCATTTGTAGTTTCATGGTGGCGTACATATGGACATCATACAACGAACTTGGTAAAAATGGCAAAAAGGATATTGTCATTAACCACTAGTTCATCCGGGTGTGAACGAAATTGGAGCACTTTTGAGGGGGTAAATATTTAACATTAGCTAAATTTTGATTATTTTATTTTGTAATTATTAATATTAATTGATTTATTTAAATTATTTATGTAGATTCACACGAAGAAAAGGAATAGACTAGATGTGAATCGATTAAACAATCTTGTCTATGTTTCCTTTAATGCTAAGTTGAAGAACAAGCGCAAAATGGAGAAGGATTTGAAAGTTGATATATTAGAAGCCAAAGATGCTACTAATGCACAAGGATGGATCGTTGAGGGTGGTGACTCTCACTCTGATGATGATGAAGAAGTAGAGCCCGGTTCAGGGCTTACTTGGAGGATGGTTGGAGAAGCATCTGGGGCTGATGACATATTACAACCTCGAAAAAGTGCCAGAAATGTTGAATACAGAGAACTTGATGAAGATGATTTTGATTCTGATGAAGAACTTCAAGATGATGAGTTCGAATTAGATGAAGAATTAGATATTTAGTGTAGTTCAACTTTGTTATAGGATGATGAACATGAACTTAATTATATGATATTTTATATCATTATGTGGTTGATTGAGTTTGAATAATGGTTTTATGTTTATTACATTTTGTTTGAATTTATATGATTTGGATTATATATGAATTATGAATTATGATGTTGGAAAATATTATATTTTTAACTGTCTGCCGACTAATTGTCTAGGCCCCGCCTAGGCCCCGCCTAGGCGCCCTAGGCGCTAGGCGCTGGGTCGCCGCCCGACTAGCGCCTAGCGCGTTTTAGAACACTGGTTATTAGAAGATATCTTTTCATTTGAATTACAAATGAAAGTTATATCAATGGTATTAAATGATGACTCTTCAAACAACTCTTCAATTCTATAAATAGACTCCAAGTGTTGTAATTCTTAATGATGTAATCTATTCTATGATTCTTCTAATTTATTTGCACAACATATTCTAATCATTAGAATGCCATGGGTTGTTGTGATATAACAAACTCCATTATATCAGACTATAAGAAAATTAACTTTTACCATTCAACCTTTTAGCATGCAACAAACGGTATTGTAAAAGATATTTTTAGCATTGTTAAATTTTGCGACGCTGAATGTCTTGACTTTTAGCGTCATCAAAATTTGACGACACGGAAAATATGATTTAACTTCGCGAATTTAGTGGCGATGCTAAAAAATTAATAAAAATCATAAATTTTTTAAATTTGACTTTTAGCGTCGCCAAAATTCTGACGACACTAAAATCCTTTGACTTTTAACATCATCTATAAATTGGTGACGCTAAAAGTCAATAAAAATCATAATTTTTTTAATTTAACTTTTAGCATCACCAAAAAAACCTTTGAATTTTAGCGTCACCTATAAATTGGCAAAGTTAAAGGGCAAACTTTTTAAAAAATTTGGTCAAATATTTCCCGTCTTTAAGAATTAAATTTAAATTTTGACTTTTAGCGTCGATAATGGCAATGCTAAAAGTAAAAAATATCGACACTAAAAGTTAAAATTTTGGCATAAATATTTCCACTTATTAAAGACCATTAGCGACGTTATATTTTGGCGATGCTAAAAGTCATAATTTTCTATAAATATTTATTTTTCTTTCATTTGCACTCATTCTCTCTATTTTTCTCTCCTATTCATTTTTTCTTAGTTTTATTATTTCATTTTTGTGTTTTATGTTAACATCTTGTATTTTTGTTTGCAAGAAAATAAGATGAAGAGAATGAACATGAAGAAGAAGATGAGGAAAGTTAAGATGAAGAAATTGAAGAAAAAGATGAAGATGAAGAAGAAAAATATATACATGAAGAGAATATGACGATGAAAATCATTAATTTTGTATTTAAATATTTCATATATATAATTTATCATTTTATTTTTGTTTAAAGTACTAAATTTTATAATTTTATGTTTAATATCAATAATTTTTATTGTTATAATTCATTTTTGATTAATTTTTAATAAATATATTATTATTTGTAATAATTTATAAATAAATATATTAGGATTTAAGAAAATAAGTTACGATAAATTAAAAATAAATTATTACAAATTATAATGAATAATAATTTTTTTAATTTTGACTTTTAGCATCACCAAATTGGCGTCGCTAAAAGTCAATATTTGGAGACGCTAAAAATTAAAATTTCATTATTAAAAGTTAACTTTTAGCGTAGCGTCGCTAAAAGTTATTGTTGGCACTAAAAGTATTTTTTAGCTTCGCCATTGTGATGGCGATACTAATATTCTTTAATGTCAGATTTTTAGCGTTGGAATTTTACGTCGCCGTTCGACGTTGCTAAAATTTTTTACCTTGCCAGACTTGACTATTAGCGTCGCCAAAGGGTCATATTCTTGTAGTGTCATGAGAGAAGATTCCATATAAATCCCTATAATTTCGAGACTTCTAATCAAAGGGTGAAAACTGTTGAAATTTTTCTAAATGCTATTTTTAGATATCAGTTAACGTTAACACATCGGGGTTTGAAGGAAGCTCGTTCAAACAGATTATATAGCGTTCGAACAGTGAATCTAGAACTTTTCGGGTTTATGATTCAATAGTTTCATTCAAACAAGAAATTCTCCTTTAGAATAAAGTTGCGATTTTTATAAATCCGTTATACAGTGAACATATATTTTTTGGTGAAAGAAATCATTACAAATGATTAAAATGTACCTTATCATTGATAATTATTAGTTTCTTATAAATTCCTTATGTGTTTTAGTGTTAAATAAAAATTCAAAATCCACGCTTCTTTTTTTTTTTCTCTGTATCATACCAATCTAATAAAAAAGTGTGTTATTGGTTGTTTTGATACAATTACATATCAAAAAATAACATACTCTATTATCTCATGAGAGAATTTTCATTTACTCTCTGTGATTTCATGATTTGTAAACCAGAGTGTGTAAAACATTTCTTTAAAAAATGATTACGTACCTCGTAGAATCACCATTGTCTAGTGTCTATAAAAAAATTGATAGAATAAAAACCTAGGCAGTTTAATCGAAAATCAATAGCAAATCACTCCATGAGTAATTTGAGCGATTAATCATAAATAATCAGGAAGGGTAAAATTGATATTTCATATGGTTGGGAATAAAAAAAAAATACAAAACTCATATCTTAAGATCTTCAAAAATCACTACAAATCACTCATTTATTATGAAAATAGCAAAACAATTTAAGAGTATTTAGAAAAATTTCTCATTACACTATTAGAAAAACATGCTATCATGATATAACAGATACTAGTAATGTCATCAATTTATGACATATATGTGACATATAAACTATTTATCGAGAATTAATGACATATTTGTGACAAATAATTATCTGTCAAGAACTAATGATATAATTGTGTATAGAAAATATTTATATCAATAATCAATGACAAATTTCTTGATAGAAATTACTTCCATCATGAATTCATTATACAATTCTTAAAATATAACAAATTTTATTTAATTTTTACAACATTAATTTGGTCGGACTAAAATTAAGCTGGGATTGATGAAGTACGCTTGGAATTTTGGAGAATATATATTGTTACTTTAATTGGATGATAGTTTGCTAATACTTATGGAGTTTGAAGGAAATATTTTGTATTTATTAATGGCTATATATTGATAGTAATAAAACTAATCCAGGTTTTGTTATGCTAAATATTTAAGGCAATGCAATTTATTATTGTACCAATTATTCTTTTTTAAATATATATTAATATTTAATATGCATTTGCATGACATAAAATTTCCGCCAATAAATTTACGTAAAATATTTCTTGTCAACATAGAGTTTATGTCATTAAATAATGAAAATTTATAACGATCCATTTTTTTTAGTAAGACGACTTTGAAACCCGCGAACCTTACTCATTTCGAGCCTAATGGGCCTATTGAAGATTAATGGACCTAAGTGTAGATTAAAGAGTGCCTATTTTCTTCATTAAATCAAGCTAAACTTAAGCTGAGGCCCACTAGCAATAATTAAAAAGGGTGTAGGCTTAATCAATATATATTTATACTTGGCCCAATTTTCAAGCCCAAATGTTGTCCAAATTTCTAGTAAAATCTTCTAACTTCTTGAATTGTAAAAGGGATAAAGTAACAAAGAAATTGACAATTTCTTTCTCCCTTGGGCGTGAGGTAGAGAAGTTGAAGAATGAGTAATTTCATTTTTCTTTTACAAAATCCTAAGGAGAAAAATCAAGAACTAACCATCACCAAACAACCCTAGGAAGAAAAGAAGAAGCTTGGGGAAACCTATTAGAGAAGAAAGACTTGGATTTAAGGTAAGTAAGGCATGACCCAAACTTTGATTCTTTGAGTTTTAATGGTTTGATGATAGTAGTATGATGATGATTAGTAGAAATTTGAATATTGATGATTGTTTGATTTAGAAGTTCATGTTTGGGTAAATTTTGATATCTCATATTAGTTAGAGCATTAAGGTGATGTGATTTTGGTGGTGATGAGATGTTGGGGAGTATTATATGATGGTAATTGATGTGTTGAAGTTGTTGTGTTTGATATGGAATGAAGTTTGGAGTTAATCATAGAAGGAATGAAATCTGGGCATCACGTCGCGACGCAAACGAGGCAGAAGCATGCACATATTTAACAAGGTTGCGTAGCGACGCAGATGGACTGGCTTCGCAACGCGTACCCAAAAAAATCAGAATTTTTTTCAGAAGTCATGATGCATAACTAAGGGTTTAAATTTTATTTTAATTTGATTTCGAATCATATTTTATAACTTATGATTCTAACACAGTTTATTCCACATAGATACTAATCAGGAGTCACGTTCTCCCTCAGCGACATGAAGGAAACTTGACCAGACTCCAAATCTGTGAGTGAACGCTTTTCTTTCAAAGTTGAAGTGTATTCACTTGTTATTGATTCAGATTTATTTTAAATATTTTAGGGTGTTAGCCTTATTGATTATCAGTTATTTCTTATGTAAGAAAGACTAGAAAATTTTAAAGTTTAAAAGCATACGTTTTATGTTTTTCGAGGCATGGGGAAAAATCCACCTCAACTCTTACTTATGGAATTGACGGACAGAGATCGTGTGCACACGTAGTTCAGGGCTAGGGGGACGGTGATACGTAACACCTCTAATCTGAGGATTCCCCGTGTTCTAAACATCGTTGAGTTATCATAGTACCAGGGTTGAATACTTTTGTCAAATATACTCATGTTACAGGTTGAAAGGAAGAGACTCCGGCAAGTTAGCGAAATGAACGTCTTTATATTATTAAGAAAAGGTTCGAACAAATAGACAGAATCAATGTCTTTATTAAAAATGCAAGATCAAATAAACTAGGAGGAGCAGCTTCATCATTCGCAGCACTGCCTTCTTCCTCGGCCTATGATTCTTCATCGTTGTCATCCCTTATCCTCATGTAAGAAGCTTGGTGGTTGATGGTTTGGAGGATAAAGGTTTCAGGCAAGTCGGAGTTGATTATATAGGTGGGTGGTGGAACGGCGTGATAGTTAGGCAAGGGGTTATGGTATGTGTTGGGCTGTTCTTTCTCAGGGTCAGGAATTTTTTGGGAGTCAATTAGGTCCTGGATTTCATGTCTGAGGCGAGCGTAGTCGTCGGTGTCATGGCCATTCTGTTGGTGGAAGTGGCAGTATTGGTTTAGATTAAGGTGTGATGGTGGGGGGATTGGGGAGTGGTCTAGCTTCTAAGGGTTTAAGAAGCCTCTGCCTTACCAACCTTTCCAGCAACTTGGACAAAGGCCTTCCCAGGTTAGAGAAACGCCGGTTTCTGACGGCGGCTACTTCAGCAAAAACGGGCTTATCACCCGACGGTCCTCCAACAGTCCTTATATTCATGCCATAGAACTTTTTATTCTCGGCTTCCTCTTCTTCAACATCCATGACAGTTTCCCTCAGCTGTCGGAAATCTGCAATCATGGAGGTCATCCTCCTCAGTTTGCCATAAATTGAGGGCTTAATACCCTTAATAATCATCTTTATTTGGTCATTCTCTGAGGGCTGAGTCTGCATCTTCAGAAGCTGGCTTCTCCAGCGATCCACATAATCTTTGAAGCTCTCCTCCGGCTTCTGCTTGGTATTCTCCAAGTCGCGAAGTGACAAGTCAATCTCCAAGTCTGTAACATACTGCTTCAGAAAAGCTTCTGCCAATTCCCTCCAATCTTCCTTGACTTTTCTCTCAAGACTATGATACCACACTACAGGTGCCCCCTCGAGTGACATCCCAAACATCTTCTGGACTTGGTGCTGTGATAGGCCCACTGAACTCATTACCGAGACATACTGCCGGAGATGGACCATCGGGTCCCCATTTCCATTAAATTTGGCTATATCAGGGCTTTTAAACTGAGCTGGCAGCTGCTCCTCGAAGGTCATCGCCTCATAATCCAACAAGTCCTCATGTTTCCCCTTTAGTTTACGGGTAACTGACTCCATCTGATCACATAATTTCTGTATCTCGGCCTGAGACCCAGCTATTCTCCCTGCGGCATATTCAGCCATATCATCATCAATCACATGAGCATCATCATTCAATCCACTTGGAGGGCCCTCACGCCTCTCATTTCAGATCCTCCCGCAGCGCGGGGCACAACCATATTAGACACAGCGGTAGTCAAGGCTTGTAGTTGCTCAGTAACCTTAGTGAGATTGGCTTCAAGCTGGTCCATACGAGATCCCTTGTTAACTGATTCACTCATGTTTACTGATGGCCTTTTGATTAGTCTCCCCTCTTCTCTAACCCAACGGGTATCTATGATGGCTTTTAAGACACAAAGGGGTTAACATGATGCGTGTATGGATGAGATGCATGTAATATATAAGCCCATAAAAATTTTATACTAGTTGGCCCATTATCATTTTAAAGTATTCAATCACACTATTGCGTGGTGCAAACTTGTCCCGGTTGAAAAGGCCCAACAGGTTTACACTTTGCGATAACATGGCTAAACAACTTCAAATGATAAGGGGCCCAAACATAAGATGGCCCATCGACATTTTAGAAGCTTTTGGCCCAACTGTCATAAAGCACAGACTCGTCCCAGTTTAAATGGCCCAACAAACCCATACCTCATGACAAAAAGTCCAACTGAATCTAAATGACGATGGTCCTAAACGCAAGCATAAAGAAATAATTTCTACTAGTTCTACGACTACGGTTCACTTGTGGGTTTACATGAGTGTAGACAAAGGCTCTCGCTGGCGAATGATTGCCCACAACTATGACTCCTCACTCAAGGGTTCGAGCGACCAAGTGAGCGCACCTTTTTTATACCTTACGGTACGTGCCAACGAGCTATGGTGCGTGACTGACTGTCAAATGGATTTTCCATTGTAGATTCCCCAGAGGGAGGGTGGAGCGAACTCTCTTAAATACCCAAGCCTCTTAGGCTATTGTCGCTTGGTGACAGGAATAAACAATGAGTCCTCCAAATTAGTCCATCACAGTAAGCTATGAGTACATGATTATCTAGGTGTCTTCACAGCTTTTCCTTATAGAAAGGTAGTGAATGAAGGAAGACACCAAACCATTACCAAGCTTTAATAGTGCATTTGATTAAACACGGTAAACACGGTTAACTAAAGCACAAATCCTAATCATTACAAGACATTATTTCGGGGCCATTTCTCTATCCCCAGTGGAGTCGCCAGACTTTAGGACACCGAAATCGGCGACGCTGTTCTAGGCTTACGGCCTAGTTGGGAGTACAGAATAGCCCGCAGGGGAACTAAACCGGAGAAATAACATGGAGTCGCCACCCAGTGTGAACCGGGGAAATGTGATTTAAGGCCGCACTCACCCCTCGCAAGGGAAGACCTCAAACCGTTGGGTTCGGAATGGTCCCTTACTTATGTCACTTGTAATGATATGATTTGTGCAATAAACTAACCAAATCTACTCAACATGTATGCTCAAAGGTAACTTAGATCTAGTCCGCTTTCATCAAAATAAATCTTATGTCTAAGTTTGCATGCTTGAAAAGTAAGTCATCATAACGGCAAACGCATGATAACACACGTCAATCTCATGAACATACTTCAATTATATAATACGGAAAACAAATAACAACATAAACATAATGCAAATTCCAAACGCAAAATAAATAATTAATCATGCTTAAAAATAAATAACTAAATAACATACTAGACTAAATCATGCTTACAAAAATAAATAACGTACTAGCAACCTAATCATGCTCAAATACATGGTTGGATGAAACGAAATACGTGTGTCTCTCAAGTAGTACGTGTCGTTGTATCCCGAGTGCAAATCGCACTACCGTCCATTCGGATTCGGCTACAGAATTTACGTCCGGGTTTCCATCTGATATACCACAAGAGAGAACACGTATTCTGTTCATTCGGAATTCACATCATGCCTCAACAAACGACACTCATGCGATAATATATTAAAATAAATAAAAGAAACGAAAGATAATAAGTAAAAAGGGTGCCCTCAGGTCTAACCTCTTTTGTCGTCTCTCGAAAGCGCGTTACACGGCCGTCGGAAGGGTTGATGTTCCGCAACTTTTCTGGTTCAGTAATCCAACATTTTTCCTCGCTGTTTCGCTGTTTGGGCTGCTGTTTTCACTCCGTTTCACTGCTGTTTTTGTTGTATTTTTTGGTCACTTTTTTAAGGTAAATAAGGGACTGTTTTGGGGGCATTTTCAAGGGTTAAATCTGTGGAAAACTGGGCAGTGTGCGGCAGTTAAAGGGGCTGGACAGTGAGCAGTTTAGGCGCAGTACATGGAAGGTTTTATGCGGCAGTTAAGGGGGTCATATTGCGGCAGTTTTGGGCAGTGAGGGGTAAGGATTGTGTGGCAGTTTTGGAGTTATTTGTTGGCTGTGTTGCTCGACAGTTTGTTTGCTGATTTGTGAGGTGTGTTGAAGGCTGTGTGAAGGGCAGTGGCATTGAGTGGGCTTGTTGACTGAGTGAGGACGTGATGGGCCAGGTGCGTGGAAGGATTATGTGCGTGCATGAAAGCTTTATGGCGTGCGGCCGATTTTGGCGTGAGGTATATGGCGTTGATCTGAAGCTATTGGCGTGAAGTAAGTGGCATGTTGGAGGGGCATGTAGTGCAACGTGAAGGCTGATTTATGGCGTGAGGGGTGTGAGGCAGACGTAAGTGCGCTTGATGCGTTGAGGGCTATTGGTTTATTGAAGCGGTGAGGCAATGTGAGTGACTCGTGCGTGGATGGACTAGGGTTATTGATACGGCTATAAGGTTTATTTCTTTGTGTTTTTTTTTAGAGAGTGAGCTAGGGGTATGTAAGGGTGGTGAATGCCTCTTTTTATATGCAAAGGGATGGGGACTTTCCTTATTTGAGAATGAGAAAGATTTGTGTATTAAAGGGAATATCTTTTTAATTAGAATGTGATAAGGAAATCTTTTAATTAGGGAAGTGATTTGATTTAATTTGATTTATTCTCTTTTAATTAGAGATATGATTTGATTTAATTAGGAAGGTGAATTATTTAGATTTATTTAATTTAGGCATGTGATTTATTTAAATTAGGAAGATGATTTAATTTGATTTTAATCATGTGTTTAATGTGATTTTTGTTATTTAGGGAGGTGTATGGGCGTGTGGTTTAGGGTCTCTTTGGGCGTGTGGGCTTGGTTTGTGTCTTGTGGGGGTTTGGGCTAAGGTTGTGCTTTGAAACAGAGGTCCAACAAGCGAACCCGAAGCTACTCCAACAAGTTAAATCCAACAATGTGTCAATTCTTGACTATTCCCTTCCGACGTTCGTTTCCCGCGGCTTTCACAATCAAAGAAGTAGTGTCTCCATATGAGACTCATCATCGGGACTTACATGCAAAAATGCAGTGCCTACAGTTACACTTTAGCACAACCTTTCACCCTCAGACGGTCGGTCAGTCAGAGCGCACTATACAGACCTTAGAAGACATATTTCAGGCTTGTATAATTGTGTTTGAGGGTAATTGAGACCAGTATCTTCCACTTATAGAATTTGCTTATAATAATAGCTATCAAGCAAGTATTCAAATGGCACCATTGGAGGCTTTGTATGGATGGAAATGCAGATCTCCAGTTGGATGGTTTGAAGTCAGGGAGCAAAATTTATTGGGACCGGATTTAGTACAAGATGTCGTGGAGAAAGTAAAACTAATCAGAGAAAGGTTGGGGACGGCTCAGAGTCGTCAAAAGAGTTATGCGGATCACCGAATGAAGGATTTCGAGTTCTAGGTGGGGGATTTTGTGTTTTTAAAAGTATCTCCTTTTAAAGGAGTCATGAGATTCGGCAAAAAGGGAAAACTCAGCCCTAGATTTATTGGGCCGTTCCAGATACTTCAGAGAGTTGGAGGAAAAGCTTATGAACTGGCGTTTCCACCCAACATGGAAAGGATACATCCGGTTTTTCACGTATCTATGTTACATAAGTATTTGCGTGATGAATCTCATGTGTTGGAGCCCCGGACAGTTGATATCCATCAAGACTTATCTTTTTCGGAACAACCAGTATCTATTGTGGGTAGAGAGACAAAGAAGCTACGGTCTCGATGGGTTTCTTCAGTCAAAGTGATTTTGCAACAACACAAGGAAAAGAGGCTACTTGGGAACCGAAAGAAGCCATAAGAGAGCAATATCCCCAACTCTTCGCGGATGAAGGTACACACCATATCCTTTATAAATTTTGATTTGAGGACAAATCATTTTAAGGGGGGAGAATTTGTAATGACCTATTTTTTTTAGTAAGACGACTTTAAAACTCGCGAACCTTACTCATTTTGGGCCTAATGGGCCTATTGATGATTAATGGGTCTAAGTGTAGATTAAAGAGTGCCTATTTTCTTCATTAAATCAAGCTAAACTTAAACTTAGGCCCACTAGCAATAATTAAAAATGGTGTAGGCTTAATCAATATATATTTATACTTGGCCCAATTTTTAAGCTCAAATGTTGTCCAAATTTCTAGTAAAATCTTATAACTTCTTGAATTGTAAAAAGGATAAAATAACAAAGAAATTGACAATTTCTTTCTCCCTTGAGCGTGAGGTAGAGAAGTTGAAGAATGAGTAATTTCATTTTTCTTTTACAATATCCTAAGGAGAAAAATCAAGAACTAACCATCACCAAACAACCCTAGGAAGAAAAGAAGAAGCTTGGGGAAACCCATTAGAGAAGAAAGGCTTGGATTTAAGGTAAGTAAGGCATGACCCAAACTTTGATGATTTGAGTTTTAATGGTTTGATGATAGTAGTATGATGATGATTAATAGAAATTTGAATATTGATGATTGTTTGATTTAGAAGTTCATGTTTGGGTAAATTTTGACATCTCATATTAGTTAGAGCATTAAGGTGATGTGATTTTGGTGATGATGAGATATTGGGTAGTATTATATGATGATAATTAGTGTGTTGAAGTTGTTGTGTTTGATATGGAATGAAGCTTGGAGTTAATCATAGAAGGAATGAAATCCGGTCTTGGAATCAGCATCGGGTCGTGACGCGCCAAGCTCGTGTCGCGACACAAACGAGGCAGAAACATGCACATATTTAACAAGGTCCCGTCGCGACGCGTATCCAAAAAAATCAGAAGTTTTTTTAGAAGTCGCGACGCGTAACTAAATGTTTAAATTTTATTTTACATTTCATTTAAGGAATAGAAGATGTTTTAAGGGAGTAATCCAACTCGGTTAAGGAAATTAATTTGATTTTGAATCGTATTTTATAATTTATGATTCTAACCCAGTTTATTCCACATAGATACTCATCAGGAGCCGCGTTCTCCCACAGTGACGTGAAGGAAACTTGACCAGACTTCAAATCTGTGAGTGGACGCTTTTATTTCAAAGTTGAATTGTATTCACTTGTTATTAATTCAGATTTATTTTAAATATTTTAGGGCATTTGCCTTATTGATTATCAGTTATTTCTTTTGTAAGAAAGACTATAAAATTTTAAAGTTTAAAAGCATAAGTTATATGGTTTTCGAGGCATGGGAGAAAAACCCAATTCAGCTCTTACTTATGGAATTGACAGACAGAGATCGTGTGCACACATAGTTCAGTGTTAGGAGGATGACGATACATAACGCCCATAGACCATAGTTTCAGGGTCAGGTAGTAGCATGGATTAGCACTACCGACTCTAGTGCAGTGGCTTACGTAACACCCCAAGACCACTAGTTAGGCGTATGGGGGGACGGCGATACATAACTCCCCCATGCGTCAAGTTTTCCACAGTACCAGAGATTTTCTTCACATGAAGTTTTCAGAAAAGGCTTTTCCCCAGCTTTACAGAAAATAATCAGTTTTCAAACAAAGTTTTCAGAAGCATTTTAAGAATAAATGATTCTACTCAGATGCAATGATTCACTTTCTTATTTTGTAACTCCACTCACTCAGATCATCAGGACTCACCCCCACCACTTCCCAGTTCTTTTGTAGGATTCGTCTTTTGGTGAGCCATGTGCTGCTTTTGGAGGCCCAGCTCGAAGACAAGTATTACGCTGCAGTCACTAGTCATCAGGTCCATCTTTTCCAGATCTATATTCACAAAGAATATAGATCTCTAGAATGCCATTTTGTCATATCATAGACATGTATTTGGTGATGTACATATACTATATATACTTTATACACTCTTAGACATGTATATATGCATATATTTGGTTTCATGATCTCGCATTCAAGTTTATTTAAGCTTTTAAGTTTGCATGTGTGATTAATTAAAAAATTGCATAACAATAAGATAAGAGCAAGTGTTCTAGTGCAAGAGTTAGAGGCTTAGGCGACAGTAGGATTTTTTGCTTGCCGGTAACATTCCGTACTGGGGATGTTATAAAAATATAATTTTGGTGCCAAACATTCTTAATATATTTATGATAGATATTGTGTGTCAATATTTTTTGATAGATATTCTTGATAGATTTTTTGATAAATATTGGATATCAAAAATTCTTGATAGACAATCTTGATAGAATTTATGACAGCTATTGTCTGTCATGAATTCTTGACAGAAATTTTTTGTCAATAATTATTTTCACGCCGATTATTGACTCTTAGATTTTTTTGTTAAGAAACTTTTTTCATGACCGTTAAATATTGTCAAGATAGCATATTTTTTCTATTAGTGTTATTTAAGAAAATATAATAAATTAAATATATTTATTTTATTATTCCAGTAATAATTCTTTTAAATTGAACCATATTCTCACTCTTTTTTGTCGTTGCTAATAGAATCATTTTTTCCACACAATATCATTAATCAAAGCTCTAAAAAATTGAAGAACTAAAAATAGATTAAAAATGAAATCGGATGGTTTTTGGAAAATTAGAAATCGAAAATCAGTAAATTAATGGGGAAAAATCACTTGAAAATCGGTATCAATATAAAATGGTCAAAATCAATCGAATCAAGACAGTCTTGATAGATTTTATGACAGCTATTGACTGCCATGAATTTTTAACAAAAACTTTTCTATCAAGAATTCTTGACATGCTATAATCCCTCTTTTATATGGAGAAGTGTTCTATGGGGTCGATAACTCTTGAGGTAAGTGATTCAGTGGCGCATAGGAAATGGAAAAACAGCTCATGTTTATAGTACTGACTGGATTCCAAACACAATTTGCTTCAGGCCATATCCACCACACCTATTGCATTGGGAGGCCACTATTTCGGAGCTAATCAAGGAGAACAATACATAGGACATCGAGTTGATTGAGGCCTCTTTTGGAGAGAATGCCGCACATAATATCTTAAGGATTCCACTTCCTAGGATACCTCAAGATGATATAGTTATTTGGCACCTTGAAAAATGAGGAAATGTTACACTAAAGACAACCTACTATAAAGAAAGATCGGTTAAAGAAGCTCATAAGGCTTCGGTTTGTCAACGGGGGGCTTGTGGAAGAAAATATAGAGGTTAGACATTCATTTAAAAATCAGATACTTCATATGGAAATGCATAAAAGGATGGCTGCCTATATTTGTTAACTTATGGAAGAAGAAAATTTTGCCTTCTGGAAACTGCCAAATATGAAAGAATTATGAAGAAACCATCAGTCACGCCATTTTCCAGTGCAAGTATGTGAAACTTTGCTGGGAAATGGAGGGGCTACAACAAATGCAGAAGATGGCTTGCTACGGTACGATTGGTGATGTTATGGATTTCAGTTTTATGAACTTTGATATGTACAAAATGATCAGGTTGCAGCCTTAATGTGGGCGATATGGAGGGCCAGAAATGAATGTATCTTTACGAGCGCACGTAGTGGCGTGGATAAAATCTGTAACAAGGCAAAAGCGACACTATTATCTTTTGACTGCATACGGAATCAAGGTTGTGACGATGGCATGGTTGAGAATCAATTGATTTGGCAAGATTGGCAGCCTCCACCAGCAGGCTTAATCAAGATTAATGTAGATGCAGCTTTAAACTTTGAGAAGCATACGGTGGGTTTGGGTTTGGTGATGAGAGATTGCAACAGGTCAATTATTGGTGCAGGGACTAAAGTGATCCCCTTTTCTGAGGATATTGAAGTGGCAAAAGTCGATGCTATCTTGTTTGGTATCCATGGAGCCAAGTCAACGAAATTTTCGGCTTTCATTATTGAATCGGATGCCAAAAATATTATTGACTTAGTTCTGGGAAATCTTTCAACAGCTAAAGAAACCGAATGGATTATTCAAGAGATAAGAGTATGTGTGGCTCAATTGGCTTCTTGTCATTTTCTTTTTAAAACTAGATGCTCAAATATAGTTGTGCATAATCTAGCCAAAATGGCTTGTAATTTTAATGTTACTGGTTTTTGGAGGGAGCACTTTCCCTCACAGATCAGATGTATTTTTGCTTCTGCTTAATGAACATATGTTTCTTCTCAAAAAAAAAAAAAACAAGAATTTTTGACATGCTGATTCTTGACTCTTAGATTTTTTGTTAAGATACTTCTTTCAAGACGGTTAAATACTGTCAAGATATCCTATTTTTATAATAGTATTATTTAAGAAAATATAATAAATTACAAATATTTGTATTATTATTTTAATAATAATTCTTTTAATTGAACCATATTCTCACTCTTTTTTGTCGTTGCTAATAGAATCATTTTTTCCACACAATATCATTAATCAAAGCTCTAAAAAATTGAAGAACTAAAAATAGATTAAAAATGAAATCGGATGGTTTTTGGAAAATTAGAAATCGAAAATCAGTAAATTAATGGGGAAAAATCACTTGAAAATCGGTATCAATATAAAATGGTCAAAATCAATCGAATCAAGACAGTCTTGATAGATTTTATGACAGCTATTGACTGCCATGAATTTTTAACAAAAACTTTTCTATCAAGAATTCTTGACATGCTATAATCCCTCTTTTATATGGAGAAGTGTTCTATGGGGTCGATAACTCTTGAGGTAAGTGATTCAGTGGCGCATAGGAAATGGAAAAACAGCTCATGTTTACAGTAGTGACTGGATTCTGAACATAATTTGCTTCAGGCCATATCCACCACACCTATTGCATCGGGAGGCCACTATTTCGGAGCTAATCAAGGAGAACAATACATGGGACATCGAGTTGATTGAGGCCTCTTTTGGAGAGAATGACGCACATAATATCTTAAGGATTCCACTTCCTAGGATACCTCAAGATGATAGAGTTATTTGGCACCTTGAAAAACGAAGAAATGTTACACTAAAGACAGCCTACTATAAAGCAAGATCGGTTAACGAAGCTCATAAGGCTTCGGTTTCTCAACAGGGGGCTTGTGGAAGAAAATATAGAGGTTAGACATTCATTTAAAAATCAGATACTTCATATGGAAATGCATAAAAGGATGGCTGCCTATATTTGTTAACTTATGGAAGAAGAAAATTTTGCCTTCTGGAAACTGCCAAATATGAAAGAATTATGAAGAAACCATCAGTCACGCCATTTTCCAGTGCAAGTATGTGAAACTTTGCTGGGAAATGGAGGGGCTACAATAAATGCAGAAGATGGCTTGCTACGGTTCGATTGGTGATGTTATGGATTTCAGTTTTATGAACTTTGATATGTACAAAATGATCAGGTTGCAGCCTTAATGTGGGCGATATGGAGGGCCAGAAATGAATGTATCTTTACGAGCGCACGTAGTGGCGTGGATAAAATCGGTAACAAGGCAAAAGCGACACTATTATCTTTTGACTGCATACGGAATCAAGGTTATGACGATGACATGGTTGAGAATCAATTAATTTGGCAAGATTGGTAGCCTCCACCAGCAGGCTTCATCAAGATTAATGTAGATGCAACATTAAACTTTGAGAAGCATACAGTGGGTTTGGGTTTGGTGATGAGAGATTGCAACAGGTCAATTATTGGTGCAGGGACTAAAGTGATCCCCTTTTCTGAGGATATTGAAGTGGCAAAAGTCGATGCTATCTTGTTTGGTATCCATGGAGCCAAGTCAACGAAATTTTCGGCTTTCATTATTGAATCGGATGCCAAAAATATTATTGACTTAGTTCTGGGAAATCTTTCAACAGCTAAAGAAACCGAATGGATTATTCAAGAGATAAGAGTAGGTGTGGCTCAATTGGCTTCTTGTCATTTTCTTTTTTAAAACTAGATGCTCAAATATAGTTGTGCATAATCTAGCCAAAATGGCTTGTAATTTTAATGTTACTAATTTTTGGAGGGAGCACTTTCCCTCACAGATCAGATGTTTTTTTGCTTCTGCTTAATGAACATATGTTTCTTCTCAAAAAAAAAAAAAAACAAGAATTTTTGACATGCTGATTCTTGACTCTTAGATTTTTTGTTAAGATACTTCTTTCATGACGGTTAAATACTGTCAAGATATCCTATTTTTATAATAGTATTATTTAAGAAAATATAATAAATTAAAAATATTTGTATTATTATTTTAATAATAATTCTTTTAAATTGAACCATATTCTCATTTTTTTCGTCGTTGCTAATAGAATCGTTTTTTTCACACAACATCATCAATAAAAAATCCAAAAAATTGAAGAACTAAAAATAGATTAAAAAATTAAATCGGATTACTTTTGGAAAATTAAAAATCGAAAATCGGTGAATTAATCGTTCAAAATCACTTAAAAATCGATGTCAATATAAACTGATCAAAATCAACCGGATCAAATTGATCAAATAGAAATTTACTATCAACTATTGCCAATGGTATCATGTAATTATGTCCACCTCTAATATAACAAAACTCAAGTCTAATTTTTTCTACCGTGAACTCACAACACAAAGCATGATTTATTGAAACTACTTTCACCAATATTAAAGACGGGTCAAATTTTTAGCATTTACATAAGGGCAGCCCTGAATTATGCTAAATTTTTGAATCTCAACGCATATTTTAAAAGTGAAACCCTATTAGTAAAAGATAAAAAATAAAAAATTCATATTATATATTTAAAAATAAAAATTTCTTTATATTTGAACCATAATTTTCCAAATTTTTAGTTAATATTTGTTTCTTTTTTGTCTAAATTATGAATTTGTCTATATGTTGGAAGTTTGAATACATAAGTCTAAATGATATATTTGTTTTCGATTTTAATGTATGATATTAATTAAATGGTAAGCAGTTTATTTTTTATACATAAAAAAACATCTTAAATTAAATATAGTTCTGTTGCGTGTTTTTGGACTCGGTCTGTCCTAAGCGAAATAAAGGGCAATAGTATTTGGGATATCCCTCTAGAGAGTGCACTGATGGAGGAAACTAGATTGTGGTGGTCCTAAGAATGAGGTTCTTAAATTTTCTATGAATAAAAAGGAGCCTACAAATAATAAACAGAGAGCGTTAAGAGGCATGCAATGCTAGATGGGCGTATAGCGACGACACTTCAACTGTCAAGTCAGGTAATCGTAGTAAAAACGGAGGATTCTCACATTAGAAAGGTGTTTGCATGTGTTGTTATGTCGAGAACGTGTGTGAGAGTTAAGAGAGTTTGGGTACAAAATTTGTCATCATTTCTTCATGGACCTTTGTCTATCTTCACATTTTATAGGAGATAGTATATCATGTTTCGAGTGTATATGTCATCTCTCTCACATCAGCTGGGTCCCACATAGTTGTGGGACCCAGCTGCGGTGAGAGAGGTGACATATACACCCGAAACATAATATAATTTTTCCTTTTATAGGGCCTCTGGGAACATATTTTGGTCAAAACCATACAAATGGCAGGTGCTGATTGGCTATTCTCCTCAGATATATATATATATATATATATATATATATATATAAAGAGATTTTATTAGGGACCCAAGGCATTAATGCTCCGTGGACCTTTGGCATTAAGCTATATGGTACCTTCTTGATGGAGTGACTATTCATCCTCCACATGACACTTGATTGTGGCAGGAACTTAGGTGGATTTAGGGTTGCCATGGCTGTCTTTAATGTTTTAGGAGAGTGGACCCTTTAGAGGATGGAGGGCTGGGGCCTTCTATGCAGGTATCCTTATTTATTCATACAAACTTTCCTTGTAAACCATCCTTATGTAAAGTCCAGTTACAGTATCTTTGCATGAAATGCCTGAGCCATACATGACATCTTTTCCAGCAAGCTTTGCTAGTTGTAATCCAGCAAACTACAACTTGCAAAGAATCCAGCAAGCCTTCCACAAGATAAAACCACAGTCATGAAGAAGTTGCCAAGGCAACTTTCGGTGGTGATTGCCATAAATCCAGGGAGTTGAAATTTTTGAAGAAACTGCCAACAAACCTTTCGGTGGTTCATTGTAGTTTTGTTGATTTTTTGGACTTGATGAATGCTATAAATTCAGAGCTTGTGCTTGAGCTTATGACATCCCAAAACTTGTAAAGAGAGAGTGTAGAGTGAGGTTTTTCTTTAAGTTATAATACTTGTATTTCTATTATTGTAAGTAATAAAAGCTTTCGGTTTTTCCTCAAACACACTCTAGAGTGATCAGAGAATCACAACAAGTGGTATCAGGAGCTAAGGTTACACGGAGGGATCCCGAAACTCAGAAATAGAGCTTCGGTTCGGAAAATTGGTTCCGACGAAAGTTGTCAAAAATTGATTTTGAGCATACCATCAGCTAGTTCATGTCGAGACGAGACGGTGCTATTTTTCGACGATAAAATCGACGTCCAGATACGCCGCATGCGCCTGCACGCGCCGACGTGTCACTCCCAGTCTCGGTACGCGCTTCATGCACCATTCAGAGGTTGAAGACGATTATCTGGTGGCCACGTCAGCACACATCAACGCCCAGTCAACTCCACGTCATCACACAGTCAACAGCCACGTCAGCGCCGCGTGTCAGCCACATCAACAAATCAGTCCCACTTTTACCATGTCAATAGCCACGTGTCAGCCACGTCAGTAACATGGTAAATTTCACTGAGCCCCCTGAAGTCTTTGAAATTTACAGTTTAGCCTCAAAAGTTTTAGAAATTTACAAATCAGTCTCTGAGTCGGATTTGGACCAATAAAGTGTCTAATCCACCATTTTCGACCGTTCCATAAGCAACAGTGACCTTCGATTTGTGAAATTCAGCCTCGATTTTAACCTATTTTCATTTTAAACTTTAAAACTTAAAATGGAAATGGAAGATTCCCCTTCTGGTGTAATGATCAAGCTGACAGCAACTAATTACTCCCTCTGGAGACCTCGGATGATAGATTATTTACACTGTAAGGATTTGTTTGATGTTATCGAGGTGAAGGGAGTAAGACCAGAATTTGTTAAAGAGTATGACTTTAATAAACTCAATAATATAACTCTAGTCAGATTAGACAGTGGATCGGTCATAGTGTCTTCCACCACGTAGCACATGATACAGATGCTTACGAATTGTAGAAGAAATTGGAAGAAATGTTTCAGGCCAAAACCGCTCGGAATAAAGCCTTAATCATGAGGCGTTTGGTGAACCTGAAGCTACGGAGTGGAATTTCCATTACAGAATACACCAACGAGCTCCAAAGCCCGGTGAACCAGTTGTCTGCAGTAGACATGCAACTGACAGACGAAGTTCAAGCCCTCTTACTACTCAGTTCTCTTCCTGATAGATGAGAGACATTGATGGTTACTCTCAGCAACTCAGCTCTAGGAGGCAAACTTACCATGCCTATGGTAAAAGATGCCCTGTCAAATAAAGAAGCCAGAAGAAAAGACGTGGGCTCAGATCAAATAGAAGACCTTATCTCGGAGCATCGAGGAAGACAACATAAGAAAAATCAAGGTAAATGGAGAGGCATAAGCAAAAGTAGGGGCAAATCCAAGGACGGGAGAAAGCCTACATACAAGTGCTTCCATTGTGGCATAGAAGGCCACCTAAAGAAGAATTGCCGGAAACTGCAACGAGAGTAGGGACAAGGCAATAACCAGCCGAAGAAGAATGATGCAGAGACACTAGTAGTTACCACAGGAGATGTAGCTATATGCTTCGGCAAGGAAGAAACATGCCTTCACACCGCAACTCAGGATGTGGAATGGGTGGTAGATACTGCAGCATCCTACCACGTCACTTTTCACCGGGATTTCTTCACAACATATAAAGCATGAGACTTTGGAGCAGTGAAGATAGGAAATACCAGTTCTTCTTTGATAGTAGAAATTGGTGAAATACAGTTGCAGATAAATGCAGGGTATACAATAACCCTGAAGGAGGTGAGACATGTTCCAGAACTTCAGCTCAATCTACTCTCGGGGGTAGCCCTTGAAAAATAGGGTTAGCCACTTCAGCAATGGCACTTGGAGAATGATAAAAGGTGTCATGGTCATCGCTCGATGACATATTTGTGGAACTCTATACAAGACTCATGTGAAGATTTGTGCAGAAAGCCTCAATGTAGCTGAACCGAAGGCTTCTCAGAATCTGTGGCACCAGAGACTCGATCACATGAGTGAAATGAGGTTGTCTACCTTGACAAAGAAAGATTTAATCTCTGTCTCCAAAAATGTTGCTTTAGATCCTTGCAATCACTGTCTTTTCGGTAAACAACATAGAGTCTCTTTCAATTTCTCTTTTACAAGGAGATCAGAGTTACTCAGTCTGGTGTACTCTGATGTTTATGGTCCATTGGAGGTGAATTCACTATGCGGTAATAAATATTTTCTGACTTTTATTGATGATGCTTCTCGGAAGGTATGGGTGTATTTTCTGAAAATAAAGGATCATGTTCTAGACTATTTCAAACTGTTCCATGCCATGGTCGAGCGTGAAAAATGGAAGAAACTGAAGTGCCTTCGTACAGATAATGGAGGCGAATACACTTCCAATGAGTTCGATGCCTACTGTGGAAGTCACGATATTCGACACGAAAAGACTGTTCCACGACCCCACAACACAATGGTGTCACTGAAAGGATGAACCACACCATTATGGAGAAAGTCAGAAGCATGATCAGCATGGCTAAACTGCCAAAGCCATTATGGGGAGAAGTTGTTCGTGCCGCCTGCTACCTGATCAACAGATCACCTTTGGTTCCGTTGAACTTTGAAATTCCGGAGAAAGTGTGGTCTGATAAGAATCCATCATATTCTCACCTCAGAACATTCAGATGTTTAACCTTTGCACATGTTTCTAAGGAGCTCAGGCAGAAGCTCGATGCAAGGACTAATCCATGCATCTTCATAGGCTATGGAGACGAGGAATTTGGATACAGGCTACGGGACTCGAAGGAAAGGAAGGTCATCAGAAGCAGAGATGTAGTGTTTCTTGAAGACCAAACAATAGAAGACATTGAAAAGCCCAAGATGTCTTCTAATTCCAAGGCCGACAAAGCTGATGTAAAATGGGGTGCAAGACATACCAGAAGCAGAACCTGATGAGGAATGTGGTGCTGAGCAGGGGAAGCTGCAACCTGCTCCATCAGAGGCTACATGATCATCCACAGATCAGGATGACAACAAGCAGCCAGAAACCAGTGAACCTCCAGTACGAAGATCTGAGCGAGACAGGGTTACATCATCCAAATAGTCAGGATCTGAATACATTCTGCTAACTGAAGAGGGGGAGCCAAAAACTTTCAACGAAGACGTATCTCATAAAGACAAAGATAAATGGATGCACGCAATACAAGATGAAATAAAATCTCTACAGAAAAACAACACTTATGAGATAGTCAAGCTCCCACATGGAATGAAGGTACTGAATAACAAGTGGGTGTTCAAGCTCAAGAAAGATGACAGCGGAAATATGGTGAAACACAAGGCTCGACTAGTAGTCAAAGGATTCCTACAAAAAAAAAGGGAATTGACTTTGATGAGATCTTTTCACCAGTGGTAAAAATGACTTCAATCCGAGTCATCCTAGGATTGGTAGCCAGTTTGAACTTAGAGCTTGAATAGATGGATGTCAAAACATCATTTCTTCATGGTGATCTGAATGAAGAAATCTACATGGAGCAGCCAGATGGATTCAAGGTTTCAGGAAAAAAAAAACTTATTTGCAAGCTGAAAAAGAGCTTGTACGGGCTCAAGAAAGCACCGATGCAGTGGTACAAGAAGTTTGACTCATTTATGGTGGGTCAAGGCTACAAAATAACTGCAGCAGATCGGTGTGTATACATTCAGAGGTTTCCAGATGAAATTTTTGTTGCTCTTCAACTATATGTGGATGACATGTTGATTGTTGGACAAGAAGCAGCGAAGATCAGCCAACTGAAGAAGGAACTCTCTAAGTCTTTTGACATGAAAGACTTGGGACCAGCTCAACAGATTTTAGGAATGGAGATTATTCGTGATAGACAGAACAAGACGTTGTGGCTTTCACGGGAGAGTTATATTGAACGGATAATCAGAAGGTTTGATTTAAAGAAAGCCAAACCAGTCAGTGTTCCGCTAGCGCACCATTTCAAATTGAGCAAGAGTTCGTGCCTCTCATCCAAGAAAGAGATAGAGGAGATTTCATCAATACAATATTCTTCAACTGTTGGAAGCCTAATGTATGCAATGGTATGTACCAGGCCAGATATTGCACACGCAGTGGGTGTAGTGAGCCATTTTCTCTCTAACCCTGGAAAGCAACACTATGAGGCAATCAAATGAATTCTCAGGTACCTCAAGGGTACATCGAAGTTTCGTCTGTGCTACGGGAGAGTTGATCCAATCTTGAAAGGCTATACAGATTCAGATATGGCAGAAGATCTTGATGGGAGGAAATCTGCATCAGGTTTCATCTACACTTTTGTAGGGGGAGCTGTGTCATGGTAGTCAAGATTGCAGAGGTGTATTGCATTATCCACAACAGAAGCTGAATATGTTGCAGCAGGGGAAGCAGGAAAAGAAATATTATGGTTAAAACATTTTCTCCAAGAATTAGGGATCAAGCAGACAGAATATAAGATACATTGTGACAGTCAGAGTGCTCTGGACTTGAGCAAAAACTCAATGTATCATTCCCGGATGAAACACATTGATATTCGCTATCATTGGATACGCGGGGTGATGAATCAACAACTGCTGAGACTAGTGAAGATCCATACAGATGAGAATCTAGCCGACATGTTAACGAAAGTGGTTATTCGAGATAAGCTAGAGTTGTGCAAAGACATAGCCGAGATAGCTGTCAGATGATGATTGTTTCAGATGCAGCTGGAGGGGGAGAATTGTAAAGTCCAGCTACAGTATCTTTGCATGAGCCATGCATGACATCTTTTCCAACAAGCTTTGCTAGTTGTAATCCAGCAAATTACAACTTGCAAAGAATCCAGCAAGCCTTCCAGAAGATCAAACCACAACCATGAAGAAGTTGCCAAGGCAACTTTCGGTGGTGATTGCCATAAATCCAGGGAGTTGAAATTTTTGAAGAAACTGCCAACAAACCTTTCGGTGGTTCACTGTAGTTTTGTTGAATTTTTGGGCTTGATGAATGCTATAAATTCAGAGCTTGTGTTTGAGCTTATGACATCCCAAAACTTGTAAAGAGAGAGTGTAGAGTGAGGTTTTTCTTTAAGTTGTAATACTTGTATTTATATTCTTGTAAGTAATAGAAGCTTTCGGTTTTTCCTCAAACACACTCTATAGTGATCAGAGAATCACAACACCTTACTTAGAAGACACATGTCAAATCCCCGTTGGACCCAAACATTATCCTATAACATCTAATATTTTTTAAGCTTATGTTCTTTAAAGTGTTATATATTCAAGGAAGTTAAATATTTATATATTTACGGTGTTATCTAGTATTTATATTTTATAAAAATTAATAAGTTAAAACAATTTGCAATGAAGAAAGTCATTTGTGCAAATCACTATTACTTGAATCATACTAGAAGCTTTGAATAGTTAATTATAAAAATGACCATTTTCGGATAGACAAATGTACTAAAAATTCTTAATTACTACCTTGTTACTAGGGTTACCGTATTTCAAAACATGTACTTATACATCAACCATCTTTTGACTATTTGTTAGCCCAAGTATTTTACTATTTTATACGGGCTTTGGAATTTTCTCCATTTGAATTCCACTCTAAACTTACATTTATATGTAACTTACTGTTAAGGGTGGCAAAAAAAGCCCCGGTCCGGCTTGTGCGGGTTTTGGCCTTGCTCGAGGTAAAAAATCTCAGGCCAGGCCTGGCCCGGCCCAGACTTAAAAAATATTATATATATTTATATCTATATTTATAAAATAAATTATATATAAAAATATAAATATTTATATAATAAATTAAAAATATATTTAAATTTTTTATTAATAAAAAATCGGGCCGGATAAAACCTGGCTCGAAAGGCCCGCAGGGCGACCGTCGGCCGGCAGTCTCGGCCGCACTCTCGCCGAGACTCGGACGGACGGACTTCCCGAACCCGGACAAAAAAATAATTGCCAGGCTCGAATCGGGCTTATCAAAGCCTGGACCTTACCCGACCCGCCCATTGCGGCCCTTACTTACTGTTTATTCACATACATTTTCCCCCCTCATACATAAAATTTCTCTCGTCCCGCCGAAGGTAATATAAAAAAATAATAATTAAATGAAATGGAAAGAGGGTACATTTGCGTTGTATACAAGGAATTGATTAGTTTTAAATTAACATGAGTTATAACTATTCAAAATAATATAAAAAAAGAAACAGAAATTATTTTGAAACTACATGTACATGCATGCTTGTGGAATAAATATTCGTCAAACCAGACAGAGTAGGCAAGTCCTTTTTGATTAGCTATCTTTCACATCGACAATAGGTTCGAAATATGGAATTTTTGTCGTCAAAAAGAGGTCCATGTCACATGTTATAAAATAAAATTTTATTTGTTTGTTTGTTAAAAAGAGTCAAAGAACGTGTCTCAAGTGTCAAAAGAAATTTCGAAGCAAATTAAATGAAGAAGGTCAAGATTATTTCTCGTTCACCACTTCTGTCAAATCAAACACACGCTTCGCTTATTTATTCATGTTCAATATTCTTTTAGACACATTCCTCGTTCAAAATCAACCCTAGAACCACACCACAGAAGTTCCATTAATGAAGTTAAAAAAATAAACACTAAAAGCTTCAATACATTATAAATACACACACAAATATAATTAATCTCCATATAAAACTTCATAAACAAGAAACCAAAGGGGCAAAAAAAAAAAAAAACAACCATGCAATATCGTTCAGCAGCCATGAATTTGCAACGCCAAATGCAAAATCGCGTTATAAAGTCATGTGATGTTTTCATCAACCACAGAGGAATCGACACGAAGAGAACGGTGGCCACATTGCTTTATGATCATTTTTCTCGGCTTAATATACGTTCATTCTTGGATAACAAGAACATGAAGCCGGGTGACAAATTATTTGACAACATCAATAATGCCATAAGGAATTGTAAGGTTGGTGTTGCAGTTTTTTCACCAACTTATTGTGAATCTTATTTTTGCCTTCATGAACTTGCTCTTATAATGGAGACCAAAAAGAAGGTCATTCCAATTTTTTGTGATATTAAACCATCACAACTTCGTGTTATTGATGATGGAAAATGCACGGCTAGTGAGATTAAGAGGTTTAGCTGGGCACTTGAAGAAGCTAAGTACACAGTAGGGCTCACATTCGACTCTTTAAAGGGGTATGAATATAAGATTAATATAATGTACCTTTCCAATAGCTTTATGAAAATTAGGGTTAGGGTTTTATGCATTGACATTTTTTTTTTTTTTATGGTTTATAGGAACTGGTCAGATGTTGTGACAAATGCTTCAGATATAGTCATTAGAAGCTTAATGGAGATTGAGAACAAAGAGCAGAGGCAGAGGCAGTGGCGGCGCCAGAGCTCAACTCCGATGGTGATTTAACACATATACAACAGCTTCAAGCTAGATTCAATTTAATAACCAGAAACTCTTATTTTCAACACTTCTGTGAGAAAATGATCGAAATCTTACGTTGTTTGTCGAAATTAATTATTTTTCCTTAATATTTTTCAAAATCCATTAAAACTCTCTAGCGTTGAAAAAATTATTGACTTTTAATTTTTTAAATACTTTTTACTAATTTAACTTAACAAATTTTATTGATTAATGACGGGTTTTATCACATCAAAAGTAAAATGGTAAAAGATCTAAATTTTTTTTTGAAAGTTACCATTTTTTTTAACTACAAAAGATTTTGATGAATTTTTAAATGTGATGGAAAAAATGAAATAGTTTGGACAAACAGCGAGGGAGTTTTAATCATTTTCCGGCACTTTTGTTGATATGTGAGAATTTCTCTGTTTCTGATGATAGTATTTAACTTCATTCGTTTATTTGTTTGTTTATATTTAATTCCATGATATTTTGATTTCTTTTCAATAACATTTAATTGTACCAAGTCGTTGTAGTTAAGAACTCTCTGAGGCTTGTAATCGTTAATAATGATTCATATAATATTCTTCTCTTCTTATATCCTTTATATTTAGAGTGATACATAGTTACTTATATTATATTCTAATTGACTTCGTATATGTCCGGAAGATATGCATCAATAAAAAATTAACTGAATTTTTGGATTGTCTTTTCATGCCTATTTGTTGGTGTCACGATTCCCTCCCTAGAGCGGGCCCGACTCTAGAAATAGGTCCGTGAACTATTTCAGCTCGAGTATTCTACATATCATGCAGCTTAACTAAACTTGTAAGAAAAAAAAATTATTCCACAAAATATAATTCAATAAGTGTAAAAAGAAATGTTTACAATAAAAGTCTGCGAAAAACATGAAAATGTCTTAAATCTTCAATCTCAAATGAAATATATGGACCAACCTGAATGACGGCTGTGGTAAACGAATTAAATCTTGGTACTGCTACTGCTGTGCTGGCGAACAACTTGGGATGTTCGGAAAAAAAAAGGGTGAGATTCAAGAACCCAGTAAGCAAAACACTCAAACTCTCAACATGATCTCACCCAAAAATAGATATGTGGATATATATATATATATATATATATATATAACCTTGTTTGAGTGATGTTATTTTGTTTTGTGTGTGTATATATATATATAAACAATATTTGAAAAAAAATTATATAAGAACTATCTTAAACAAAACATACTCACAACAAAATAACATCATTCAAACAAGATTTGCTAGCTGAATTCGGTATAATAGTGGATTGAAATCATTGGGAGAGTATCAACATCACTTATCCCAAGTTTTCCCACCATATAACCACGCATAAATGTGTAAGGGAGTAATTGAACCACACACATCTGCTAACCTAGTATAACCTTGCATCTCCGACTACTATTATACAAAACCCGACAGCATAACAATAACAACTTATATCATCCAACACCCCCAAATTTTACATTCAACCTCATCTCAACAATCACGAAATAATCAAGATCTCCACTCATAACACAACCATACAATTATTCTGAAATCATATTCACGAATTTTTAACACCCATGCTATCAATAACTCAATAAATAGTTCAAATATCTATATACATATAACTATGTTTATATAATTATTTATATAGACTTTTACGGCAAACATCAACCAACAAATAATTATATTAAGGAAATCATCGTGCATTGTACTTACATCAATCCACGTAATGATGTCTGACAATCGCGAAGATAAAATTCAATTCATTAGAGATGGCTTGAGTAAGGAGTCTTTAGATGATACATCATTGACTCCTGAGATGCATCCGAGTGGACATGTTCATCGTGTAATTCGCAATTTGCATACACAATTTCAAAAAGAAAGAAAATAATACAGTCTCGGGAATCTGACTTTAAAAGACCTTGTTTGCCAATTTATAAGAAAATTGGATGCGAAGCTTATCCCCGACCGATAGAGGGCGTTCAAGCTGTTACTGGACGTAAAACCATAGGAAGATGTGAGCCACAATCACAACTACCAGTACATATTTTTCAATTTATTGTTTTGATTTCCTTTACTTTAAATTACTGTTTTCATTTACTTTAATTTACTAGTTTTGATTTCCTTTATTTTTGCCGACAATATCTAAATTTTTTTACTTTCACGATCTATTTTACTGTTCATTTGATAATTGTCATTTTGCAGGTATTAGTGCATTTATTACTTACCCTTTTCAGGATCTATAAATTACTCGTCATTTCTCTCTTCGACACATCTAGATAAGAGATATCAAAAATGGAGAAAACTTCAAGACGACGAGTCACTACTATCTGTATGTTATGTGGAACTAGCTCTGAAACTAAACTAAAATTTATTGAAGCTGCAAAAGAATTGGATAGAGTTATGGCGGAAAGAAACATGCACTTAGTATATGGCGGTGGCAATCTTGGATTGATGAGATCTATTTCAAAGGCCGTGCAAGAAGGTGGCAGTCAAGTTTTTGAGATCATTCCAAAACCTTTCGCCGAAACCTCATCGGAAAATCAAATGGAGAAGAATGCATTGTCTCAGGTATTTTTAAAAGACCTTGTTTGTCAATTTATAAGAAAATTGGATGGGAAGCATATCCCCGACCAATAGAGGGCGTTCAAGCCGTTACTGGACGTAAAACCATATGAAGATGTAAGCCACAATCACAACTACCCGTACATATTTTTCAATTTATTGCTTTGATTTTTTTTTCTTTAAATTACTGTTTTTATTTACTTTAATTTATTGTTTTGATTTCCTTTACTTTTACCGACAATATTTAAACTTTTTGATTTTCGCGATTTATTTTACTGTTCATTTGATAATTGTCATTTTGCAGGTACTAGTGCATTTATTACTTACCATTTTCAGGATCTATAAATTCAGCTCGTCATTTCCCTCTTCGACACATCTAGATAAGAGAGATATCAAAAATGGAGAAAACTTCAAGACGACGAGTCACAAATATTTGTTTGTTTTGTGGAACTAGTGTATTAGTTCCACAAAACATCTAGATAAGAGAGATTTCAGAATTGGAGAAAACTTCAAGACGATGAGCCACTAATATATGTGTATTTTATGGAACTAGCTCTAGAACTAAACCAGAATTTATTGAAGCTGCAAAAGAATTGCGTAGAGTTATGGCGAAAAGAAACATGCACTTAGTATATGGCGGTGGCAATCTTGGATTGATGATATATGTTTCAAAGGCCGTGCAAGAAGGTGGTAGTCAAGTTTTAGAGACCATTCCAAAACCTTTGGTAGAAACATCTTCGGAAAATCAAATAGAGAAGAATGCATTGTCTCAGGTATGTTTAAAATACATTGATTGCCAATTTAATAGAAAATTGGATTGGAAGCATATCCCAGACCCATAGAGGGTGTTCAAGCCGTTACTGGACGTAAAACCATAGGAAGATGTAAGCCACAATCACAACTACCAGTACATATTTTTCAATTTATTGCTTTGATTTCTTTTACTTTAAATTACTGTTTTCATTTATTTTAATTTATTGTTTTGATTTCCTTTACTTTTTGCCGACAGTATCTAAACTTTTTGACTTTCACGATCTATTTTACTGTTCATTTGATAATTGTCATTTTGCAGGTACTAGTGCATTTATTACTTACCCTTTTCAGGATCTATAAATTCAGCTCGTCATTTCTCTCTTCGACACATCTAGATAAAAGAGATATCAAAAATGGAGAAAACTTCAAGACGACGAGTCACTAATATCTGTGTGTTTTGTGGATCTAGCTCTGGAACTAAACTAGAATTTATTGAAGCTGCAAAAGAATTGGGTAGAGTTATGGCGGAAAGAAACATGCACTTAGTTATGGCGGTGGCAATCTTGGATTGATGATATCTGTTTCAAAGGCCGTGTAAGAAGGTGGCAATCAAGTTTTAGAGATCATTCCAAAACCTTTGGTAGAAACCTCATCAGAAAATCAAATGGAGAAGAATGCATTGTCTCAAGAATGTTTAAAATACCTTGTTTGCCAATTTATAAGAAAATTGGATGGGAAGCATATCCCCGACCCATAGAAGGCGTTCAAGCCGTTATTGGACGTAAAATCATAGGAAGATATGATCCAGAATCAAAACTACCAGTACATATTTTTCAATTTATTGCTTTGATTTCTTTTATTTTAAATTAATGTTTTCATTTACTTTAATTTACTGTTTTGATTTCCTTTACTTTTGCCGACAGTATCTAAACTTTTTGACCTTCACGATCTATTTTACTGTTCATTTGATAATTATCATTTTACAGGTACTAGTGCATTTATTACTTACCATTTTCTGGATCTATAAATTCAGCTCGTTATTTCTCTCTTCGACACATCTAGATAATAGAGATATCAAAAAGAGAGAAAACATCAAGACGACGAGTCACTAATATCTATGTGTTTTGTGGAACTAGCTCTGGAACTAAACCAGAATTTATTAAAGCTGCAAAAGAATTGGGTAGAGTTATGCGTAAAGAAACATGCACCTAGTATATGGCGGTGGCAATCTTGGATTGATGAGATCTGTTTCAAAGGCCGTGCAAGAAGGTGGCAGTCAAGTTTTAGAGATCATTCCAAAACCTTTGGCAGAAACCTCATCGGAAAATCAAATGGAGAAGAATGCATTGTCTCAGGTATGTTTAAAAGACTTTGTTTGTCAATTTATAAGAAAATTGGATGGGAAGCATATCCCCGACCCATAGAGGGCGTTCAAGCCGTTACTGGACGTAAAACCATAGGAAGATGTGAGCCACAATCACAACTACCAGTACATATTTTTCAATTTATTGCTTTGATTTCATTTACTTTAAATTACTATTTTCATTTACTTTAATTTACTGTTTTGATTTCCTTTACTTTTTCCGATAGTATTAAAATTTTTTTGACTTTTACGATCTATTTTACTGTTCATTTGATAATTGTCATTTTGCAGGTACTAGTTCATTTATTACTTACCCTTTTCATGATCTATAAATCCAGCTCCTCATTTCTCTTTTTGACACATCTAGATAAGCGAGATATCAAAAATGGAGAAAACTTCAAGACGATGAGTCACTAATAGCTGTGTATTTTCTGGAACTAGCTCTGGAACTAAAATAGAATTTATTGAAGTTATAAAAGAATTGGGTAGAGTTATGGCGGAAAGAAACATGCACTTATTATATGGCGGTGGCAATCTTGGATTGATGAGATCTGTTTCAAAATCCGTGCAAGAAGGTGGTAGTCAAGTTTTAGAGATCATTCCAAAACCTTTGGCAGAAACCTCATCAGAAAATCAAATAGAGAAGAATGCATTGTCTTAGGTATGTCTGAAAGACTTACTGAAATGATTAATTACGCTGACACTTATATTGCTTTATCAGGTGGGCTGGGCACACTGGAAGAAATATTCACAGTGGTATCATGGACGAACTTGAATATTCACCAAAAACCCATTGGACTACTTAGTGTTGATAATTTTTTCGGTTTTCTTTTAATATTTTTTGCGGATGTCAAAAGACTTGGGTTCATTTCGAAACCGGTAAAAAATATCGTCATAACTATAAGAAAAGCTGTTGAATTAATTTATCAACTCTTAGCTTATGAACCAAAAATCAACCACATTCTTTCCAAGTTAAACTGATCTGTTAATGATCGTGGCAAGAAGCGTAGATTGGACTTTGATCTTAATCTGTAATTTTTCTTTTGAATGGTCGTAGATTCATTTGTCGATTCCACACTAACCAGATGATGTATTCTAAACTCTACTTCTTCTTATTTAGACATTGGGGACAATGTCTCAATTTGGTTTGGGAGATGAGATAATTGACTAGATAGTTTTTGTTTTATGTTTCATTGTTGTGTTTTTCGTTTAAAAAAATCATTTTTATTTTGATGTTTTATAAAAAAAAATTTCTTTTATGTTTTTTTTTTTTGCTTTGTTGTTATTTTTTGTTGATTTTCTTTTGTGTTTTTCAAAAAAAAAAAAACTACACACAAACTAGTAACAAAGTTTTGATTAACCAAGTGGAATTATTGTTCAAATGTGGCTGTGTAAGGAATTTTCGCTAATGAGATGCATCTCAGAATAATTCTTAACAAGTTATTTTTGTTTCTTTCTTTTTTAATCATTTAAATTTGTGAATTCTCCATAATATTGATTAAATTTGATCTTCATAAGCTCATTTGATAGGTATTATCAACATACAAGGTAACATATGATCATGGGTTGTAAGTGAAAATTTGGTAATATTCAGTTCTCTAGTTTGTTGGAGGTAGCACCTAAAGGCAGTGAAATTTATGTTTTTATTCAAAAAAAAAAAAACTAACCATGTTGATAAGTGTATTTTATACCCATTTATTCAGGCATTTTTATTTTACTATTTTGTTAGGTTTCGTGTCATTTAATGTATTTTATAGTTTGTTTTATATTTGATTGATATGAAGCATTAAAATCTGGATATTGGAGCAATTAGACTTGTTTTGGGACCTTACGGACGCACCGAAAGCAAGCAGGAAAGTAGAAACGAAGAAGACACTCATCCTTAAAAATAATGTGGCGTTGCGGTGCCACTTTTGGCGTCGTGGTGCCTCCTCAGGATGCCAACATAGAATTTCCCGAGAGATTAGCGTCAAGACGCCAATTCCGGCGTCGCGACGCAGTGACAGAAGCCCAGAGTCGTCAATTTTTCAGTGTTAACAAACACAAGGACTTCAAGACTTCCCTATAACTATAGAAGCTCGTCCAAAACCCTAGAAATGAGAGAAAATACACATCAAAGACTCAAAACACATATTTTAGAGAGAACCAAGGAGGAAGATTGAAAAGCGACAAAATGAGACGAAGACGGTGACGTTCGAAGATGAAGGGATTCGATTCGAGTTTAATCTTCTAATTTCTTTCTTTAAACTCAAATGATTTCTAATATGTTCATGACCTTTTTTTCATTGTTATTATCTTTAGTCATAAACTAACTCTATTTTTCTAGAGGATGGTGTAGCCTATGCTTGAAACTATATATCTAATTTAATTATTATAAAGTTTTTATTCAGTTTATTTACATTCTCTTGTGTTTAATGCTTCTAGTTTGTTGGCCACAAATTAAGATGATGCATGTTTAAAATCTATCACTCGGTAGAGGGGATTTCGAATAGGATCTAGAGAATATAACTTAGGAGATTTGTAGAGTTCGGGATAATCTATAATCCATTTGAAGTCGTTAACAAAGAATCACAGAGCGTGATGAGTTGTTGATTATTAGATTTTATAGGGATGTCGAAGTCAGTAGTTAATAATATTTTCACTCGGCACTCGGGAGAATGAGTTAGAATAATTTAGGGTTCTTGGTTTATAAACAATGAAACTGAATAAGAATTGATTGGCATAACAAATACATAGGGGATAGCTAGGTGAAATCAGACTCTAGAATCTCTCCTATCTTGGTCTATCTTTATCAAATGTTTTGTTTCTTAATTATTTAGTTTTTAATCTAAATTAGTTTCTTTCTAAATAAAGTTAGGTTTACTAATTATAGTACTTAGTGTGAGTTGAATACAATCCATGTGAGTTCGACGCTCTTTTAATTATTTTTACTAAAACTTGACACTGTATACTTGCGGTACGATAATCTCGCAACAATTTTTTGGCACCGTTGCTGAGGATTGTTAATCTAATTAACATTAATACTATTACCAAATAACCTTAGCTTTAATTTAGATTTTTTTTTAGTACTTTTCTTGTCTTTCTGTGCTTCAGTGAATGCAAAGATCCACAAGTCTTGACTATCTTCTGTTTGATGCTGAAATTGAAAGAACAATGAGAAGACTAAGAGAAGAAAGAAACATTGAGAAAGAAGCACCAACAGCTGAAAATATAGAGAACGACTCACGCCGGGTGGCAATCTGAGATCACTTCAAGCCGGTCGTAGATGATAATTATTCTGAGATTGCGCACCCACCAATCAATGCCAATAACTTTGAGCTGAAACCTATATTGATCAACATGGAGCAAAAGAACCAATTTGGGGGTTCAGCTGTAGAGGATCCAAATGTGCATTTAAGGATGTTCTTGTTAGTCTCTAAGATATGCTCCAAGATCTCTAAACATTATTTATTGTGTGAATAAACAAGTAAAAGTTGCGGAATGACTTACATTGTTTTGGAGAAATTCGAAATTTCTTTGAATGGATGAAGCTCCAAGCTTTTTGATTTGTTATTAAACCCTTGGATGAGTTTCCCTATCACCTCAAATGACTCCTCAAGTGCTAGCTATTGGAAATTTTTGAAGCAAAAATTTCTCTTCCAAGTTGAGAGAGTTTCGGCCATGAGAGAAGAGAGGAGAGTGAATAATGTTTTTCAAAAGTTGGTTGTTGTGTGTGTTAATGAATCCAATTTATTAAGGCCAACCACTTCCATCAAATGTCAAAAGTTGATGTAAGTCAAGGGTCCCACCACTTTTAAATTCCGAATTTAAGTTGGATTCTCCAACACACAACTAGACTTGGGCCCGGGTTCATTTAATTCCAAATTAAACGAATTTGTCGTCGTGATATAATTAAATCCAATTTAATTAAATAATTATGCCTAGTAAAATTATTACGATAGTCGCTTACGAATTAATTCCAAATTAATTCGTTCGCCGGAATTAAAATCCAATTTTAATTTCGTATTGAAATCCAATTTCAATTAATATATCTGATATATTATTTTAGACCAAATAAATAAATTAAATAGAAAAATACAATTTAAGTATTAAATTTATTTTATCGATTAATTCTAAATTAATCGCGTTCTCTCTTATATACGAATTTAATCCCAGATTAATTTTGCCGCAATTAATCCCATATTAATTTTCTCTCTCATAATTAATCCCAAATTAATTCTATATGAGTCAAATGTCATTGGTGAATCTTTTGGAAGCGACCCAAGAGATTCCTAAATATGTTGGCAATAAATACGGTCATCGGACTATCCGAACACGTGCGTACCCCGTAGCACATTCTCACCGATTTACAAGACATGGTTGGCTTCTAGCAAAGCACCGTGCCTACCCAATTCTCCAGAAATATTCACCAAGGAATATAATATGTATCAGGCGTAGTAATAAAATGTAATGTGTAATACGATCTAGTATCGGATGTCACATGTTAGGCCTAAGGCTGACTCTGTGTCTGCCCTTGTACGAAGCATATATCGGATCCCGAGTAACTAGTCTATGTAATCGGAAAGTCATGACCTAGTCATACTTTCCCAATAGCTGCAGCTTTTAAGAGTACTAGTTCAGTATCCTGTGTGACCATCATCTCCATATGACTGAAGTGATACTCTCATCTTGACATCACATCCAATACACTACAATTCTCAGTAAACCCTATACAGGCATACACAGAACCCGTTAAAGCTCTAGACGACCAATATCAAAGTAAACTGATTGTCGCAAGTAATAGCGACGTAAGTCTCAGGTTAAAGATCTCATACACCTACCCTGATTCGGATTCCTATAGACACATAGTCATACTACCAATAAGATTTCGAGTGGGTCTATCCAGAGTGAACTGTTAATGGTCTAATGGCTAACAGAACCTCTTATTACACTTGCATAAGTATCCAATACCTAAATATATGAGAACTATGCCATTAAACTTCCATAACGCGCACAATGTAATACTAGTCTATTCCGCATTATCAATGTCCAGTCTCGATAATACTACGACTAGGGATATTTAATGATTAAACCGTTCGTGGATTAATATTGTCTCATATCTTATTAATCCGATTTAATCATATGGACTTTTATCATTAATTTATATCCAAGTAATCCAATTACAATAATGATAAAATAGTAATTTCCTTTTGTCACATAGTTAATTTGTACAAAAACACAATGTCTTTTACAAATAGTGATGCTATGGGTCATAATTGTCCAACAATCTCCCACTTGGCTTTAACCAATCACTCAAGTATCTAACACATGAACTATGTACATGTCGCTCAAACTTTTGCTGAGATATAACTTTCGTCAGCGAATCTGCAATGTTATCATTTGATGCTATCTTCTCGATCTTCACATCGCCACGATGTATGATCTCACGAATCAGATGAAATCGTCGAAGTACATGCTTTGATCGTTGATGAGACCGTGGTTCCTTAGCCTATGCGATAGCCTCATTATTATCACAATATAAAGGTATGGGCTCAGCTGCTAACGGAACACTACTCCTAATCCAATTAGGAATTTATGGATCCAAACTACTTCTTTTGCTGCCTCAGCTTCAGTAATATATTTCGCTTCTGTTGTTGAATCGACAACAATCTCTTTCTTGGAAGATTTCCAGCTCACTGCTCTATTGTTCAAATAAAATATGTACCCTGATTGAAACTTACAGTCGTCTTTATCGGTTTGGAAACTTACATCGGCGAACCCATTCACCTCAAGTTCTCATTCCCTATAGACTAAGAAAGCATCATTAGTTCGTCTAAGATACTTAAGGATGTTCTTTACAGTAATCCAGTGACCATAACCTAGATCGGCCTGATAGTGACTGCAAATGCTCAAAGCATATGAGACATCAGGCCACGTACATATCATGGCGTACATTATCGATCCGACTGCTGAAGCATACGGGATCCGAATCATTGCATCTCTCTCATCTTGAGTTTTAGGACACGTATCCTTAGATAGAGAGACGCCATGTGACACTGGAAGCAACCCCCTCTTTGACTGATCCATGTTGAATCTCTTCAACAATTGTCAATGTACGAGCTCTGGGAGAGTCCAAGCAGCTTTCTAGATCTATCCTGGTAGATCATTATTCCTAGAATAAAGGTTGTCTCTCTCAGTTCTATCATGGAGAATTTTAATGAAAGCCAAGCTTTCACCGATTGTAGCATGAGAATGTCATTGCCAAGAAGCAATACATCAACAACGTATAGGACAATAAATGTTAGTGCGCTCCCACTAACCTTCTTATATACACAAGAATCATCTTCGTTTTGAATGAAACCATATTCTTTTATGATCTCATCAAAACGTTGGTTCCAAGAACACGATGCTTACTTTAATCCATAAATGGATCGGTTTAACTTGCAAACCTTGTTTGCATGTTTTGGTACAACAAAACCATTAGGTTGTTGCATATAAACATCCTCCAAAAGGTTTCCATTAAGGAAATCAGATTTGCAACAATAGTAAGCATTATCCGAATGGATTTAATCATGGCAATAGGTGAAAACTTTTCGTCGTAATCGACACCATATCGTTGACGATACCCTTTAGCTACAAGCCTAGCTGTGTACGTTTGTATGTTGCCTTCCATGTCTGTCTTCCTTTTGAAGACCCATTTACAACCAATAGACTTAATGCCTTCTGGTACATCAACCAGTGTCTAAACTTGGTTGGTATACATGGAATCCATTTCAGACTTCATGGCTTCTTTCCATAAAGCGGAGTCGATACCTTGTATCGCTTCCTCATACGTATCCGGTTCATCTTCCTCAATAAGATTAATGTCTACATGAGGTGATATCAGAAACCCATACCTCTCAGGTTATTTTCTGACTCTCTCCGACTTACGCGGTTCTTGTGTATTAGAAGATTATGGAACATTCTCATCCCTGATGGACTATTTGTGTTCCGTGAGGGGGTCAGTGCCAGGAACAGTATCACTTCTGATTTCATCGAATTCTACTTTCCCCCACTTACCACTGCATTCATAAATTCATTTTCTAGGAAAACCGCATGGAGAGCAACAAATTTTTGTTCTCTTGTGGGTTGTAGAAATAATATCCTTTGGTTTCCCTAGGATAACCTACAAATAGGCACTTATCCAATTTGAGTTCTAGTTTGGTACTATCCAACGTTTAACATATGCCCAAACGTCCCAAATCTTCAGGAATAAGAAACCCGGTTTCTTTCCAACAGACTTTGACGGAATCTTATTTAAAATAAATATTGCATTATTCAATGCGTATCCCCAGAAGGAAATTGGTAGCTCTGTGTGACTCATCATTGACCTTACCATGTCCAACAAAGTTCGGTTTCTCCGTTCGGACACACAGTTCAATTGAGGTGTTCCGGGAGGAGTCCACTGTGAAATAATACCATATTCTTTTAAGTAATCTTGAAACTCATTGCTTAAGTATTCTCCACCACGGTCCGACCGTAATATTTTAATACTTTTGCCAGTCTGTTTTTCTACATCGTGTTGAAACTCTTTGAATTTCTCAAAAGTTTTCGACTTGTGTTTCATAAGATACACATGACCATAACGCGATACATCATCCGTAAAGGTTACGAAGTATTCATATCCACCTCTAGCCTGGCTAGACATGGGCCGCAAACGTCACTATGAACGAGGGCTAACAGCTCGGTGGCACGTACACCTTTACCACTAAAAGGTGTTTTAGGCATTTTGCCTAACAAACAAGATTCGCAGACATCATATGAATTAGGATCAAATCTGTCCAATTATCCATTGTTCGAAAGAGTGGATATACCAGTCTTGTTAATGTGTCCCAGAAGACAATACCACAAATAAGTCTCATCTGTTTCACTCAATTTGAGCTTTTTGTTTGTCATGTTATATGTTTGAGATTCGTTTATATTCAAAATATAAGACCATTATTCACATCTGTTGTACATATTTCAATATCATTTTTATATACAAAAACCCAGTGTTCCTGAATACAAAGGTATACCCGCATCGGGTTAAACTGGATACAGAGATGATGTTCCTAGTAAAACTCGGTATAAAATAACAGTCACCTAATGTAAGTACATGCCCTGAGGGCAGATCCAAAACATAGGTGCCAACGGCCAAAACGGTGACTCTCGTCCCATTTCCGACTTGTAGGTCGATCTCACTTGAAGCCAATCTCCTGCTAATCCGCAGATCCTGCACATCAGTACATATATGAGTACCACATCCAGTATAAAAAATCCAATTTTTAAAACCAGTAGTGGACATGTTTATTTCAATAACAAAAATACCTGAAGCCGGAGCCTTGCCCGCCTTCGCTTCCTCCAAGTCCGCCTTGTACTTACGGTAGTCACGCTTCCAGTGACCCCGTTTGCCAGATGTTTTGGGATTTTTCCTTTCTCTTCTTAGAAGACTGTGATGATTGAGCCTTATACTTTTTTTTTCTTCTTCTTCACACCCCCAAAAGCCTTCGGCCAAGCCTTGGCCTTTTTGGATGTCGAAGTAAGATGCTCCTCACGCTTCTTGCCTTTTTGAAGCTCTGGATCTGCCTCTTTCAACATAGCCATTAACTCTCCAAGATTTTTCTCTTGGTTCATCATATTATAGTTCATGATGAACCCGCCCCAACAGTGGGCAGAGACTGTAAGATCAAATATATGGAAGTCTCAGCCTTGAAGGTAATGCGCAGCTGACCCAGCTGTTCGATGTCAGCAATCATTTGCGACACGTAGTGTTCAACAGATGTACCCTCTGACATACGCGAGTGAAAGAGCTTCTTCTGCAACTCATACTTCTGAGATCTAAGATTAGATCTATGAATATCCTTCAATTTCAACATCATATTATAAGGATCCAATCTTTTGTTCTAACGAAGAAATTGAGGAGTCATTGCAGCAAGCATAACAGATTGAGCAGTAAAGTTATCATCTCGATGAGTCTTCGAAAGCTCATGATTAACTGGTCGCTCAATTCCGGGCTCAGGCCCAAAAGGTCTCTCTATAACATAGAGCAACTTCTCAGCTCCCAAGACTATCCTGAGGTTCATTTCCCAGTCTGGAAAATTTACGTCGTTAAAGACATTCTCGCCCATGATTATGTCTCTAACGCTAATCTTTCTAGCCATTTTGATTGCTATAGTCCAACTATCCAATCAAATATTTCGGGTACACTCAAAATGTAATGGTTACTATAGTCCAACTATATAACCAACTACAAATGGAGTAGTGTTTAGTACAATCTAACTGTTCAAAGAAAACAATAAAATAATATTAGTTCAACTAATATATATAATGACGATAAATAATAATAGAGCGCGCATATTAGCGAGTAATAGACAAAATTGTAAATTTAATTCTAGCCTCCCACTAATTTTTGGCAAGCCTCTAACCCTCTATTGAGTACTCGAGAAACCTAGTTTCATAGTGGGCTAGGATCCCGTTAAATAATACACAACCTTGACTTTGGCCAACAAGCTGTATAAAATTTAACTAGGTAGATCTCTAAGATCAATTGGATCCCATCCAATTCATAGATCCGGTAGGTGGACATCCAATTCCAAAACATATATCCAATATATGTCCTAACATGTTTCCTCTGAATCAACTAAGCATTGGCTTTGGCTCAACAAGCTTAATGATTCCAGTTAAGTGCAACCCATTGACAGTGGGAAAGCTTCGTAATCTATGTCGATGAACAAGAGTGACCTTGACTTTGGCCAACAAGTCACAATTGCCCAAGACATGCGATGTTAACAAAGCTTTCATGCTTCAAACACATCCGCGATAGACAATGATCTTGACTTTGGCCAACAAATCAAAGTCAATCTTGGATCTTGAGAGAGAACCATTCAATGGAAGGAAACACTTAATATTAAATGTGATGGCATTTTCGTAAATTGGAAACCAATTTATTATCTTTGATTAGGTCTCATCATACACCCTTAAACATGCATTCTAAAAGCATAATAAGGTGCGATAAATTTAATAATGATATGCGGATGGATATATACAATTTGTTCCTAGAACAAATCTCTCTCTTTTCCTCTCTCCCGCTAGCACTTTACATTCTTCTATACCCAATTACATAACACTATAAGAAACCTCATTTACATTGAGGGGAATTGGTGAGAAGAGAAATACAATGAGAATGAGAGGTGGTAGGTTGGACACGCAGGTCCAATTTCAAATAAATATCATATTTACAACAATTTCTAAAATTACCCCCACCCATCCAATATCCATCTGATATACATTATTCAACAAATACATTCAAGTATTCACACATAGCATGATGTCAATCAATCTAATCAAATTAATTAATTCTTCAATTAATGATCATCCAATGTTCATACAACAATTTGATTTGCGTGAGTCCAACTCGTTTAAGAATAAATACTCAAAGTAAGTATTCTTGAATTATATCGAACTACAATATTAAATCAAATTTTAATTGTATTCAATACTAATTCAAGTTTAGTTCCAAATTAAACAATTACACTTATAATAGTGCATTTTTAGACTTGGATTCCAAATCCAATCCAAATGGGTCTCAAAGGCCCAATTAGCATCCAATGCCAATTCTATTACGTCAAATGGGCTTTTAATTAATTCTTTAGGCATGGACTTTGGCCATTATGGATCAAACCCATAATGCCTTGGCCCATTTAGGAATCACCCAATGCCAAAAATTAATTTTGGCCCATTAGGCCCAATTAAATTATTAAAGGCACAAAATAATATTTTGGACTTTTTATGGAAATAGTTTAGGCCCAATTGGATCCAACCCAATTTTCTACAACCATACTTGTCCCAACCAAGCCCATTAATTCAAATGTAACCAAATTAGCCCAATTAGTATTTTAAGGACTAATTTTATTAATACAATATTCCAAATATCACATTAATCTAATTTAAATGTAATTAACATAACTAATTAATTAATCTAATATTTCCAAAATACTAATTAATCTAATTAATCATGCTTATCATTCCAATTCATGTCCGACACAAATTGAAGCAAAATCAAGTCTCCAACAACATGCTTCTTGATGAGTGGTAACTCTATCACTATTTCCCACTCATTTAACCTAATATTTTGTATAGTTTCTTGAGTTTGTGAATATTTTGATGTGTTTTGTGTTATTTTACAGATAAATAAAGTTTCAGGACATTCTGGAGATGATTTGGGCCAAAATAGTGAAAATTGGACGAAAATGGCATTTTGGTAATTTCCCGCGTCGCGACGCGCAAGCCTTTGGCGTCGCGATGCCTAACGTGCGCCGGGTCCACAAATCAGAATCTGAGAAAAGTTTGACTTTGCTAACGTGTGCCGTGTCACGTGTCACCATCACAGCCGATCTGCTAACATGCGCCGTGCCACGTGTCATCATCCTACGGTGCCGACAGTCGCCATCGCCACGTGCCACTCCACGTCATTGCCACGTCATCATCCATATCACCAGGTTGACTAAGTCAACATGCCACCTCACTGCCATGTCATCATCAGCCAATCAGGAAGTGCCACGTGTCGCAATTCTATGGTACCGACAGTCACTTTGCCACGTGTTGCCACATCATCGCCACGTCACCACCACATCAGCATCAATTATTGGCTCTCTAATCCTTATCTGACACGTGGCGGATAAGAATCTAGCCGACCAATCAGAAGCCGCCACGTGTCACAATAATTGAGTCCCAACCACCTCGCCACGTGTCACTTTATCATCTTATCCAGAATCTGCAACCGACGAGCCAGAGCGTGCCACATCGACAGAAGCTGGATTAGCGACGCTGGCTTGGGGTCGCGACGTTGGAACCCCACCGAGGCCTATAAATTGAGCTCGAGATTTCAGTTTCAGATGTACCACTCTCTCTCATCTTTTTGATGTAAAGAGGGAGTTTCTCTCTCTACTTTCTTTTAGTTTTTAGTTTTTAGTTTTGTAATTAATTTTAATTACGTTTTGTAATAATAGTAATTTACTTTTTTACTTTTAACAGTTTTTACTATTCACCATGAGGAGGTAACTTCCCTAGCTAGGGTGAAAGGTAATTCTTTTACTACTGCTATTTAGATTAATCTCCCTTAAATATAATATATTCACTATTTAAAATATTGACTTAAAAAGGATACCGCCAGATTGGTCGGTTGGTAATAAAACTTTCTTACCGCCTATATGGCAGGTTCATGGACAAATCTTTTTACCGCCTTAATGGCTGGTTGGACTTAATTTGACTTAATCAGGATACAGCCTATATGGTTGGTTGGTAATGTTATATATTATATTAGAGAGATATCTAAATTAGTAGTAGTAAAAGTAATTCATTTTACCTTAGCATTTTATTTTATTGTAATTTACTTTTCAGTATTTACTTTACCGTATTTTTATTTTATGTCTTTTATTTTCAAGTTTTTACTAGCCCTAGTTATGTGTTGTAACTAAATTAGTTATCTGGGGTTGTGATGACTTTTAATATCACCGGTTTATAAGGGGTTAGATTATAGTTTGGGTATTATAAAATTTTATTTATTGAGTCTTAATCTTAATGTTTTTTCATTAACTGGCCATTAATAAAATTGATCTGGTAAATCTAAAATGAACTAGACATAGGGATTTTAGCTTTCAGCCTTAGACTCAATAGCCCACGATCTTCCTTGAGGATAGATAACCCTTTAATAGATTTCCTTACAGGATAGACATATACCTGTCGGGCGGAGGTAGCCATAATTGGAACTTAAACTTAATGAATCCAGATAATTTGGTTGACATAGACATATGGTTCAATTGGGTTAAACTGGATATTTGTGTCTGACCATCGACAGAGGCTTACACATAATTTAGTGTTACAGGTTAATAAATCAATATATTACCCAACTATAAAATAACCACTTCATCTTTAAAATGATATTGGAAGAAATCACAACCCTAGATAGTTTTTATTATTGAATTTTCTTAAAATCTACTTTCGAATAATTTTATTTACTTGTTTTTTTTTAAATTTAGAATCGTCACCATTTCAAATCAATCAAACAACCTGTTAGATACTAGTAATCATTTGACCTCATAAAATTAATATATTAGATATTAAGTCCTCGTGGGATCGATATTTTTATACTACTTGAACGATACGTGCGCTTGCGTTATACGTGTGTGTTTACGCTGGTCACTTCTCACGGCAATTGACAAGAAAATAATCATGCAATTTGGTTTCAATCCAATTAAATCAACATTTAACATATATTTCATGTCATTAACACATCCAAGTGTCTAATTTCAAAAAATCACCATGAGCTAAATCTAAAGTAGTTTCGGCCAAGGTAAAGGATTTGGGGAAATTTGATCTAATCAGTTTTTCAACAATCCAATGATGCACAACTCTAAGTTATCATCATCTAACATCAACCAAACACTCAATTTAGAATTTACATGCTCCAAGCAAAAATCCCCAATTAAAGTTTATGAACCCTAGAATTCAAAATCACATTTAGAAGGCTCTAGATACCATTGTTAGTCTCTAAGACATGCTCCAAGATCTCTAAACATGATTTATTGTGTGAAGAAACAAGTAAAAGTTGCGGAATGACTTGCATTGTTTTGGAGAAATTCGAAATTTCTTTAAACGGATGAAGCTCCAAGCTTTTTGATTTGTTGTTAAACCCTTGGGTGAGTTTCCCTATCACCTCGAATGACTCCTCAAGTGCTAGCTATTGGAAATTTTTGAAGTAAGAATTTCTCTTCCAAGTTGAGAGAGTTTCGGCCATGAGAGAAGAGAGGAGAGTGAATAGTGCTTTTCAAAAGTGGGTTGTTGTGTGTGTTAATGAATCCAATTTATTAAGGCCAACCACTTCCATCAAATGTCAAAAGTTGATGTAAGTCAAGGGTCCCACTACTTTTAAATTCCAAATTTAAGTTGACTTCTCCAACACACAACTAGACTTGGGCACGGGTTCATTTAATTTCGAATTAAACAAATTTTTCGTCGCGACATAATTAAATCCAATTTAATTAAATTATTATGCGTAGCAAAATTATTACGATAGTCGCTTACGAATTAATTCCAAATTAATTCGTTCGCCGGAATTAAAATCCAATTTTAATTTCGTATTGAAATCCAATTTCAATTAATATATCCGATATATTATTTTAGCCCAAATAAATAAATTAAATAGAAAAATCCAATTTAACTATTGTAGGCACTGCATTTTTGCATATAAACCCAATGATGAGTCTCGTATGGAGACACTACCTCTTTAGTTGTGAAAGCCGCGGGAAATGGACGTTGGAAGGGTAAAGTTGGAAATTAGCATTTTGTCAGATTTAACTCTGTTGTTTTGCTTCGGGTTCACTTGTTGGACCTTTGTTTTTTAAACACACAAAACCCAATCCAAAATAATTAAAACATTTAAAATGCATGTCACAAATTAAATTAAAACCAATTAAATTAAACTTAAATTAGATTAAATTAAATCACATTCCTAAACTAAATAAATCCAATTAAATTAAATTAAAACACATGTCACAAATTAAATGCATTTCCCAATTAAAAGATTCAAATTAAATTCCATAAATAACATTCCTAATTAAAATAAATCACATTCCTAATTTAATTAAATCACCTACCAATTTAAATAAATCATATCTTTAATTAAAAAGAACAAATCAAATCAATTCCCTTAATTAAAGATTTTCCCTATCACATAATAATTAAAAATATCTTACAATTAATACACAAATTCTATTCCTTCTCCAACAAGGTAAACCCCCTCCCTTGACCTATAAAAAGAACCCTTAACCCACACATTCAACCCTGGCTGATTCTCACAAAAAATACAAAGAGAATAAACCCTGAAATTCCCCCACTCGTCCCCACACCTCACCGCTTCAGCCTTGCCGCTTCACCCATCAAAGCCCTTCACTTCAGCGCACACCTAAAGCCATCAGCGAGCAGTCTCTCTTCAATCAACATGCCTGCTCCACTCACCCAACCACGCACCACACTTCACCCATCAGTCATCAGCCCATCACGCCTTGAAGCCCCTTAACGCACACGCACAAAGTCCCCTGCCTTCACGCTAACCACTCCTTCAGCCACGCACCACCTCAAAGACCTATTGCCGCATCTTTCAGCCCCTTCACAGCCCTCTAAACACGCCACTAACAGCCCCAAACACTCCCCTTTAGTGCCGCAAATCAGCCCTACACACAGCCCCTCAACTCACGCCCAAACCGAGCCTAAAATACTCACTGCACTGCACTAAAACTGCCGCACAAACAGCCCCTGACCTGAACAGTTTTGCTGCGATTTTAACCCATAAAACAGCCCTAAAATCACCTAAAAACTGCACCAAAAAACTGCACAAAGTTCCCCCTAAAAGCCCTTAAAATCGCAAGCCAATTAACCTCCAAAATCACCCAAAACAGTCTACAAAACGACCAAAATAGTGACCTGAAACGCAGCAGTAAAAACAGCAGCGAAACGGAGTGAAAACAGCAGCCCAGACAGCGAAACAGCGAGGAGAAATGTTGGATTAGTGAACCAGAAAAGTTGCAGAGCATTCTCCCTTCCGACGGCCGTGTAACGCGCTTTCGTGAGACGACAAAAGAGGTTAGACTTGAGGGCACCCTTTTATTTATTATCTTTCGTTTTACTTTATTTATTTTAAAATATTATTGCATGAGAGTCGTTTGAGGCATGATGTGATTGTTGTATGAGCGGGATGTGTGTTCCTTTTTGTGGTATATCGGATGGAAACCCGGACGTAAATTCCGTAGCCGATTCCGAATGGACGGTATTGCGGTCTACATTCGGCATACAACGCCACATACCACTTAAGATACACATATCTCGTCTCATCCAAATTTGTATTTGAGCATGTTGTAGTTCATAGGTCGTTCATTTATTATTTTAAGCATGATTTAATTTAGTTTTGTTATTTAATTTCTAAGCATGATTATGTTATTTTTAAGCATGTTATTTTGATTAGTTTAGGTTTATGTTTGAATAAGTGATTCGTTTATTTAATGGTTCAATATGCTCATTGTGTGATATTGCGTGTTTGCCGTTATGATGACTTACTTTGAAGTATGGGAACTTAGATATAGGTTCTCATTGTTATTATTATGCATGCGGACTTAGGCGTAGATTACCCTTGAGCATGAATGTTGAATAGATTCGGTTAGTTTATAGCACAAATCATATCATCACAAGTGACATAAGTAAGGGACCATTCCAAACCCAATGGTTTGAGGTCTTCCCTTGCGAGGGGTGAGTGCGGCCTAAATCTTTGTCCGGTTCACACCGGGTGGTGACTCCATGTTATTTCGTACTCCCAACTAGGCCGTGAGCCTAGAACAACGTCGTCAAGTTCTGTGTCCTACAACTATTAAATTTATTTTATCGATTAATTCTAAATTAATCATGTTCTCTCTTTTATGCGAATTTAATCCCAAATTATTTTTTCCGTAATAATCCCAGATTAATTTTCTCTCTCATAATTAATCCCAGATTAATTCTATATGAGTCAAATGTCATTGGTGAATCTTTGGGAAGCGACCCAAGAGATTATTGGATATGTTGGCAGTATATACGATCATCGGACTATCCGAATACGTGCGTACCCCGTACCACGTTCTCACCGATTTACAAGACATGGTTGGCTTCTAGCAAAGCACCGTGCCTACCCAATTCTCCAGAAATATTCACCGAGGAATATAATATGTATCAGACGTAGTAATACAATTTAATGCGTAATACGATCCAATATCGGATGTCATATACTAATACTACGACTAAGGATATTTAATGATTAAACCGTTCGTGGATTAATACTGTCTCATATCTTATTAATCCGATTTAATCATATGGACTTTTATCATTAATTTATATCTAAGTAATCCAATTACAATAATGATAAAATAGCAATTTCCTTTTGTCACATAGTTAATATGTACAAAAACACAATATCTTTTACAAATAGTGATGCTATGGGTCATAATTATCCAACAGTTCTTGGAGATGGAAGATACAATCAAGATGAATGGCGTGACCAAAGAGACCATTAGGTTACGCTTATTTCCTTTCTCTTTAAGGGATAAAGCGAGAGGTTGGCTGTAATCAATACCGATGAGAGCATTACGACATGGCAGGCTATGGCTACAACATTTCTTCCGAGGTTCTTTCCATTAGCTAAATCAGCCAAACTGAGATAGAAATAATCATATTTAAGCAGTTGGAGACTGAGAATTTGGACGAGGCCTGTGATCATTTTAAAGATCTACTCAGGAGATGCCCACAGCATAATTCCGAAGACTGGGTTCAGATTCAGTTATTCTACAATGGGTTGAATGGTCCTAATAAAACCATGGTCGAAGCAGCTGCTGGAGGAACCTTGTTCAAGAAATCTGCTTAAGATGCCTCTGCTCTGCTAGAGGAGATGGCCATTAATAATTTCCAATGGCCAAGTGAACGCACTAGAATGCCTAAGGTGGCTGGTATATACGAGGTGGATCCTATTGTTGCACTTATAGCTCAAATGTCATCCCCCACAACTCATCTAGCAGCATTGACCAATCAACAGGGCCAACCATCTATTGAAGCTACTGCTAATAAAATGATCTTACCTGACAGAGGATATGAACAAGTCCAATATGTGAACAATCAGAACTTCAACAACTATAGAGGCAACCATATGTCTAACTATTATCATCTGAACTTGTCATATGCTAACACATAGAATGTATTGCAACCTTCTCATGGCTTTAACAATCAAAGATCATAGCAGAAACCTTCCCTAGAAGACCTCACGAGCACGTTTGTTGCTAAAACTTCAAAAATGTTTGACAAGAATAAGTCGAGACTTAATAATATTGAAACGTACATGGGCAATATCGGAGCAACAATGAAGTCTTTAGAAGTGCCGATTGGGCAAATTGCTTCTTCCATGGGTAATCAACATAAATGGGCATTTCCTAGTAATAATGAGGTCAACCCTATAGAGCAGTGTCAAGCCATAACCCTCAGCAGCGGAAAAATGATTAAAGATACCTCTCAGGACCAAGGCAGTCAAGACAAAGAAACGACACTTCACGAGGAAACAGTGATGAAAGAAGAGAACAATGCAATAGTTCCCCCATATAAGCCACCCTAATCCTAAAGACACCTTTGCCATACCCTCAGCGCTTTCAAAGGAAAACGTTGGATGCTCAGTTTGCCATGTTTCTAGATATCTTGAAGAAGATCCATATAAACATCCCCTTCACAGATGCTTTGGAACAAATGCCTAACTATGTGAAGTTTATGAAGGAGATGATGTCCAAGAAGAGGAAGTTGGCTGATTTTGAACCAGTAGCACTCACAGAAAAGTGTAATTCCATCATACAAAATAAATTTCCTCCAAAGCTAAAGGATCCTGACAACTTTACGATTCTGTGCACTATTGGAAATCGATACTTTGGTAAGACACTATGCGATTTGGGTGCAAGTATAAATCTCATGCTCTTATCCATCTACAAACAGTTGGACATAGGTGAGGCAAAGCCAACCCCAGTCACAATGCAGCTAGCAGATAGATCTCTCATCTACCCACGAGGAATAGAAGAAGATGTATTGGTTAATGTGGATAAGTTTTATTTTCCTGCTAACTTTCTTGTTCTTGATATGGAGAAGGATCATGACGTCCCAATCATCCTTGGGAGACCTTTCTTGGCAACAGGCAGAGCGATCATTGATGTGCAGAAAGGTGAACTACAAATGAGAGTTCAAGACGAAAAAGTCACATTTAGTGTTTTCAGAGTCATGTCGAGTCCTCGAGGTGATGAAGAATGTCACATGTTAGACATTGTAGAGAAGGGAGTTGCAAGGGATAATGATAATATGTTAAGTGTGTCTCTATGCACTCCAGCCAACTTACAAGATGAACCCGCAGTTAAGCCAAACAAAGAAGATTCTTCGCAGCTAGACCTGAAACCACTCCCAAAGCACCGCAAAAAAGGAAATCAAGAGTTAGTGATCACCTAAAGATGATTCCTGAGAAGCTCAAAAAATGGTCGAGCCAATTTTGCTACATGTGCAGTCCAAAATTTTAAACATCAGTGGAACTTTGAGGACAATCCATGGATAAATTGCCACAACCTGGCAAGCTGTCTTTTTTATGTCATAACAACCGGTGGATACCAAAGAAGAAAGCACAGAAGACTACTCGATCCGCTATATTGAAGCCACCATGACCATTTGGGTGGTTGCGTCTGGTGGAAGACGTTAAAATTAGTGCTAGCGGGGAGGTAACCCTTACATTTGTTTAATTTTTTTTCCTTTACTTTATTTTATTTTATTGTGTGTTATTTACCTGTTTATTAGTTTGCATGTGTCTTTATGCAGGTATTAGTGCATCACACAACCTGAGCAATCAAATTATGATCAGCAGGAGCCTGATCAACTCCATGCACGGTAATGTTGTTCCTCACTCTTGTTTCTTTATGTTTATCTTACATTGAGGACAATGCAAGTTTTAAGTTTGGAGGTGTGTGCATGTAGTGATAGTTCATGTTATATAAATATAATATATATATATATATATATATATATATATATATTATTTTTAGTCCTAGATAGTAAAACATAAGTCTAATGATGAGTTTTTGTTTACTTTAGAATGAAATCTTAGAAATGATAAGTTCCCAATTGATTTTTATCTGATGCCTTGAGTAGCTGCTCTAGGTTAGACTCGTAAGTACTTAACAATAGGGTTCTAATAGTAAGAACCTAGGTAGTTAGCAAGGTGACTAGTTGAAGAAATTGTTTGCCGATGAATGACTGTTTGCTTAGATGTCTATCTCGATTTGCTAGTGTTATGATGTATGGTATGGTTAAATAACAAGAAAATGAAGAAAAACAAAATTTGAAAAAAAAAATTTGAAGGAAAAAAGAAAAAGAAAACGAAAAAGAAAAAGAAAAAGAAAAAGTTAAACCACATATAAATGATAAGCGTGACCAATGGGCGAGTGTTAAGACCACCATGAGGAGAAATGCTACCTTAAAGAGTATGTGAGTTGAAAAAAATAAAAAAAGGAAAAATGAAGAACAAATCATACCATACTGAGCACATAATAGACAAATACAAAATACTTTTGAGATATCCAAGTTGGTTTGACCTATCAGATCTCAATTTTTGAGACGAAATCAATGAATTGGCTTACTTAAGAGTCAAGCTGTGAAATAACCTTTACACACACACTGTGAGTTTGGCTTAGATGATTTATTCAAGAACTTGGATTTTAGTTGCATTGAGTACTTTCAAGGTTCTTTGATTTCATTGATAGGCAGTCTTTGAGGACAATATTATACATAACTATTAGGACTATTTTTTTTTTGCATGATTGCATGTGTGTGAATGACGTTTGTGGGTGTCGTCGCTGTAAGGCCTCACGAGACTATAACCCGTCCACTAGGGCCGCCTAGGGGTTTAAAGGCTTGTTGCATACACTAAATGCAACTGTGATTCCTAAGAAAATGGCCTAGTTAATTTTATTATTTTTTTGTTTATTTTTATTTAGTTTTTATTTAGTCGTTTGCTCGGGACTAGCAAAATTTTAAGTTTGTGGGGTGTTTGATAAATGCGATTTATACCCACTTATTCAGGAATTCTTAGCTTACTATTTTGTTAGGTTTCATTTAATTTAATGTATTTTATAGTTTGTTTTATGTTTGATTGATAGGAAGCATTAGAATATGGATCTTAGAGCAATTGGACTTGTTTTGGGACCTTATGATCGCATCAGAATCATGCGGGAAAACAGAAAACAAAGAAAACACTCATCTTGAAAAATGGGGTGGCGTTGCGATGCCACTTTTGGCATCGCGGCGTCCCCTCAGGATGCCAACATAGAATTTCCCGAGAGATTAGTGTCATGACGCCAATTCCTGCGTCGCGACACTGCGATATATGCCCAGAATCGTCAATTTTTCAATGTTCTACAAGCACAAGGACTCCAAGACTTCCCTATAAATATAAAAGCTCGTCCAAAACCCTAGAAGGGGGAGAAAATACACAACAAAGACTTAAAACACATATTTTAGAGAGAACCATTGAGGAAGATTGAAGATAAGATGAGACAAAGGTGGTGACGTCCGAAGACGAAGGGATTTGATTCGGGTTTAATCTTCTAGTTTCTTTCTTTAAACTCTAATGAATTATAATATGTTCATGACCCTATTTTCATTGTTATTATTTTTAGTCATGAACTAACTTAATTGTTCTAGATGATGATGTAGCCTATGCTTGAAACTATGTATTATTTGCCAATTTAATTGTGATAAAATTTTGATTCAGTTTATTTACATTCTATTGTATTTAATGCTTCTAGTTTGTTGGCCATAAATTAAGATGATGCATGTTTAGAATCTATCACATAGGAGATGGGATTTTGAATATAATATAGAGAATATAACTTAAGAGATTTGTAGAATTTGGGAGAATCTATAATCCCTTTGAAATCGTTAACAAAGAATCACATAGCGTAATGAGTTATTGATTACTAGATTTTTATAGGGATATCGAAGTCAGTAGTTAATAATATTTTCACTCGGCACTCGGGAGAGAGAGTTAGAATAATTTAGGGTCATTGGCTTATAAATAATGAAACTGAATAAGAATTGACTGGCATAACAAATACATAGAGAATTCTACGGAACGCTGAATCTACTGTAAACCCGCAGCTACTGCATCATCAATCTGAACCACTGGTTTTCCCCTATCATCACACAATTCTGAGTAAATACTCCACTCACAATGCTACGACAAGTCGGGTGAGGTGCACGGCTTAGGTGATCTCTGAGTGCTTTGACATCGATCTACGGCCAAAGAAATCGTTAGTTTTCTTATAATAAATATAAAATCATATACAATACATGGTTGATGTTCTATGCTTATGATACGACTTATTTTGTGTTTACACATATATACGAGACTCTTAGATTACCCCATAACATCTTAGGATAAAACTGGAATTGATAAAACTGATCTTGAAAATTTGATCACGCTTCGCGACACCGGTCATAAGTGTCACGATGCTCACCCAATTCGGTGAGGTCATGAGTAACCTCTGTTCTCCACGTCGCGACGTAAAGGTTGGGCGTCACGACTCTTTCACGTGTCGCGACGCAAAGGTTGGGCGTCGCGACTCTCTCACGCGTCGCGAAACTAAGAGCTGAGCTTCGTGACTTCCACCAAACAACACCGAGGTAGTAAGCCTCATCTGCTTTCCGCGTCACGACGCTAATCCCTCGACGTCGCGACCCTCAAAATCCAGAGCCACATCAGGGGCAATTCTCCAGTACGCGTCGCGACACCGGGTGTGCGTGTCACGATGCCAAGCTGTTTTCAGGACACAAATTAACTCCATCTTCACTCTTGGCTTTCAGAACACTACTCAAACTAAAACTATATCAAACATAAAATATATCTTCAATTACACTTTCCAACACAATCTCATATACATTCTATAGTGTTGGACAATTATGACCCATAGCATCACTATTTGTACAGATCATGGTGTTGTTGTACAAATTAACTATGTGACAAAGGAAATTGCTCTTTTATCATTTGTAATTAGATTACCAAGATATATAAATGATGAAAGGTCTTTATGATTAGTTTCGTATTGAGATGATATGAGACAATATCAATCCACGAAGGTTTAATCATTAAATATCCCTAGTCGTAGTATTATCGAGATTGGACATCGATAATGCGGAATAGACTAGTATTACACTTGTGCGCGTTGTGGGAGCATAACATCATAGTTCTCATATATTTGGGTATATGATACTCATGCAAGTGTAATAGGAGGTTGTGTTTATCGATGGTACGGAAACAGCTTCTCTCTGGATAGACCCTTCGGAATTCCATTGGTAGTATGACTATGTGTCTATGGAAATCCAAATCAAGGTAGATGTATTTGGTCTTAACCTGAGACTTGCACCGCTAATACTTGTGACAATCAATATATTTTGGTTTTGGTCGTCCAGGGCTTTAACAAGTTCTGTGTACGCCTCTTCTGGGTATATTGAGAATCGTAGTGTATTGGGTGTGATGTCAAGATGGAAGTATCACTCCAGTCATAGTGGAGATGATGATCACGTAGGATACGGAACTGGTGCTCTTTTATGCTGCAGGTATCGGGATATTATGACTAGGTCATGTTTATCCGATTATAGAGATTAGTTACCAGAGATCCTATATGTGCTTCGTACGGGGCAGACACAATTCCAGCCCCAGGCCTTGCACGTGACATCCAATGTTGGATCGTAATACGCAATACTATGTATACTACGTCTGATAAAGATTATATATTCCTTTAAAAATATTTCTATAGAATTGGGTAGGCACGGTACTTTGCTAGAAGCCAACCATGTCTCGTAAATCGGTAAAAATGTAGTACGAGGTACGTACGTGTTCGGATAGTCCGATGACCGAATTTACTGCCAATATATCCGGGGATCTCATGGGTCGCTTCCCGAAGATTCACCGATGACGTATGACTCGCACTTTATTAATCTGGGATTAATTGTAAGAGAGAGAAAATTAATCTAGGATTAATTACGGAGATATTTTATCTGTGATAAAATATTATTTAAAAAGAGAGAACGATTAATTTGGAATTAATCGATAAAATAATATATTCAATATATTATACGAAATTAGATTTCGACGCGGAATTAAAATCGGATTTTAATTCGGGCGAACGAGTTAATTTAGAATTAATTTGTCAGCGATGTGAATAGTAATTTTGCCAGGCATAATTATTTAATTAAATTTGATTTAATTACCTCGCAACAGAAAATTCGTTAATTCAGAATTAGCGAACCCGAGCCCGGTAGTGTTTGTGGGCTCACTCGCATTTCGAATCAAGTGCGGCCCACAAGTCACATCAAGCGTCAAATCATTAGTCATTCAAGTGATGGATGTCTTGTCACTTTGAGTGATTGACAACCAGTCATATTCATGAGTGATGTGAGTTGTTGGAAGACTTTAAAAGTCTTGTACCTTTTTGGATAAATGGTAATTGTTTTTAGTATTTGATTTTGAAATTAAATAACCATATACACAATACACTCTTCTCTCTCCTTCTACCACACACGGTTTTGGAACCAATTTCCCATCTCTCCCATTCGGATTTTGAAGCCAATTTTCTCTCTAATCTCTTGGCTAGGCCGAGAACAAGAAGGAACATAAGGAAGATTTGTGGCAAATTTTCCAATGCTAGCACATGAAGAGTCATCCAAAGGTGATAGGGAAATAAACCCTTGAGCATGGAATCACCATTTACAAAACTTGGAGCTTGGAGCATCAATGGAGGGCTTGACCGAATTCCATGGAGCACAAAAATTGAAGAAATTCGAGAGCTTCAAAGCTTGAAGAGTTTTTGTTGTTCAACGCATCGCAAAGCCGATGATTGTAAGTATGATTCCGCCATACTAATTTATTGTATTCACATGATTTCTATGCTTTAATGATCTTGGGACTAACCTAGAAACTCAACAATGGTATCTTGAGCCTTGTTTAAGCATGAAATTGGAATTAGGGTAAAATTGGGTAAAATTGATTTGAGCATGTTTTGTTGAAATTGATTGTTGGAATATGCTTGAATGATGATAACTGACCGGCGTAAACATACACGTATAACGCAAGCGCACGTATGGTTCAAGTAGTATAAAAATATCGATCCCACAAGGACTTAATTCCTACTGCTGTTATTAATTATTGAATCTATTTATTTACAAATATCTAATTGAGGGTGAAGAGAATGATTGTTTGATTGGTTGAAAGTGGTTTTACAAAATAAATAAATAAATAAAAGACAAAAGAAAATAGTAAGGAAAATAACAAAAGACACAAAGATCTAGGGTTGTGAATCCTTCTAATATCTTTTAAAAGATGAAGTGATTATTTTATGTTTGTGTAATAAATCAGTTTACTAACCTGGAACACTAAATTATGCAAAAGCCTCTGTCGATGGTCAGACGCAAATACCCAGTTTAACCCAATTGAACCATATGTCTATGTCAACCAAATTATCTGGATTCATTAAGTTTAAGTTCCAATTATGGCTACCCCGCCCGACAGGTATATTCCTATCCTGTAAGGAAATCTATTAAAGGGTTATCTATCCTCAAGGAAGATCGTGCGCTATTAAGTCTAAGGCTGAAATCTAAAATCCCTATGTCTAGTTCATTTTAGATTTACCACATCAATCTTATTGGTGATCAAACAACAAGAAGCATTAAGCTTAAGACTTAATAAGTAAACCTTTAAATTACCCAAACTATAAAATAACCCCTTATAAACCGGTGATATTAGAATTCATCACAACCCCAGATAACTAACACATAACTAAGGCTAGTAACAACTTAAAAGTAAAAGACATAAAGTAAAAATACTGAAAAGTAAAAGACATAAAGTAAAACTGAAAAGTAAAATAAAATAAAATGCTAAGGTAAAAGGAATTACTTTTACTACTACTAATTTAGATATCTCCCATAAAATAATATATAAACTTATGATAATATTACCAACCGACCATATAGGCGGTATCCTGATTAAGTCAAATTAAGTCCAACCAGCCATAAAGGCGGAACCAAAATTAAATTACCAACCGACCAATCTGGCGGTATCCTTTATTAGTCAGGTTTAAACCAGATTAAAATTAATTACCAACCGACCAATCTGACGGTATCGTTTTTAAGTCAATATTTTAAATAGTGAATATATTATTTTTAAGGGATATTAATCTAAATAGTAACAGTAAAAGAATTATCTTTCACCATAGCTGGGGAAGTTACCTCCTCATGGTAAATAGTAAAAACTGTAAAAAGTAAATAAGTAAATTACTATATTAACAAAACGTAATTAAAATTATTTACAAAACTAAAAACTAAAAAAACTAAAAACTAAAAGAAACTAGAGAGAGAAACTCTCTCTTTACAGAGAATAGAAGAGAGAGAGTGGTACACTGAATTCTGAAATCTCAAGCTCAATTTATAGGCCTAAGTAGGCTTCCAGCGTCGCGGCGCCAGGGCCCTCAGCGTCCCTACGCCAGATTTTATCGACGTGGCACGCTCTGGTTCGCCGGTTTGAAGATTCTGGATAAGCTGATAAGGTGACACGTGGCAAAGTGGTTGGGCTTCAATTATTGTGACACGTGGCGGCTTCTGATTGGTCGCTGAGATTCTTAACCGCCACGTGTCAGATAGGGATTAGATACTCAATGATTGATGCTGACGTGGCGGTGACGTGGCGGCACGTGGGAAAGAGACTGTCGGCACCGTAGGATTGCGACACGTGGCACTTCCTGATTGGCTGATGATGATGTGGCACGACACATGGCAATGTTGACTTGTTGACTTGCTGACGTGGCTGATGACATGGAGACACGTAGGATGCCACGTGGCACACGTGGCGATGATGACTGTCAGCACCGTAGGATGCTGACACGTGGCACGGCGCATGTTAGCATATCGGCTGTGATGGTGACACGTGGCACGGTGCATTTTAGCAAAGTCAAACTTTTCTCAGATTCTGATTTGTGGACCCGGCGCACGTTAGCACTGTTCGGCGCATTTTAGGCGTCGCGAAGCGGAAGGTCTTGGCGTCGCCACGCGGACAATTTACTGAAATGGCCTTTTTGTCCAATTTTCACTGTTTTGGCCCCAAATTGCTTCCAATGCTTTCCCAACTTTATTTATCTTCAAAATAACACAAAACACATCAAAATATTCACAAAACTCAAGAAACTATACAAAATATTAGGTTAAATGAGTGGGAAATAGTGATATAAATACCACTCATCAATAACATAGTGTTATGCATGATCAATTTGATGAAAATTGAATTGGATGAATGTTTCCCCAAAAACTTGGCTTGGCCGAAAGTTTTGGCTTGCCCTAAGTCATGGTGATTTTTGTTTTTGATCATTGGATGAGTTGAAATCATTTGGGAAATGTTGATTTAGGATTTAATTGGATTGAATTCGGAATTGGACAATAAAAACCCCAAATTGCCGTGACTAGTAGCATGGAAAATGATTGATTTTTGATCCAATTGTGTTGGACATGTATTGATGATAATAAGCATAATTAATTGTGTAAATTGGTGTTTTGGAAATATTAATTTAAGTAATTAATTATGGCTATACACTTAGATTAATTGAATTATGAAATTTGGAATTTTGTAATTTAATTAATTGGGCTTATTTTGGAATTGGGCTTCTAAAGTTGTATTTGGGCTTAATGGGCTTGGTTGGGCCAAGTTTGGTTTAGGTTAATTGGTTGGATCCAATTGGGCCCAAAACCATTTCCATAAAGTCCAAATATAATAAATGGACCTTTAATATTTTAATTGGGCCTAATGGGCCTAAATTGGTTTCTTGGCAAATAAGGGTGATTCCTTAAATGGGCTTTGGTATTTGGGTTTGACCCACATTGACCAAAGTCCATGCCTTATGAAATTAATTAAAAGCCCATTGGACTTTAATTAAATTGACATTGGATGTTAAATGGGCTTTGAGACCCGTAACGATTAGATTTCGAATCTAAGTCGTAAAGGCACATTAAAAAGTGTAATTATTTAATTTAGAATTAAATATAGAATTAGTATTAAATACAGAATTAGTATTAAATACAAATTAAATTGGATTTAATATTGTAGTTTAATATAATTCAAGAATTCGTACTTTGAGTACTTATTCGTAAAATGAGTTGGACTCGCTCAAAATCAAATCATTGTTTGAACATTGGATGGTAATTAATTTCAGATTAATTAATTGGATTAGATTGATTGATAACGTGCTTTGTGTGAATACATGGATGCGATGTATGAATAATGCATATCAGATGGATATTAGATGGGTGAGGGCAATTTTGGAAATTGTTGTAATAAATTTAGAATTTATTAAATTGGACATGCGTGTCCAGCCTATTACCTCTTGACTCTTTGTATTTCTCTTCTCACCTATTCCCCTCAATGTAAATGAGGTTTCTTTAGAAGTGTTACGTAATTCGGTAGAAGTAATATTTATGCTAACTGGAGAGAGGAAATGGAGAGATTTGTTCTAGGAACAATGTGTTTAAATATCCATCCGCATATCATTATTATTTTATTTACGCGCCTTATTATGCTTTTAGAATGCATGCTTAAGGGTGTATGATGATGAGACCTTAACAAAGATAATTAATTGGTTGCCAATTACGCGAAAAACCCTCAACATATATTAAGCGTTTTTCCTTCCATTGAGTGATTCTTACTCAAGATCCAAGATTGGCACTGGTTTGTTGGCCAAAGTCAATACCTTTGTCCATCGCGGATGTGTTTGAATCATGAAGGCTTTGTTCCATATCGGTGTCTTGTCCAAGTTGTGATTTGTTGGCGAAAGTCAAGATCACTTCTTGTCCATCGACATCGATTACGAAGCTTTCCATGGTCAATGGGTTCCGCTTAACTGGGATCATTAAGTTTGTTGTGCCAAAGCCAAGGCTTAGTTGATTCAGAGGAAAAAGGTTAGGGAATATATTGGATATATTGGCATATATAAGATATATGTTTCGGACTTGGATGTCCACCTACTGGATCTAGGAATTGGATGGGATCCAATTGATTTTAGACCTAGTTAATTATCATACAATTTGTTGGCCAAAGTCAAGATTGTGTGTTATTTAACGGGATCCTAGCCCACTAGGAAACAAGGTTTCCCGAGTAATCCACAGAGGGTTAGAGGCTCGCCAAAAAATAGTGGGAGGCAAGTATTAAATTTGCAATATTCGTTTAGTTACTTGCCAATACGCGCTCATTACAAATTTTTCGTCATGAAATTAATATATTAGTTGGACTAATATTTAATCGTTGTTTTAATTAAACAGTTGGACTGTATTCAAACTACTTCAATTATAGTTGATTATATAATTGGATTATAGTAATCAATATATTTGAATTTAAACCAATTAAATTATAGTTGATTATATAGTTAGACTATAGTAATCATTATATTTAATAGTACCCGAAATCGTTGATTTGATAATTAGACTATTGGAATCAAGATAAATGAAAGATTAGTGTTTAAAACATAATCCTGGGTGAAAATATTTTTAAACGGCTTTAATTTTCAGATTGGGAATAAAATCTCAGGATAGTCCTGGGGACCGAGAAGTTACTTTATTTGATAGAGTGACGTCTCGAGCCTAAGCCCGGAGTTGAACAAATAGTAGAACATGATATTTGGAATATTCATGTGATGATAACTTTAGTGCTTAATCTATTATGCTTGCCACAAGGATTCCTTAATTTCTTAGTCAGAACTAAGGATTAGATCCTTATAGAATGATATTGAAATTGAAGGATCTTCAAAGATCTATCCTTAGATCTTAGAAGTACAAATTGCAATAGAAAACTCTTGGAGAGTTAATGGCTATACTCAATGAGACAAAGCCAGAGTTTGCAATAGGGCAAGAAGCGCAAGGCGCATCTTACTTCGACATCCCAGAAGGCCAAGGCTTGGCCAAAGGCTTCTGGGGTGTGGAAAAGGGGCAAAGGCAAAATCATTATAGTCTTCTAGGAAGACAAAGGACATATCCCAAGATGTCTGCCTAAACTGTGGCAAACGGGGTCACTAGAAGCGTGATTGCCGTATGGACAAGGCAGACATAAAGGAATTGAAGACGGGCAAGGCTCCGACTTTAAATATGTTTGTCATAAACATGTTCGCTACTACTATTAAAATTGGATTTTAGATACTGAGTGTGGTACATAAATATACGTACTGGTGTGCAGAATCTGCTGATAAGCAGGATACTGACCTCAGTTGAGATTTATCTGCGACTCGGAAACGGGACTGTAGGCATTGTTTTTTTGCATGTGAAACTCGATGATGAGTCTCATTTGGAGGCACTACCTTTTGAGTCACGGAAGCCGCGGGAAACGGACATCGGAAGGGGAAATTCAGAATAAACAAGGTTCACTGTTTTCGTCCGTGCTGTGTTCGTGTATGCGTTCGAACGGCAAACAGATTGCGGGCGTTCGTGTCGCGTTCGAGGAAGCGTTTGAACGGTGTCGGTAATTCTGGTTTTGCTGCTAGCCTCACACCCAAGCCCATTTAGCTCCCCAAAGCCCATAAAACACATCCCAAATTAAATAAATAAATATTAATTAAAACATTAACTAAATAAGATATTAAAATAATTAATTAAATAATTAATTATTACATTTACCAAACTTAGACTAAAATCAAACCTAATCTAAACCAATCAAATATAATCATACCAAGTTAAAATCAATCAACCAATATATTATTCCCAAACTCAAAATATTGTATGCCTAATCAACATAAACTAAATATTCAACCTTCCCTATCTAGCCAAGATTTGTCCCCCCTCAATCTTTGACTTCCCTTATCCAACACCAAATCAAATCCCTTTCCTTGTCAAGCCTAACCCTTTGCCTATAAAAAGAACCATTCACCAACCTTTTCAACCCTAGCTAGCTAGCTCATACACATAAGATACAGAACACACACGGGAAAATTACAGGAAGAACACACCCAAAAATAGTAAGCAAAAGATACAGAGGAAACGGCAGCGAAACCACAAGGAAACAGCAGCAAAACGGACTCGAAACAGTAGCTTGAGCGGCAAAGCAGCGAAGGAAAAGGTAAACCAGTGAACCAGAAAAGTTGCGGAGCTTTACCCCTTCCGATCTTCGTGAAACGCGAGTCCGAGAGACGGCTTAAAAGGTTAGACCTGAGGGTACTTTTCACACTCATCTCTACGTGATTTTTGTTATTTATTTTGATCGTATTTTACTTATTCGTTAAATCTCGTTTGTGTATGATGTGTGTTGTGGGTATTGGATGAATGAGAGATGTGTCAACTCTCGCGGTATATCGGATGGAAACCCGGACATAAATTTCATAGCCGATTCTGAATGGACGGTAATATGATCTGTACTCGGGACACAACTCCACGTACCGCTTGAGTAAACGGCACCCTCTTTTGTTTTGTGTTGCTTTGATTTATTTATTTTTCATCATTTGGATTTTGTATGTTGTTTATTTATGCATGATTCAATCGAGCGCATGGGCTTAGTGAGTTAGTCCAAAGGTCCTCTATTTGAGAGACGAAGAGCCTAAAAGGCCACCTTTGTGATACTACTTCGCCGCGCCGGTTGATGTGTGTTCGGTTGGATGCAAGATACGTTCAATCGGGCATACTTAGTTTGATATTATTGTCTTTATCTTTTTATATATGGTTCAATCAAGCGCATGAACTTAGTAAGTGGAATGAAAGATCCCTTATGGGGAGGGGTTAAAACCCTTTACCACGATGATTTGCCGCGCCGGTTGATGTGTGTTCGGATTGGATGTAAGATGTGTTCAATCGGGCATACTTGGTCTTGATATGATTGTCTTTATGTTTGTATGCACGATGCGATCGAGCGCATGGGCTTAGTAAGTGGAATGAAAGATCCCCTATGGGGAAGGGTTAAAGCCCTTTACCACGATGCTTTGCCGCGCCTCGCATTGTACTATTCGCCATTTATTTATTGCGTCCCATTTCATGCATCAGGTCTGTCCCCGTTCGAACGCGTCTACGAACGCAACTCGAACGCGTATACATTTTGCCTTATCATGCATCAGGTCTCATTTCCGTTCGAACGCGTTCACAAACGCCATACGAACGTGAGCATTCTGTTTCATTTCCGTTCGAACGCGTTAACAAATGCCATACGAACGTGAGCATTCTGTTTCATTTCCGTTCGAACGCGTTAACAAACGCCACACGAATGCGAGCATTCTGTTTCATTTCTGTTCGAACGCGTTTACGAATGCTACACGAACGCGAACACACTGAACTGAGACATATTCATCACATGCCATGTATAATTGTTTCTTAGGTGATTTCTTATGGAACCACACATAGTCATTCTTATCTTTGTGCACATAATAATGAAAAGCATGTTTATTCCATTAGTTGCGTCATTGCCTTAGTCTTGATTTAACGCATTACGATTCATATACATATGCCATGATGGCTTTGGAGTATTATTTCTTGTGATATATCGGATGGAAACCCAGACATAAATTCCGTAGCAGATTCCGAATGGACGGTAATGCGGTCTGTACTTGGGATACAATTCCACGTATCACTTGGAAAAGTGCTCACATGTATGCTTGTGCGGTTATTATGTATGCTTGTGTTTTTCATGAATATGATATGCTGAATGAAGTTGTATGTTCATTGTTACTTTGAGGTATTTTCAGGCATGTGTTCTTAGATATGAGATATATGCGAAATGTATGTATAAGTGTTATTTTGTGCCCGTGAATATAGAATCATGATATTCTTAGGAATAAGTGTTACTTAAGCCTGATTAAATTATTATGTAAATCCTTTCATTACAAATGGCATAAGTAAGGGACCATTCCAAACCCAATGGTTTGAGGTCTTCCCTTGCGAGGGGTGAGTGCGGCATTAAATCTCATTTTCCCGGTTCACACCAGGTGGCGACTCCATTATTCTCCGGTTTAGTCCCCCGGGACAGCATGCGTCGCCCCAGATTCCTGTGTTCCCACAGGGACGACAGTTGCTGTTTTAACCGTAGAAACCTAAGTTTAGGAACTACCCTTCAGGTATGTACTTAAATTAGAAAACAGTTATAATGTAACTAGTTTGCCTAGAAACATTATCTCTATATCAGGGTTTAACCCGTTGCGGGTATACCTTTATATTCTAGAACACTAAAGTGTTTTATTTTATAAAGATGATATTGAGATAAACACATTAGATGTGAATAACATCATTTATATTTTGAATATAAATAAATCTCATACATATGACATGACAAACAAATAACTCAAACTGAATTAATCAGTTGAGACTTATGAGTGGCATTATTGTCCGGGACACATTAAACAAGACTCGTATATCCACACTTTTGAAGAGTGGATAATAGGACGGATTTGATTCTATTCAAATAATGTCTACGAATCTAGTTTATTGGGCAAAGTGCCTAAAACACCTTTTACTTGGTAATAGTACAAGTGCCACCGATCTGTTAGCCCTCGTTCATAGTGACGTAAGTGGGCCCATATCTAGCTAGGCTAGAGGTGGATATGAATACTTCGTAACCTTTACGGATGTGGCATCGAGTTACGGTTATGTGTTTCTATTGAAACACGGATCGGAAACTTTTGATGAATTCAAAGAGTTTCGACACGAAGTAGACAAACAGATCGGCTATAGTATTAAAACTGTCACGGTTAGACCATGATGAAAATACTTAAGCAATAAGTTTCTCAAATACTTGAAAGAGTATAGTATTCTTTCAATGAGGACTCCTCTAGGAACACGTCCATCCTGACGGTGTGTCCAAACGGAGAAATCGAATTTTGTTGGACATGATAAGGTTAATCATGAGTCGCTCTGAGCTACCATTTCCTAAGGATACGCATTAATCAGTGCAAAACTTATTTTAAAATAAGGTTCCATGAAAATCCGTTTGACAGATTTCATATTAGATATGAACAGGAAAGAAACTGGGTTTTCTCATTCCTGTAGATTTGGGAATGCTGGGCATATGTTTGGATGATACCAAACTAGAACCCAAATCGGATAAGTGCCTAAGTTGTAGGTTATCCTAGGGTAACCAAAATATAGTACTTATACAACTCACAAGAGAACAATGTAATTGTTGCTCACCATGCGGTTTTCCTAAGAGGAATACCTATATGCAGTGGTAAGTGGGAGGAAAATAAAAATCGATGAAAATCAGAGTAATACTATTCCAGGCACCGATTCCTTAATGGAACATAAATAGTTCATCAAGGATGAAACTATAACAATAATCTTCGAATACACAATAACTGCACAAGTCGGAGAGAGTCAGAAAAAAACCTGGGAGGTATGGGTTTCTGATCTCACCTCGTAAAGATGTCAATCTTATTGAGGAACACGAACTGACTACGTATGAGGAAGTGATACAAGGTATCGACTCCCTATTATGGAAAAATGCCATGATGTACGAAATGGATTCCATGTATACCAACTCAGTTTGGACACTGGTTGTTGTACCAGAAGACATTGTGCCTATTGGTACTATATAAGTCTTCAAGGAAGACATACATGGATGGCAACATACGAACGTACTAAGCTGGGCTTGTAGCGAAAAGGTATCGTTATCAACATTGTGTCGATTACGACGAAACCTTTTACTCGTTGCCATGGTTAAATCCATTTGGATAATGCATGCTTATGCTGCATGTTTCATTTATGAAATATGGCAGCTGAACGTCAAAATCGCTTTCCTTAACGGAAACCTTTTGGAGGATGTTTACAACGTCCTGACGGTTTTGTCGTACCAAAAGAAGCAAACAAGGTTTGCAAGTTAATTCGATCCATTCATGGATTGAAGCAAGCATTATATTCTTGGAACTGATGTTTTGATGTAATCATAATTGTGTATGATTTAATTCAAAACTGATACGATTCTTGTGTATATAAGAAGGTTAATGGGAGCGCACTGACAATGAATGACCTATATATAATGATGATATGTCATTTCTTGGAAATGATATTCCCATAATACAATCCGTGAAAGCTTGGCTTTCATGAAAATTCTCCGTAGAATTCTTGGGAGAGACAACCTTTATTCTAGGAATAAGGATCTACTGGGATAGATCTAAAAGTTGTTGGTACTCTCCGAGAAACCATACATTGATAAATGTACGTGACCTGGTGTCTCATATGCTTTGAGCATATGGAGTAACAATCAGGCCAATCCAAGTGATAGTCATTGAATTGATGTTAAGAACATCCTTAAGTATCTTAGATAATCCAAGGATACTTTCTTATACTATGGAGAAGGAGAACTTGAAGTGACTGGGTTCACTGCTGCAAGTTTCCTAACCGACAAAAATGACTATAAGTCATAACAAATGTACTATATAGTTTGAATAACGGAACAGTGAGTTGGAAATCTTCCAAGCAAGATACTGTTGCCGAATAAACAATAAAAGCGGAATATTACTGCAGTTGAGGCAACAATAGAAGCCTTTTGGATTGATAATAATCCTAATCAGATTAGGAGTAGTTCTGTTAGCAGCTGAGCTAGGCTACAACACAGGCTAAAGAATTAATGGTCTCATCAATGATCCAGATATATACTTCAATATTCATCTGATTCGTTCGGATCATACATCGTAGGGATGTGATGATCGAATAAATCGCATCAGATGATAACACCGCAAATCCGCTGACGAAAGTCTTTCCTCAGCAGAAGTTTGAGCGAACCGTACATAGTTCGGGTGTAGGACACTTGAGTGATTGGCTATAGGCCAAGTGGGAGATTGTTGGACAATTATGACCCATAGCATCACTATTTGTACAGATCATGGTGTTGTTGTACAAATTAACTATGTGACAAAGGAAATTGCTCTTTTATCATTTGTAATTAGATTACCAAGATATATAAATGATGAAAGGTCCTTATGATTAGTTCCGTATTGAGATGATATGAGACAGTATCAATCCACGAAGGTTTAATCATTAAATATCCATAGTCGTAGTATTATCGATATTGGACATCGATAATGCGGAATAGACTAGTATTACACTTGTGCGCGTTGTGGGAGCATAACGACATAGTTCTCATATATTTGGGTATAGGATACTCATGCAAGTGTAATAGGAGGTTGAGTTTACCAATGGTACGGAAACATCTTCTCTCTGGATAGACCCCTCAGAATTCCATTGGTAGTATGACAATGTGTCTATGGAAGTCCGAATCAAGGTAGGTGTATTTGGTCTTAACCTGAGACTTGCACCGCTAATACTTGCGACAATCAATATACTTTGGTTTTGGTCGTCCAGGGCTTTAACAGGTTCTGTGTACGCCTCTTCTGGGTATATTGAGAATCATAGTGTATTGGGTGTGATGTCGAGATGGAAGTATAACTCTAGTCATAGTGGAAATGATGATCACGTAGGATACGGAATTGGTGCTCTTTTATGCTGCAGCTATCGGGATATTATGACTAGGTCATGTTTATCCGATTATAGAGACTAGTTACCAGAGATCCGATATGTGCTTCGTACGGGGCAGACATTATTCTAGCCCCAGGCCTTGCAGTTGACATCCGATGCTGGATCGTAATACGCAATACTATGTATATTACGCTTGATAAAGATTGTATATTCCGTTAAGAATATTTCTGGAGAATTGGGTAGGCACGGTGCTTTGCTAGAAGCCAATCATGTCTTGTAAATCGGTAAAAACGTAGTACTATGTACGTACGTATTCGGATAGTCGGATGACCGTATTTACTGCCAATATATCCGGGGATCTCATGGGTCGCTTCCCGAAGATTCACCGATGTCGTATGACTCGCACTTTATTAATTTGGGATTAATTGTAAGAGAGAGAAAATTAATCTAGGATTAATTGCGGAGATATTTTATCTGGGATAAAATATTATTTAAAAAGAGAGAACGATTAATTTGGAATTAATCGATAAAATAATATATTCGATATATTATACGAAATTAGATTTCGACGCGGAATTAAAATTGGATTTTAATTCGGGCGAACGAGTTAATTTAGAATTAATTCGTTAGCGACGTGAATAGTTGTTTTGCTAGGCATAATTATTTAATTAAATTTGATTTAATTACGTCGCAATAGAAAATTCGTTAATTGGGAATTAGCGAACCCGAGCCCGGGAGTGTTTGTGGGCCCACTCGCATTTCGAATCAAGTGCGGCCCACAAGTCACATCAAGCATCAAATCATTAGTCATTCAAGTGATGGATGTCTTGTCACTTTGAGTGATTGACAACCAGTCACTATTCATGAGTGATGTTAGTTGTTAGAAGACTTTAAAAGTCTTGTACCTTTTTGTATAAATGGTAATTGTTTTTGGTATTTGATTTTGAAATTAAATAACCATATACACAACACACTATTCTCTCTCCTTCTAACACACACGGTTTGGGAACCAATTTCCCCTTTCTCCCATTCGGCTTTTGAAGCCAATTTTCTCTCTAATCTATTGGCTAGGCCGAGAACAAGAAGGAACATAAGGAAGATTTGTGGCAAATTTTCCAATGCTAGCACATGAAGAGTCATCCAAAGGTGATAGGGAAACAAACCCTTGAGCATGGAATCACCATTTACAAAGCTTGGAGCTTGGAGCATCAATGGAGGGCTTGACCGAATTCCATGGAGCACAAAAATTGAAGAAAGCCGAGAGCTTCAAAGCTTGAAGAGTTTTTGTTGTTCAACGCATCGCAAAGCCGATCATTGTAAGTATGATTCCGCCATACTTCTTTATTGTATTCACATGATTTCTATGCTTTAATGATCTTGGGACTAACCTAGAAACCCAACATATAGATCCTTTCTTAGTTTCTTACTTAGGGATTTTCATAACTTGGGGTTCCACAAAGCCTAAATTTCTTGACTCAATAACCATCTATACATCCTCAAACTCAAGCTAACAACACCCCACAAGCATCAAACCATCAAAACAACAACTCAAGATTTGGGTCAAGACTTTCTTACCTTAAATTCAATTCTGCTTCACCAATAAGATCTCCAAGCTTCTTCTCTCCTTCCTAAGTTTGATTTGCGGTGGGTTACTCTTGGTTATTCTTGAATATTGGCTAGGAAAAATGAAATTCTTCTTCTTCTTTTCTTTTTTTGAAGCTCACGATAAGGGGGTAAAAATGGGAAGTTTCTTCCTTTCTTTCTCTCTTTTAAATTACTTTAACTAATTAAAGAAAATTCTTGAAATTTTTAGGTTTTTCTAGAATTGAGGGACTTGGGCCAAATATGGGATTTTAGTTGGGCCTAGATTTTGGGTTAATCTTATTCCAATTTTATTCCTAGCCCACATATATAATAAAATTAGTTGGCCTTGAATTAAGGTTGGTCCCACTAAATCGTCTCGATAATTTCTACTAATGTTTGGAGAAAAATTTATCCAAGTTGCCAAATTATTCCTCTAGTTGAGTTATATAATTTCGTGTCGTTACAACGTCATTAGGGTTTGGTTGTTTTTAAATAGAAATTTGTGTTTGAGTTGTGTTAGGAGAGTGTGTGTATGGTTACTGATTTTGGGGAAAATAACGTGAATGAAGGATAAAGAAATCAGTTAAACTTATTTTTTTTAAAAAAAAATGAGATATCACAGTCGGTGTATTTGGTTTCATCTTTGTCTCAAAATGTGTATAAAGATTTTATCTATCACTTCTTATTGGATGTCCTTAAGTTATAAAGACTTAGTAGCTTTACCAATAAAGCTTAATGTATAATTTTCTCAATCACAATATATTCCCAAATGCAAGTTACTAAATGATATGCAAATATAAAATATAACTTGCGATAAATAAAGAGTTAAGGGATAGAGAAATTTGACACCGTAGTTTATAGTGGTTCGGCCAACAATGCATACGTTCACTCTCCCAAGCCGTGCTTGAAGCTTTCCACTATCAAAAGTGATCGCACAATTTACACCGTGAGTTTTCTGTGGCTCACTCACAACCAAGAGTTTTTCGTGGTTCACTCCAAACCAAGAGTTTTTTCTAGGTTCACCCTAAACCTTTTAAAACACCAAGAGTTTTTCACTTAGGTTTGTTGGACAATTATGAGTCATGACCCATAGTATCACTATTTGTACAAATCATGGTGTTATTGTACAAATTAACTATGTGACAAAGGAAATTGCCCTTTTATCATTTGTAATTAGATTACCAAGATATATAAATGATAGAAGGTCCATATGATTAGTTCCGGATTGAGATGATATGAGACAGTATCAATCCACGAAGATTTAATCATTAAATATCCCTAGTCGGAGTATTATCGAGATTGGACATCGATAATGCGTAAAAGACTAGTATTACACTTGTGCGCATTGTGGGAGCAAAACAGTATAGTTTTCATATATTTGGGTATATGATACTCATGCAAGTGTAATAGGAGGTTGTGTTTACCGATGGTACGGGAACAGCTTCGCTCTGGATAGACCCCTCGGAATTCCATTGGTAGTATGACTATGTGTCGAATACACAAGAACCGCGCTAGTCGGAGAGAGTCAGAAAACAACCTGGGAGGTATGGGTTTCTGATCTCACCTCATAAAGATGTCAATCTTATTGAGGAACACGAACTGACTACGTATGGGAAGTGATACAAGGTATCGACTCCCTATTATGGAAAAGTGCCATGATGTCCGAAATGAATTCCATGTATACCAACCAAGTTTGGACACCGGTTGTTGTACCAGAAGGCATTGTGTCTATTGGTACTATATAAGTCTTCAAGGAAGACATACATGGAAGGAAACATACGAACGTACTAAGCTAGGCTTGTAGCGAAAAGGTATCGTTATCAACATTGTTTCGATTACGATGAAATATTTTACTTGTTGCCATGGTTAAATCCATTTGGATAATGCTTGCTGATGCTGCATGTTTCATTTATGAAATATGGCAGCTGAACGTCAAAATCGCTTTCCTTCAATGGAAACCTTTTGGAGGATGTTTATAACATCCTGACGGTTTTGTCGTACCAAAACAAGCAAACAAGGTTTGCAAGTTAATTCGATCCATGTATGGATTGAAGCAAGCATTGCGTTCTTGGAACTATCGTTTTGATGTAATCATAATGGTATAGGATTTGATTCAAAACGAAAATGATTCTTGTGTATATAGGGAGGGTAGTGGGAGCGCATTGACAGTGATTTCCTAAATAATGATGATATATCATTTCTTGGAAATGATATTCCCATAATACAATCGGTGAAAGCTTGGCTTTCAAGAAAAATCTCTGTAGAATTCTTTGGAGAGACAACCTTTATTCTAGGAATAATGATCTACTGGGATAGATCTAAAAGTTGTTGGCACTCTCCGAGAACTCGTACATTGAAATAAATATACGCGACCTGTTGTCTAATATGCTTCGAGCATATGGAGTCACAATCAGGCCAATCCAAGTGATAGTCACTGGATTGATGTTAAGAACATCCCTTAGTATCTTAGATGATCTAAGGATGCTTTCTTAAGCTATGGAGAAGGAGAACTTGAAGTGACTGGGTTCACTGCTGCAAGTTTCCTAACCGAAAAAATGACTATGAGTCGTAATAAAGGTATTATAAAGTTTGAATAACGGAACTGTGAGCTGGAAATCTTCCAACCAAGATACTGTTACCGAATAAACAACAAAAGCAGAATATTGCTGCAGCTGAGGCAGCAATAGAAGCCTTTTGGATCGATAATAATCCTAATTAGATTAGGAGTAGTTCTGTTAGCAGTTGAGCTAGGCTACAGCACAGGCTAAAGAATTAATGGTCTCATCAACGATCCAGATATATACTTCAAATATTCATTTGATTCGTTCGGATCATACATCGTGGCGATGTGATGGTCGAATAAATCGTATAAGATGATAATTATGCAAATTCGCTGACGAAAGCATTTTGTCAGCAGAAGTTTGAGCGAACCGTACATAGTTCGGGTGTTGGACACTTGAGTGATTGGCTATAGGCCAAGTGGGAGATTGTTGGACAATTATGACCCATAGCATCACTATTTGTACAGATCATGGTGTTGTTGTAGAAATTAACTATGTGACAAAGGAAATTGCCCTTTTATCATTTGTAATTAGATTACCAAGATATATAAATTATAGAAGGTCCATATGATTAGTTCCGGATTGAGATGATATGAGACAGTATCAATCCACGAAGGTTTAATCATTAAATATCCCTATTCGGAGTATTATCGAGATTGGACATCGAAAATGCGTAAAAGACTAGTATTACACTTGTGCGCATTGTGGGAGCATAACGGTATAGTTTTCATATATTTGGGTATAGGATACTCATGCAAGTGTAATTGGAGGTTGTGTTTACAAATGGTACGGGAACAGCTTCGCTATGGATAGACCCCTCGAAATTCCAATGGTAGTATGACTATGTGTTGAATACACAAGAACCGCGCTAGTCGGAGAGAGTCAGAAAACAACCTAGGAGGTATGGGTTTCTGATCTCACCTCATAAAGATGTCAATCTTATTGAGGAACACGAACTGACTACGTATGAGGAAGTGATACAAGGTATCGACTCCCTATTATGGCAAAATGCCATGATGTCCAAAATGAATTCCATGTATACCAACCAAGTTTGGACACTAGTTATTGTACAAGAAGGCATTGTGTCTATTGGTACTATATAAGTCTTCAAGGAAGACATACATGGAAGGCAACATACCAACGTACTAAGCTAGGCTCGTAGCGAAAGGTATCGTTATCAACATTATGTCGATTACGACGAAACATTTTACTTGTTTCCATGGTTAAATCCATTTGGATAATGCTTGCTGATGATGCATGTTTCATTTATGATATATGATAGCTGAACGTCAAAATCGCTTTCCTTAAATGAAAACCTTTTGGAGGATGTTTATAACATCTTGACGGTTTTGTCGTACCAAAACAAGCAAACAAGGTTTGCAAGTTAATTCGATCCATGTATGGATTGAAGCAAGCATTGCTATTCTTGGAACTATCGTTTTGATGTAATCATAATGGTATATGATTTGATTCAAAACGAAAATGATTTTTGTATATATAAGGAGGTTAGTGGGAGCGCACTGACAGTGATGTCCTAAATAATAATGATATGTCATTTCTTGGAAATGATATTCCCATAATACAATCGGTGAAAGCTTGGCTTTCAAGAAAATTCTCTGTAGAATTCTTTGGAGAGACAACCTTTTATTCTAGGAATAAAGATCTACTGGGATAGATCTAAAGGTTGTTGGCACTCTCCGAGAACTCGTACATTGAAATAAATATACGCGACCTGGTGTCTCATATGCTTTGACCATATGGAGTCACAATTAGGCCAACCCAAGTGATAGTCACTGGATTGATGTTAAGAACATCCTTTAGGATCTTAGATGATCTAATGATGCTTTCTTAAGCAATGGAGAAAGATAACTTGAAGTGACTGGGTTCACTGCTGCAAGTTTTCTAACCGATAAAAACGAATATGAGTCGTAATAAAGGTACTATAAAGTTTGAATAACGGAACAGTGAGCTGGAAATCTTCCAAGCAAGATACTGTTACCGAATAAACAAAAAAAGCGGAATATTGCTGCAGCTGAGGCAGCAATATAAGCCTTTTGGATCGATAATAATCCTAATTAGATTATGAGTAGTTCTGTTAGCAGCTGAGCTAGGCTACAGCACAGGCTAAAGAATTAATGGCCTCGTCAATGATCCATATATTTACTTCAAATATTCATCTGATTCGTTCGGATCATACATCGTGGCGATGTGATGGTCGAATAAATCGCATCAGATGATAATCATGAAAATCCGCTGACGAAAGCATTTTCTCAGCTGAAGTTTGAGCGAACCGTACATAGTTCGGGTGTTGGACACTTGAGTGATTGGCTATAGGCCAAGTTGGAGATTGTTGGACAATTATGACCCATAGCATCACTATTTATACAGATCATGGTGTTGTTGTACAAATTAACTATGTGACAAAGGAATTGCCCTTTTATCATTTGTTATTAGATTACCAAGATATATAAATGATAGAAGGTCCATATGATTAGTTCTGTATTGAGATGATATGAGACAGTATCAATCCACGAAGGTTTAATCATTAAATATCCCTAGTCGGAGTATTATCGAGATTGGACATCGATAATGCGTACAAGAATAATATTACACTTGTGCGCGTTGTGGGAGCATAACGGTATAGTTCTCATATATTTGGGTATAGGATACTAATGTAATTATAATAGGAGGTTGTATTTACCGATGGTACGGGAACAGCTTCGCTCTGGATAGACCCCTCGGAATTCCATTGGTAGTATGACTATGTGTCGAATACACAAGAACCGCGCTAGTCGGAGAGAGTCAGAAAACAACCTGGGAGGTATGGGTTTCTGATCTCACCTCATAAAGATGTCAATCTTATTGAGGAACATGAACTGACTACATATGAGGAAGTGATACAAGGTATCGACTCCATATTATGGCAAAATGCCATGATGTCCGAAATGGATTCCATGTATACCAACCAAGTTTGGACACTGGTTGTTGTACCAGAAGGCAATGTGTTTATTGGTACTATATAAGTCTTCAAGGAAGACATATATGGAAGGCAACATACCAACGTACTAAGCTAGGCTTGTAGCGAAAAGGTATCGTTATCAACATTGTGTCGATTACAACGAAACATTTTACTTGTTGCCATGGTTAAATCCATTTGGATAATGCTTGCTGATGCTGCATGTTTCATTTATGAAATATGGCAGCTGAACGTCAAAATCGCTTTCCTTAAATGGAAACCTTTTGGAGGATGTTTATAACATCCTGACAGTTTTTTCGTATCAAAACAAGCAAACAAGGTTTGCAAGTTAATTCGATCCATGTATGGATTGAAGCAAGCATTGCGTTCTTGGAACTATCGTTTTGATGTAATCATAATGGTATATGATTTGATTCAAAACGAAAATGATTCTTGTGTATATAAGGAGGTTAGTAGGAGTGCACTGACAGTGATGTCCTAAATAATGATGATATGTCATTTCTTGGAAATGATATTCCCATAATACAATCGGTGAAAGCTTGGCTTTCAAGAAAATTCTCCGTAGAATTCTTTGGAGAGACAACCTTTATTCTAGGAATAAAGATCTACTGGGATAGATCTAAAGGTTATTGGCACTCTCCGAGAACTCGTACATTGAAATAAATGTACCTGACCTGGTGTCTCATATGCTTTGAGCATATGGAGTCACAATCAGGCCAATCCAAGTGATAGTCACTAGATTGATATTAAGAACATCATTTAGTATCTTAGATTATCTAAGGATGCTTTCTTAAGCTATGGAGAAGGAGAACTTGAAGTGACTGGGTTCACTGCTGCAAGTTTCCTAACCGATAAAAACGACTATGAGTCGTAATAAATGTACTATAAAGTTTGAATAATGGAACAGTGAGCTGGAAATCTTCCAAGCAAGATACTGTTACCGAATAAACAACAAAAGTGGAATATTACTGCAGCTGAGGCAGCAATAGAAGCCTTTTGGATCGATAATAATCCTAATTAGATTATGAGTAGTTCTGTTAGCAGCTGAGCTAGGATACAACCCATGCTAAAGAATTAATGGTCTCATCAAAGATCCATATATATACTTAAAATATTCATATGATTCGTTCAGATCATATATCGTGGTGATATGATGGTCGAATAAATCGCATCAGATGATAATCATGAAAATCCGCTGACGAAAGCATTTTCTCAACAGAAGTTTGAGCGAACCGTACATAGTTCGGGTGTTGGACTCTTGAGTGATTGGCTATTGGCCAAGTGGGAGATTGTTGGACAATTATGACCCATAGCATCACTATTTATACAGATCATGGTGTTGTTGTACAAATTAACTATGTGACAAAGGAAATTGCCTTTTTATCATTTGTAATTAGATTACCAAGATATATAAATGATAGAAGGTCCATATGATTAGTTCTAGATTGAGATGATATGAGTCAGTATCAATCCACGAAGGTTTAATCATTAAATATCCCTAGTCGGAGTATTATCGAGATTGGATATCGATAATGCGTAAAAGACAAGTATTACACTTGTGCGCGTTGTGGGAGCATAACGGTATAGTTCTCATATATTTGGGTATAGGATACTCATGCAAGTATAAAAGGAGGTTGTGTTTACCGATGGTACGGGAACAGCTTCGCTATGGATAGACCCCTCGAAATTCCAATGGTAGTATGACTATGTGTCGAATACACAAGAACCGCGCTAGTCGGAGAGAGTCAGAAAACAACCTGGGAGGTATGGGTTTCTGATCTCACCTCATAAAGATGTCAATCTTATTGAGGAACACGAACTGACTACGTATGAGGAAGTGATACAAGGTATCGACTCCCTATTATGGCAAAGTGTCATGATGTCCAAAATGGATTCCATGTAGGGGTGGAAAACGAATCAACGAATCAAATTTGTATCGAATCCTAAACGAATCGAATCAAAATATGATGGATTCTTATTCGATTCGTTTATTAAACGAATCCTAATATCAGGATTCGTATTCGATTCGTTTATTAAACGAATCGAATACGAATATTCGTTTAGTCAATGATATTGTTTAATAAAATAATTTACCACATTTGATTTACATTAATTCTTCATAAATATATATATATATATATGAAATATGTAATTAATATATTTACTAAAAATACCTAACCAAATATCAAAAATATTACTTTTCTATGATAATTAGCTATAATTTCTCGAATCTTAATTGAAAAATAACAATAACTAGTCAAAGAAAATAATAAAACGAATCATAAACGAATAAAAGAATCTATGAGCTTAAATTCGTATTCGATTCGTTAACAAACAAATCGAATCGAATTGACCCATTTATTAAATGAATCTATTTTTTTAAATCTGTATTCGCTTTAAAGCGAATCGAATCGAACGAATAGACGAATCCTGACCCAAATTGCCACCCCTAATTCCATGTATGACCGGCGTAAACACACACGTATAACGCAAGCGTACGTATCGTTCAAGTAGTATAAAAAGTATCGATCCCACGAGGACTTAAAATCTTATATATTAATTTTTATGAGGTCAAATGATTACTAATATCTGACAGGTTGTTTGATTGATTTGAAATGGCGACGATTCTAAATTTAAAAGCAAGTAACTAAAATGGTTGAAAATATATTTTGAGAAAATTCAATATTAAAACTATCTAGGGTTGTGATTTATTCCAATATTATTTAAAGATGAAGTTGTTATCTTATAATTGGGTAAAATATTGATTTATTAACCTGGAACACTAAATTATGTAAAAGCCTCTTCCGACGGTCAATTACAAATATCCAATTTAACCTAATTGAACCATATGTCTATGTCAATCAAATTAACTGGATTCATTAAGATTAAGTTCCAATTATGGCTACCCCCGCCCAACAGGTATATTCCTATCCTGTAAGGAAATCTATTAAAGGGTTATCTATCCTCAAGGAAGATCGTGGGTTATTGAGTCTGAGGTCTTAAACCTAAAATCCCTATGTCTAGTTCATTTTAAGTTTACCTTATCAATTTTATTAGTGGCCAGTTAATAAAAAGCATTAAGATTAAGACTCAATAAATAAATCTTTATATTACCCAAATTATAATTTAACCCTTATAAACCGGTGATATTGGATTTCATCACAACCCTAGATTACTAACTTAGTTATGACACATAGCTAGGCTTGTAAAAACTTAAAAGACATAAAATGAAAATGCTGAAAAGTAATTGCGATAAGTAAAATGCTGAAAAGAAAATTACAAATGAAATAAAATGCTAAGGCAAAAGGAATTACTTTTACTATTACTAATTTAGATATCTCCCATAAAATAATATATAAACTTGTGATAATATTTTACCAACCGACCAATCTGGCGGTATCCTGATTAAGTCAAATTAAGTCCAATCAGCCATATAGGTGGTAATATTTGTCCATAATCCAGCCATAAAGGCGGTACCAAAATAAATTTACCAACCGACCAATATAGCGGTATTCCTTGATTAATCAGGTTCAAACCAACAGAAAATAAATTTACCAACCGACCAATATAGCGGTATTCATTGATTAGTCAGGTTTAAACCAGATTAAAATTAAATTACCAACCGACCAATATAGCGGTATTCCTTTATTAATCAGAATTTTAAATAGTAAATATATTATTTTTAAGGGAGATTAATCTAAATAGCAATAGTAAAATAATTACCTTTCACCCTAGCATAGGGAAGTTACCTCCGCATAGTGAATAGTAAAAACTGTAAAATAAAGAAAGTAATTATTATTATTACAGAACGTAATTAAAATTTACAAAACTAAATTAAAAGAAATTTAGAGAGAGAAACACTTCCTAATTACATAGAAGAAGTGAGAGAATGGTGTACTAAAAACTGAAAATTCGCACTCTATTTATAGGAAAAATTTTCACTGTTCACGCACTGTTCGCGCGTCGCGACGCCAAGGAGTTCAGCGTCGCGACGCTGGATTCGTCGACGTGGCACAATGAGAAGGCGACACGTAGCAAGGCGGCTGACTGTTCACGCGACACGTGTCAAGGCGGCTAATTCTCAATTATTGTGATGACGTCATGCTGACGTGGCGATGACGTGGCGCTGACGTGGTGCTGACGTGGCGAAGACGCGTGTTGCAATTGTCGGCACAATAGGATTTCGACACGTGGCGACACGTGTCGCGTTGTGATTGGCTTAGGGTGACGTGGCAAGTTGACTTCGTTGACCTTGTGACGTGGCTGATGACGAGGCGTGACACATGGCGAAGTTGACTTGTTGACCGCTGATGTGGCTGATGACGAGGCGACACGTGTCAAGTCTAAGTGTCGGCAGCATATGATGATGACACGTGGCACGGCGCATTTTAGCAGATGGGATGTGATGGTGACACGTGGCACGGCGCATTTTAGCAAAGTCAAAACTTCTCAAATTGTTGACCGTTGACCAGGCGCATGTTAGCAGATTCGGCTCACGCTTGGCGTCGCGGCGCGCAGTCTTCCAGCGTCGCGACGCGCAAGAGACGAAAATATCCATGTTGACGCATTTTTGTCCGGTTTTGCCCCAAATTGCCTCCAGTGCTGTCCAAACTTTATTTATCTGCAAGATAACAATAAAACACATCAAAACGTTCATAAAACTCAAGAAACTATACAAAATATTAAGTTAAATGAGTGGGAAATAGTGATATAAATATCACTCATCAATGTATACCAACAAAGTTTGGACACTGGTTGTTGTACCAGAAGGCATTATGTCTATTGGTACTATATAAGTCTTCAAGGAAGACATACATAGAAGGCAACATACCAACGTACTAAGCTAGGCTTGTAGCGAAAAGGTATCGTTATCAACATTGTGTCGATTACGACGAAACATTTTACTTGTTGTCATGGTTAAATCCATTTGGATAATGCTTGTTGATGCTGCATGTTTCATTTATGAAATATGGCAGCTGAACGTCAAAATCGCTTTCCTTAAATGGAAACCTTTTGGAGGATGTTATATAACATCCTGACGGTTTTGTCGTACCAAAACAAGCAAAAAAGGTTTGCAGGTTAATTCGATCCATATATGGATTGAAGCAAGCATTGCGTTCTTGGAACTATCGTTTTGATGTAATCATAATGGTATATGATTTGATTCAAAACGAAAATGATTCTTGTGTATATAAGGAGGCTAGTAGGAGCGCACTGACAGTGATGTCCTAAATAATGATGATATGTCATTTCTTGGAAATGATATTCCCATAATACAATCGGTGAAAGCTTGGCTTTCAAGAAAATTCTCCGTAGAATTCTTTGGAGAGACAACCTTTATTCTAGGAATAAAGATCTACTGGGATAGATCTAAAGGTTGTTGGCACTCTCCGAGAACTCATACATTGAAATAAATGTACGCGACCTGGTGTCTCATATGCTTTAAGCATATGGAGTCACAATCAGGCCAATCCAAGTGATAGTCACTAGATTGATGTTAAGAACATCCTTTAGTATCTTAGATGATCTAAGGATGCTTTCTTAAGCTATGGAGAAGGAGAACTTGAAGTGACTGGGTTCACTGCTGCAAGTTTCCTAACCGATAAAAATGACTATGAGTCGTAATAAAGGTATTATAAAGTTTGAATAACGGAACAGTGAGCTGGAAATCTTCCAATCAAGATACTGTTACCGAATAAACATCCAAAGCAGAATATTGTTGCAGCTGAAGCAGCGATAGAAGCCTTTTGGATCGATAATAACCTAATTAGATTAGGAGTAGTTCTGTTAGCAGCTGAGCTAGGATACAGCACAGGCTAAAGAATTAATGGTCTCATCAACGATCCATATATATACTTCAAATATTCATCTGATTCGTTCGGATCATACATCATGGCGATGTGATGGTCGAATAAATCGCATCAGATGATAATCATGCAAATCCACTGACGAAAGCATTTTCTCAGCAGAAGTTTGAGCGAACCGTACATAGTTCGGGTGTTGGACACTTGAGTGATTAGCTATAGGCCAAGTGGGAGATAGTTGGACAATTATGACCCATAGCATCACTATTTGTACAGATCATGGTGTTGTTGTACAAATTAACTATGTGACAAAGGAAATTGCTCTTTTATCATTTGTAATTAGATTACCAAGATATATAAATGATAGAAGGTCCATATGATTAGTTCCGGATTGAGATGCTATGAGACATTATCAATCCACGAAGGTTTAATCATTAAATTTCCCTAGTCGGAGTATTATCGAGATTGGACATCGATAATGCGTAAAAGACTAGTATTACACTTGTGCGGGTTGTGGGGCATAACGGTATAGTTCTCATATATTTGGGTATAGAATACTCATGCAAGTATAATAGGAGGTTGTGTTTACCGATGGTACGGGTCAGCTTCGCTCTGGATAGACCCATCGGAATTCCATTGGTAGTATGACTATGTGTCTATAGAAGTCCGAATCAGGGTAGTTGTATTTGGTCTTAACCTGAGACTTGCACCGCTAATACTTGTGACAATCAATATACTTTGGTTTTGGTCGTCCATGGCTTTAACAGGTTATGTGTACGCCTCTTCTGGGTATATTGAGAATCGTAGTGTATTGGGTGTGATGTCAAGACGGAACTATCACTCCAGTCATAGTGGAGATGATGATCACGTAAGATACGGAACTGGTGCTCTTTTATGCTGCAGCTATCGGGATATTATGACTAGGTCATATTTATCCGATTATAGAGACTAGTTACCAGAGATCCGATATGTGCTTCGTACGGGGCAGACACAATTCCAGCCCCAGGCCTTGCACGTGACATCCGATGTTGGATCGTAATACGCAATACTACGTATACTACGCCTGATATAGATCACATATTCCTATAAGAATATTTCTGGAGATTTGGGTAGGCACGGTGTTTTGCTAGAAGCCAACCATGTCTTGTAAATCGGTAAAAACGTAGTACTAGGTACGTACGTGTTCAGATAGTCCGACGACCGGATTTACTACCAACATATCTGGGGATCTCATAGGTCGCTTCCCTAAGATTCACCGATGACGTATGACTCGCACTTTATTAATCTGGGATTAATTATAAGAGAGAGAAAATTAATCTGGGATTAATTACGGAGATATTTTATCTGTGATAAAATATCATTTAAAGAGAGAGAACGGTTAATTTGGAATTAATCGATAAAATAATATATTCAATTTATTATACGAAATTGGATTTCGACGCGGAATTAAAATTAGATTTTAATTCGGGCGAACGAGTTAATTTAGAATTAATTCGTTAGCGACGTGAATAGTAATTTTGCTATGCATAATTATTTAATTAAATTTGATTTAATTACGTCGCAACGGAAAATTCGTTAATTCGAAATTAGCGAACCCGAGCCCGGGAGTGTTTGCGGGTCCACTCGCATTTCGAATCAAGTGCGGCCCACAAGTCACATCAAGCGTCAAATCACTAGTCAATCAAGTGATGGAAGTCACATCACTTTGAGTGAAGTGATGCTTGTCATCATTGATTGATGTGAATAGTTGATGGGGGTGGTTGAAGACTTAAAGTCTTGTACCAATTTTTGTATTTTGAAAAATGGTAATTGTTTTTGGTACTTGTTTTTGGAAATCAAATAAACCAAAAATATATATTACACACATTTTTCTTTTCCCTCATCTCTCTCCCTTACACGATTTTGGAAACCTTTTTCCCTCCTCTCCCTCTCTCGGCTTTGAAGCCAATTTTCTTCTCCATTTCTTGCTAGGCCGAGAACAAGAAGAAACTCAAGGAAGATTTGTGGTAAATCTTTCCATTGCTAGCACATGAAGAGTCATCCAAGGTGATAGGGAAACAAACCCTTGAGCTTGGAATCACCATTTGGAAAGCTTGGAGCTTGGAGCACACATGGAGGGATGACCGAAAATCACAAGGAGCACAAAACAGCCCATTGCCGAGAGCTTCCAAGGAGGAGCCAAAAGTTTTGTGTTCGATGCATCGCAAAGCCGATCTTTGTAAGTATGATTCCGTCATACTTCTTTTGAGTATTCACACATGATTTCTTGCTTGAATGATCCTTGGGACTAACCTAGAAACCCAACAAGGTTCACTCTTTAACCTTTACCCAATTTATCCTTTTGAGTATTTCCACTCAACAAGGGATTTATTAATTACAAGTGTTTGAAAATAAAAAATTTTACAATATAACTTAGGCAATCACAAAGATAAGAAGATTTAAAGTGTGAGTTCATAACCCAAGTATCTCAAGCTCACTAAATGATAATGAAGGTGTAATGTGTGAGTTTTGATTATGATGAGAGTGTTTGATAAAGAAGATTTCTATTACCTAAATGTTTTTCCTTAGAGAAAATATATGAAGGTGCAAGAACTCGACAAAAACGAAATAAGGACTCAATTTATAGAGAAAATGAAAATGTCCATATTTTGTACGCAGAGGCCGGTATGTCGATCTGCCATAATGTCTATAAAATATTACCATTTGATACCGATAAGCGCAACAACGACCAGATTGCTGACCGATATGGATCATGCCGGTTCCAGAGAGCATGCAAAATGAGAAGGTTGACCGGTATGAATATCGGTATGCTCTAGTCTGGTTTCAGTAACTGTGCAACTCAACACTGACCGATATGGTAGACCGGTATGATGTAGCCCGGTTCCAAAGGTGATGCAACACTACTCAGTGTAGAAATTTCAAGATATGAAAATTAAAAATATTATGCACTTGACCCTAATATATCTAAATGAATGTGCACGAGTCCTATGAGCTTAGAGTACATGAATTATAGACTCACTTTCAATGAGAGCCCTAAGCTATAAGACTACATTAAATTTTCTCGTTTGGCGCTTGAGTCTTCACATTCATTTTGCTCTTCACGACCAATTTGCTTTGATATTTTTTTTATAATGCTTTAACACTCTCAACACGACTTTCCCAACGTGTTTCCGACAATGGCTTAATGGTGAGGCCTTGCACATGACCTGTAAAGACTTTCCATCTCTTTGCAGAAGCTGAAAACATTGAGTATATTTATTGTAATACACCCAAAAAAAAAAAAAAGACAACCTTGGGACAGCTATTAGCCATATACGAAAGTACAAGATTTAGAGAATGGCAAGCACAGGGAGTGTAAAATGCCCTTGGATTTTTTTTTTTCAAGTAGTCTACTTTATAAACCTTTCTTTTTCCCTTTCATGTTAGACCCACCGTCATATCCTTGTCCTCTTATATCACCAACATCAAGTTCAAAAGTCTCTAATATATGTAGAAGTTCATTAAACTACTCAAGCCCTGTTGTGTCATCTACTTTTAAGAATTCTAAAACATATTCTTTAACCAAGATTGAGCTTTTCACTTCACATGGCAATAGTTGTATCATTTCATTTTGAATTTTATGACTCGAATAATGATAATGAACCTCATGTTTCAAAATACACTGAACATGCTCTTGCATGGTCGAATAAATTCAGCAAGCAGTTCTATTATTTGTAAAAAAAAATCCCATTGCTCTCCTCATATACCTTTTCACTATCTCCACGAAATGCCAAATTATTTCTCCCAAGTCTTTTCACAACTGCAAGAATTCTTTCTAGTACTCGTTTCCAATTTTCCTTCTCTTGGTTGATTTGTTCTTGTAAACTAGCATCAATTGTTAACTTCAGTTTCATTCTTTTTTCCAATTCCATCCAACTAGCAACAGAATCAATATGATGCTTATTTCTTTCATGGCTTTTAAGCTGATTAAAAATATCATGCCAATCATTCAAACCTTCACCAGCTAATTGGCCTACAAGATCTTAGTTTGCAAATATTTTACAACAAAAACAGAATATTTTATGCAAAGAAACTGAATATACCAACCACTTTCTATCATGCTTCTCCCCATTTGGTAAGTCTCATAAATAATGCTTTGAAGAAAAGCATCTACTGAAATCATCTTTAGGAAATATCACATTAACGTCTTTTTTAGGACATGTTTCTGTTAAAATATTTTATTCTAATATTATTGTAGGCATCTATTAATTGTGATATAAGTTTAATAAAGCATTAAGATAGTTGGTATTATAATAGAAATTACGAAGCTCAATTGTCTCATCTAATAAAATGCTATGGACTCTATATTAATTGATGTGTGGAAATTAGAGCGGGCTTTGGAGATATTATGAGCTTTTGATTGGTGAGCCCATTACACTCCGTAAATCACTACAAGAATTAGACCATTTAGCGTCGAATTGTTTCGACGCCATAAGTGACGATTTCGACGCAAATGATATTTAGCGTCGAAAAAATTAGACGCAAATAATGGACGATAAAAATGTCGACGAAAACCACTTTTAGCGTCGAAATAATTAACTGCGACGCTAAAAAACAGTATTCTGCGTCCACTTTATTTCGACGCTAAAGTAAATTGTTCGACGCTATATTTTATATTTGGCGACGAAATATATCGACGCAAAAATTCAAACTTTTAGCGTCGAAAGATGTCGACGCTAAAGTATATTAAAAAAGTATTATATGTAAGCTTACAGCGACCATTTTGTTACTATTAGCGTCGAAATTTTTCGACGCTAAAAGTGACTTTGAGCGTCGAAACTCGTCGACGCTAACGTATATTAAAAAAGAATTATATGTACGCTTACAGCGGCCATTTTGTATACTATTAGCGTCGAAATATTCGACGCTAAAAGTAAAAAATTTATTTTTTTAAAAATTAGTAATTTACTTATTTTTTGGTCTAAAATATTTAATTTAGTTGAAAAAAAATGTAATTAATGACGAAATATTATATTGAAATTTGTTTTAGAAAAAAGAAATATTATATTAAATCTATTTGTTCAAAATGTTTATACAAAACCAAATATAAAATCAATTGCTACTGTGATGGGGGACGCTCGAGAGCCCGATGCACCATGACTCATTGAGGCCTCGAACATCTGACGGAAAGCCAACAGTTGCTGTTCCAACTGCTCCATCTTCTTCTCGTGGTCCACCATCTTCTTCTCGTGGTCCACCGTGACCTGTTGTAGCTTCTCCTTAGTCTGCTGCAGCTCGTCTCGGGTGCTGGCTAGGTCGTCTTGGTGTGACTAACTGTCTCGAAGAGAGACATTGTCCGAATTACCACTATTGCGTGCAGATGACGTTGGCTTCTTACGAGTGCCAAGACCAACGTTGTAAGCTGTCTGATTCTTGAAAACCAATTGCGACAGCTGCTCATCTGGTATGGGGTCGGTCCCTGTCTCCTGAGTTTGATGTTGGAGTTCCATCATTTCGTTCTGTTTCAAAAAATAAGTTAATATTAGAATTTGAGAAAAAAATTTAACATATATAATATTAATTATTTTATTTTAAAAACTGAAACTTACATAGCAGCGTTCGGCTTCTTCATTTATCCATTTATTCTTGTCATTGTAATGCGTCACACGGAAAAAATCTGGAAATGATTGCACTTCACATGTGCTACTCTGTTATAAACATAAAATAAATTCAATATTATTCCAGATAGTAAAAACAATTAACTGTTAAATTTTACGTTAGGATATATTTACCTCAGAATGTTCGGCACGATGTTGGATAAATGGCTTCGAACCTCCACGGTGGTTAAAACGCAAGTGACTTCGATTTTCCGCATTTGCGTGACATTTATCCTGTATTCACGAACACTGTAAGTACCGAAAACAAAGACAATTATAAATTTCCGTTTATTTCAAAATTTACCTCGTATTTTTGCTCGACCAAAGCTCACATAAGAATGTCCAGTCTTGTTCCTCTATAAAATCAGGTTTGTGTTGTGGAGCATTTGAAGGTCCATGTTCGTCGAATATTGGTTTCAGGACTTTTGTTCTATAATCTTTTTAACTTTTCCCCATGTGGTAGTCAATAATTGTTGGACATTCACTTGGGTCAGATCGAAGTCGAACCATTCCTACATGAAAATTCGAGTAAAAATAAGTATAAAATAAAAATGTTAAATAACAAACAATATCGAAAACTTACAAGTAGCGAAGGGAATAGCTGGTTCAGTTTCGTCTCCCCACTGTATCTTTCTCCAAGATACGTAGTTTTGGGGAGCTTCATATCGAGCTGTAGCTCCTATGGCTGTATTAAACGCTGAATTATGTTGTCCGACTTGAGTTGTCCATCATTTGATATCTCTATCCGGATACGCCCGTGAGCCTTAACGTATTTAGCCAACCCCAGGCCACGGGTGCGTCCTCGACCCTTCATGTACTTGACTCACCTGTGCTAGCAGAGAAATCACCAGGGCCAGTTGCCCTTGCTGATGTAGATGAGAGTCGAGGTAGCCCGTTTGCGATTGCCCGGTGCCATCTGCAAAACCCGTCGTTATTCGTCATCAAATTCCAAAGTTCTTATACATATACATACATATCCATACAAGTCAATACAACTTAACAAAACGTTTATAACATTGAATGCTCACTTCGTTTTCAAATTCATTCATTCATTTATTCATTTCACATATGCATTCATTATTCACATCACCAATACATCACAAGGACACCAAAGCGAGTCAATCATATGTCCATAAGCTAAGTCCTCATAACACTGTTCCTGTGGGGTTGGTGCTCAGAGCGCCAATTCCCGGTTGTATTTTGTTAAATACTTCTGTAAAACATTATTATTATGAATAATATATGCAGTTTCTATAATAATATAATCTATATTTCTATATGGTAAAGACGTAATGACCCGAGAATGATTAGTCATGATACAGTTGCAAAAGCGTCGCAACGGACATTGAGTCGTATCATGACGTTGTCATTCTCAGACAGTTCCTGGTCAAGGTTTACACTACTTGGTCAGTATAGTAAACCCGTTGAGACCGGTACATGTCGTATACTGGAATATATGATTCCAATGGTTTCTCAATGAACCATTAGTCTTGGAGACTAGTATAGACGTGTAGGTGTTTATAGCGGATAAACACTGAACGACTCACCGAAGATTCTTAATGGATGGTACACCAGCGTCAATAAGAATCTTCTTGGGTTGAGTAGCACTTGTGATTCTTAGACTTGAGATGCCATTGTGGGCACATGAGACATCTTCTACACTTAGACGGCAGTCACGTCACCGATCTATTTAGATCAGACCTCCGCCTGTTCGTTGGGTGTAGACAGATCCTCAGGGTGTCCTATGTGTATCAAGATAGGATCCGTCAGTTCTGTGTATCAGAGCATAGGTAGTCCATATGATTAGCAATCAGATAAAACCATGGGCCCGTGGTAAAGTTTAGAAGCTAGTTCTAAACATTCTTTTTGAGATTGCTAATAGAATAGTCGACTGGATAGTCCCGATAGAGATTTGACGTTTACATCTATATCTCTGGGATTTATCCGGATACCTGTGACGGAGGAATTATACATTTGCGATGACCTCGACCTGTATGGTTCAGCGAGATTATCCGTGATCGTCATAATCTACGGGTGGATAGATTATGGACATGAAATTTGATTTCGTGACGGATATACCTGAACCTAGAGAGTCTCAATAATGAAACATACTCGTAGAGCACTAGAGCAACATTAATAAATAATATTGATTATTTATAAAGTCGTTTAATGGTTAAACGCAAGATACATGCTAAAGGACACCGATAGTCATTTACTTAATTATTGTGTATTTACATTTAATACTTGATTAATTTAAATACACATTAATTAATAGTCAAAATGAGTTATTTGACTTTTATCCTAAATGAATATATGTTTTTAATATTTAATGTAAATATTATACATATATTTTAATATTTGTATTTGATTAATTAATTAATTATTTAATTGTTAAATGATTAAATTAATTAAAATATAAATATCTTACATTAGGATATTATGATTAAATGATATTAGTTGCCTTTGTTGACTTTATTAAATATCTAATAAAGTGTTTTTTGAGATATTTAATAAAGTTAACCAAATTCACTTGAAATGTAATTGAAATTAATTTTCCTTGTTTTTGTCTAAGGTAATTTCGGCAATAGACAAATGAACAGTATAAATTGATTTTCATTTCATTTAAATTTAACCTAATACACATTTCACAAAAGCAAAACACCATTGAAGAAACTTAAAGAAAGCTTGAGAAAGAAAGAAAATCCCAAGGAAGCTTGATTTTAGTAAGTTTTTTCCAACTTACTATTAGTAAGGAAATTGTTCCTTAGGATCTAGGTTTCAATATATGATATCTTTAGGTTATTTCTTTCTTTGTTCTTTGTGGTTTTTGTTGATGGAAGCTTTGGTGAAATTGTAAAGCATGTATGATGAAGAAGTTTGTAACTAGTGTAGTTGTAAACATTCTTTCAAGGTTTATGAAACCATGTTGCTAATCTAGAGTTATTGACCCACTCTTAAATGACCTAGATTTGATCTTGAGTTGTTTCATTGTGTGTGAGACTTGGATTGGATGGAAGAATGATGATTGAAGTAATTGATTTAATGTATTTGGTCTAATTTGTCCAATTTGAGGAAATTGATAAATTAGGGGTTAAACTAATTCCAAATTTGGGGGTTTTCATATATGTTGAGTATTTGGGTGTGTATATGATGCATGCAAAGTTTCATGTTGATTGGATTTCATTTGGATGAGTTTTGAAGCATGAAATGACCAAATGGTCAATTTAGGCACCTTATGGTGCTCGGCTTTGCATCAATAATGGGGATTTTGGTTGCTTTGGTGTTTTGATGTTTTGAACCTAAGTTCATCTTAGAAATGATTTAGAATCATTCAAAATTGATTGGATCAATTTCGGACTAAAACGGACAAAATACAAAGCAAGGGTATTTCGGTAAATTCACCTAAAAATGTTTTATTGAATTTATTTTCATAATTTGATTATTGGAATGTTAAATAAATATGTTTATTTAATTAATCTGAGAAAAAGTTTTGAAATCTGAAAATCGGATTTTCACCGCTTCCGCTGCGTTACCGGACTCACCCCCTAAATAACTCCTTCAAAATGGTATCAGAGCGAGTCTGATTCTAGGCCACCTAATATGATTAGCCTTCATTGAATCAATGTTTAATCATGTTTTCTTGACTTTATGCATGCTTATTAGGATCTAAATTGGTTAGATTTAGGGTGTATGACACTTAGCGGAAAATCCCCTAATAATAGGTTTGAAATGTAATTATGTATTTGATGCATGTTATATGGTCCGTCTTGTCAATACGGTTTATGAATATTCTTTGTGACTACATCCGAGACCGTGCCTCTGCTGTGAGGGTGTAGCCGATAAAGATTTATTTATACCGGATGTATATCAGATACTAGATAAATTCAAGTAAAGCGGAATTCTGAACGTGCCCTAGCTGTCAGGATTACGTAAGTAACTTGAGTTTATCATTGCGAGTTTAACCTTGGTACGTCTCCTTGTGGGCCTGCCTTCGCAGGACAACGAGAAACGGCCAGGACCGGGTACTTAGGAGTCATTAGTGAATGATTGACAAATGAGTTGTCTACCTGATGAATATACGTAGGCGAGACCGTGCCTCTGCTGTGAGCCGAAATATATTCACGGGATCCACTTTTCACTAATAGTATTTAATTTAATTATTAAATATTTGTATTCTGTTTTGGGATTACATATTGCATGATTTAGTGGGAGGGGCATATTAGATTAAAAATCCATGATCTAGTTTATGCTTTTGATATTATATGAAACTGCTTTATTCTGCTAACCGTTTTTCGTGATCTATATGATAGATTGGCGATGGCGGACAATCCACAAATCAGTTTGCGCGTATGCTTGATGCGAACAAACTGAAAGGCGCTGAGAACTTTGCAGACTGGGAATTGGATTTGAGGATTGTCCTCGATTCCGAAAAGCTGGGTTATGTTCTTGAGGGTCCGTTGCCCCTTGCAGTGGGTGCGGATGCTTCGGAGGAGGAACGCCAAGTTTTTGAACTTGGAAGGATGATGATTTAAGGGTCAAATCATACATTCTTAGTTCACTGTCTCCGAAACTCAAGCAACAATACTATGGTATGTTAGATTCCTATAGTATGATGACGCGATTGAGACAATCGTTGAGAACCAGGAACAAGTTATTGTTCACAAAGTCGCCATGGAACTGTTCCATGCGCGTCTGGATGAGGGGCAGAGTGTCAGCCCACATGTTCTTCAGATGATCGATTTGATCGATCAATTGAGGCAACATAATCTCATCTGAATGACATCTCGGTAGGAGTGTCATTCTTGGTTCACTGCCAGCTTCATTCGCCAGTTCGTGATGTACTTCAACATGCCACGGGACTGTTTAAGAAGGGAGTACCGACTCGCCCTCCTAGAATCTACTTCTCTTTCGGCTTCTTCCCAAGGATGGTCCAAGGGAAAGAACAAGAAAGGCAAGAAGAAGAAGAAGGCTTTTGGTCCTCAACAACAGGCGAAGATTGCAAAGCCCAAAAGGGCTTCTGAAGACAAATGCCACCACTGCGGCAAAGTTGGGCACTGGAAAAGGAACTGTCCTGATTACATTGCCCAATGAGGAGAGACAGAGCTTCTACATCAGGTACTTTTATTTTTCCAGTTATTGATTTATCTTTGGCTTGTGAAGCCGTTACATCCAGCTGGATTTTTCTGCTTGTCCCATTCACTTGCAATTCGTTGCAGGTGCTGAAGGAAAGTTGGAGGCTGAAGCCGGGGAGATGCAGTTGCGATTCGGGAGTGGAGACTCTTTGGATGCAGTTGCAGTGGGAGTATGCGAGATCTCATTGCCGAATGGGACACTTTTGTTATATGACTGTCATTTTGTACCAGGATGTGTCGCTAATATTATATCACTTTTTGTATTAGATACAGAAAGCTATTGTATTAATATTAAGAATAGTTCTTTGTATTTATATGATAAAAATAATATTCAGATCCTTAGTTGTCCAAACCAGCATGGTCATTATACATTGCAAACTTCAAAAGATATATTAAATACTGGAGTTAATAAACGTAGTTTACCTGTAATTAATAATACTGAACTTTGGCATATGAGACTTGGTCACATTGGCGTTAAACGCCTTACCCAATTGGTTAGGAATGGTTTGATATCAGATCTTACCATTGAGTCCTATCCAACTTGTGAATCCTGTATTCAGGGTAAGATGACCAAAGCCCCATTTTCTGGTGTTGGACACCGCGCCACAAACTTACTGGAACTCGTACATTCTGATGTATGTGGTCCACTAAGTCAAACTGCTCACAGTGGTTATTCGTACTTTGTTACCTTTACCGATGATTTATCACGGTACGGTTATGTGTATTTGATGCGACATAAATCGGAAACCTTTGAAAAGTTCAAAGAGTTCCGAAATGAAGTAGAAAAACAAACTGGTAAATATATTAAATGCCTTCGATCAGATCGAGGCGGTGAATATATGAGTGGTGAGTTCATGGATTATATGAAGGAGAATGGGATTCTCGCTCAATATACTCCTCCAGGTACACCACAGCACAATGGTGTATCTGAAAGGAGAAATCGGACTTTATTGGATATGGTCCGATCGATGTTGAGTTTCACAGATTTGCCCTATTACTTATGGGGCTACTGTCTCTTAACAGCCGCACATCTTTTGAATAAGATTCCTTCAAAGGCTGTTCCTACGACACCGTATCAGATATGGTTCGGTAGGAGACCGAATCTTAATTATATTAAGGTTTGGGGTTGTCCTGCCTATGTCAGGGTAACTCAGCAAAGTAAGCTTTCGCCTCGAGGGCAAAAGTTTAGGTTTGTTGGATATCCCTCGAACACGAGGGGATATCTGTTCTATGATACCGAGCATCGAAATGTGTTCGTAGCTCGCTTCGCAAAATTTCTAGAAGTAGAATTTTTGTCAGAAGGTGGTGATCATAGACAGGTTGAGCTTGATGAAGTCCAACCTGAAAACAACGAACCAACGGAGGAACCTGAAGTTCAAGTAGATGAAGGACCTTCAACACACACACTCCGTAGGTCGGAAAGGGTATCTAGACCTCATGAACGCTTGTATTTGATACAAGAAAAGAGTCTGGATGTTCTCTTAGTTGAAGAGACAGATTCTTTCACTTATAGAGAATCGATGTTAGACATCGACTCCGTGAAATGGCAGAGTGCCATGAAATCCGAGATAGACTCAATGCATGAAAATCAAGTTTGGGACTTGATTCCGCTTCCCGAAGGAATTGTTCATATCGGTTGTAAATGGGTTTACAAGAGGAAGCGCGGGCCTGACGGTAAGGTTGAAACTTACAAGGCCGACTGGTAGCAAAAGGTTACACGCAGCGACCTGGCGTCGACTACGATGAAACTTTTTCGCCGGTAGCAATGCTTAAGTCTATCCGGATTTTGCTTTCTATAGCTGCGTATCATGACTACGAGATTTGGCAAATGGATGTCAAAACGGCTTTTCTAAATGGATTCTTGATGAAGAAATCTATATGGAACAGCCGGAAGGTTTCACATCCAGCGAAACCTCGGGTATGGTATGTAAGCTTAAGAAGTCCATTTATGGACTTAAACAAGCTTCACGAAGTTGGAATCTTCGATTCGATGAGATTATTAGATCGTCTGGTTTTCTCAAGAATTCGGAAGAATCCTGTGTGTATCAGAAGGCCAGTGGGAGCATGGTCATATTTTTAGTCCTATATGTTGATGACATCCTAATCATTGGGAATGATTTAGGTATGTTGCAAAGCGTGAAAGCGTACCTCTGTAAGAATTTCTCCATGAAGGACCTGGGAGAAGCTTCCTATGTTTTAGGGATAAAACTCTATAGAGATAGACAAAGGAGGCTGATTGGGTTATCCCAATCAACGTACGTAGATAAGATCTTGGAACGGTATAGCTTTGGTAACTGTAAGACAGCAAACATACCGTTCAGACATGGGATTCATCTTTCCAAAAAGATGTGTCCACAAACAGAAGATGAGAAGGTTAGAATGTCTAACCAACCTTATGCTTCGTGTTTGGGTAGCATAATGTATGCCATGTTATGTACGAGGCCTGATATCAGTTTCGCTGTTAGCGTAACTAGTCGATATCAGTCCAATCCAGGTAATGACCATTGGATGGCCATTAAACATATCCTAAAGTATCTTAAAGGTACTAAGGATAAGTTGATTATATATGGAGGAAACGAACTGCAGGTTAATGGGTATACAGACTCCGATTTCCAATCGGATCCCGATGATAGAAAGTCTACATCTGGATTTGTCTTTACCCTTAACGGAGGTGCAGTTGTTGGAAGAGTTCCAAACAGGGATCGACAGCTGATTCCACCACTGAGGCGGAATATATTGCAGCTTCTGAAGCTGCAAAAGAGGCTGTGTGGATAAAGAACTTTATCACAGAATTGGGAGTTGTCCCAAGTATCGAGAATGCGATTCCGTTATACTGTGATAATACTGGAGCCATTGCGCAAGCAAAGGAACCGAGGGCGCATCAGAAGTCGAAGCATGTGGAACGCAAGTACCACATCATTCGAGAGATCGTGTCGCGAAGGGATATTGTCGTGTGTAAGGTACCGAGTGAAGATAATGTAGCAGACCCGCTGACGAAGGCCATACCTCCGAAGTTGTTTGATAAACACGTGGAGTCGATGGGTATTAGATACAATCGATATTGGCACTAGAGCAAGTGGGAGATTTTGTTGGGGTTGGTGCTCAGAGCGCCAATTCCCGGTTGTATTTCTGTTAAATACTTCTGTAAAACATTATTATTATGAATAATATATGCAGTTTTTATAATATAATCTATATTTTATATGGTAAAGACGTAATGACCCGAGAATGATTAGTCATGATACAGTTGCAAAAGCGTCGCAACGGACATTGAGTAGTATCATGACGTTGTCATTCTCAGACAGTTCCTGGTCAAGGTTTACACTACTTGGTCAGTATAGTAAACCCGTTGAGACCGGTACATGTCGTATACTGGAATATATGATTCCAATGGTTTCTCAATGAACCATTAGTCTTGGAGACTAGTATAGACGTGTAGGTGTTTATAGCGGATAAACACTGAAAGACTCACCGAAGATTCTTAATGGATGGTACACCAGCGTCAATAAGAATCTTCTTGGGTTGAGTAGCACTTGTGATTCTTAGACTTGAGATGCCATTGTGGGCACATGAGACATCTTCTACACTTAGACGGCAGTCACGTCACCGATCTATTTAGATCAGACCTCCGCCTGTTCGTTGGGTGTAGACAGATCCTCAGGGTGTCCTATGTGTATCAAGATAAGATCCGTCAGTTCTGTGTATCAGAGCATAGGTAGTCCATATGATTAGCAATCAGATAAAACCATGGGCCCGTGGTAAAGTTTAGAAGCTAGTTCTAAACATTCTTTTTGAGATTGCTAATAGAATAGTCGACTGGATAGTCCCGATAGAGATTTGACGTTTACATCTATATCTCTGGGATTTATCCGGATACCTGTGACGGAGGAATTATACATTTGCGATGACCTCGACCTGTATGGTTCAGCGAGATTATCCGTGATCGTCATAATCTACGGGTGGATAGATTATGGACATGAAATTTGATTTCGTGACGGATATACCTGAACCTAGAGAGTCTCAATAATGAAACATACTCGTAGAGCACTAGAGCAACATTAATAAATAATATTGATTATTTACAAAGTCGTTTAATGGTTAAACGCAAGATACATGCTAAAGGACCCGATAGTCATTTACGTAATTATTGTGTATTTATATTTAATACTTGATTAATTTAAATACACATTAATTAATAGTCAAAATGAGTTGTTTGACTTTTATCCTAAATGAATATATGTTTTTAATATTTAATGTAAATATTATACATATATTTATATTTGTATTTGATTAATTAATTAATTATTTAATTGTTAAATGATTAAATTAATTAAAATATAAATATCTTACATTAGGATATTATGAGTAAATGATATTAGTTGCCTTTGTTGACTTTAGTTAAAAATATGTAATAAAGTGTTTTTTGAGATATTAATAAAGTTAACAAATTCACTTGAAATGTAATTGAAATTAATTTTCCGTTTTTGTCTAAGGTAATTTCGGCCATAGACCAAATGAACAAGTATAAATTGATTTTCATTTCATTTAACATTTTAACCTAATACACATTTCACAAAAGCAAAACACCATTGAAGGAACTTAAAGAAAGCTTGAGAAAGAAAGAAATCCAAAGGAAGCTTGATTTTAGTAAGTTTTTCAACTTACTATTAGTAAGGAAATGTTCCTTAGGATCTAGGCTTCAATATATGATATATTTAGGTTATTTCTTTCTTTGTTCTTTGTGGTTTTTGTTGATGGAAGCTTTGGTGAAATTGTAAAGCATGTATGATGATGGAAGTTTGTAACTAGTGTAGTTGTAAACATTCTTTCAAGGTTTATGAAACCATGTTGCTAATCTAGAGTTATTGACCCACTCTTAAATGACCTAGATTTGATCTTGAGTTGTTTCATTGTGTTGAGACTTGGATTGGATGGAAGAATGATGATTGAAGTAATTGATTTAATGTATTTGGTCTAATTTGTCCAATTTGAGGAAATTGATAAATTAGGGTATTTAACTAATTCCAAATTTGGGGGTTTTCATATATGTTGAGTATTTGGGTGTGTATATGATGCATGCAAAGTTTCATGTTGATTGGATTTCATTTGGATGAGTTTTGAAGCATGAAATGACCAAATGGTCAATTTAGGCACCTGTGGTGCATTCGGCTTGGCATCAATAATTGGGGATTTTGGTTGCTTTGGTGTTTTGATGTTTTGAACATCATAAGTTCATCTTAGAAATGATTTAGAATCATTCAAAATTGATTGGATCAATTTCGGACTAAAACGGACAAAATACAAAGCAAGGGTATTTCGGTAATTTCACCTAAAAATGTTTTATTGAATTTATTTTCATAATTTGATTATTGGAATGTTAAATAAATATGTTTATTTAATTAATCCGAGAAAAAGTTTTGAAATCTGAAAATCGGATTTTCACCGCTTCCGCTGCGTTACCGGACTCACCCCCTAAATAACTCCTTCAGTTCCCTTGCGGCATATCCCCGCAATCATAAACCAATTTCTGAGCATTACTAACACGCGAAAAACCACATAATGATCTATCAAACAGTTATAATTAACCAAAGAGGGCACAAATTCAAACTTAACATTATATAACGGCCGATTTTGATCAAACAGTAAATAAATTAACCAAAGATGATGATGATTTTGAAGACGAACAGCAGCATTTGCTGCTGTTCTTGCCCAGAACAGCAGCAATTTGTCAAAGAAAATACTTTTTCCTGTCCAATTCAACTCTTCAGGTAACCGTTTTCGATTTTTTTAACTCTATTATTAGGATGTTTACCTGGTGTGTTGTGCTGCTTTGAGATGTTGATGTTGGCAAAGTATGTCAAATGCAGACAATCGACTGGGCTTACTCTGAGGTTCATGTTGCCCGTTAAATAATTCACTCCTCCGCCAAGGATGACTCGACTCAAGAAATCTCTGTGCCCGTGTATCCGATTTTATTCCGTAATCGTTGCGAAGGTGTATGATCCGCACAAACTGGACATGCCATGTATCCCTTAATGCTCCATCCAGATAATAAACATAGGCTGGAAAATCATTAATGGTCCATAATAATGCGGCATGCATCTGAAATACTGCTCTGAAGCTGCATCATAGGTATGCACACCCATATTCCATAATGTTTGTAACTCCTCGATCAATGGTCTCAAGTAAATATTTATATCTTTACCAGGTGAACGTGGACCAGGGATAAGCAATGACATAAACATGAACGGATCCTTCATACATTTCCATGGAGGTAAGTTATATGGAATGACAATAACGGGTCAGATGCTATAAGAGTTGTACATATTCCCAAATGGATTAAAACCATCAGAGGCAAGACCTAACCTGACATTACGGGGGTCCTCAGCGAAACGGGGGTACATGTCATCAAATTCCTTCCATTCGGTTCCGTCCGCAGGATGTCTAAGTATGCCATCCGCACCGATCCTCTTTTCATGATGCCACATCATATCAGTCGCTGTGTGTCGTGACATGAACAATCTCTGCAGCCTGGGCGTTAAAGGGAAATATCGCAATATCTTTTGAGGCACTTTCTTCCTCATACCACGGACTTTGTACCGACTTTCACCACATATCGGACAATGTTCAAGTGATTCATACTCGGCACGAAATAATACACAATCAAACTTACAAGCATGAATGGATTCATACCCCATTCCCAGATCACGCAACATTTTCTTTGCCTCGTAGTACGACTTAGGCAATTCGCTTCCAACCGGTAACATTTGGGCCAGTAACTCTAACATCATATCGATACTTTTGTTGGTCATTCTATTGATCACTTTAATGTGTAATAATTTCACAACGAAATTCAAGATCGACATTCCAGCACCTTCGAATGGAATTTTTTTTGCCTCATCAAGTAGTTCACTAAATAAATTTTGATCATTTCCACTTAACACTGGCATGTCGCCACTAACACTATGACCAAGTTGTGGACCTTGTAAGTCATGCAAAATATCGGCGATCTCATCGTTTGCAGGTTGATTGTAACTACTGCTCCCTTCGCCGACATCAAAAAACCGTGACTGAGAATGATACTGCTCACCGTGATAAATCCACGTACGGTAAGTTGGTGATATTCCTGGCATATATAAATGATTATGAACTTCATCTAACCGCTTCCTTTTCCTATTCAAACAATTTGCACATGGACAACGAACACGACCTTCTGCATCAATGTGTTGCTTTGCGACTTCCATAAACTCAGACACTCCATTACGATATTCAACACTCAATCTATCCAGAGAGCTCATCCAATTTCTATCCATTTCAGCAGAATACCTAAATATAATAATATAATTATTAGATATCATTTTACAGTAATCAACATTACTAATTCAGTAATACTTAATTTAAGCATATATATATTATATATATATATATATATTTGGTTGATAAATTAAATAGTTTACAAAAAAATTATATTTTATTAATTAATATACTTACTCTACATATATGAATCATAAATCAATAACAAACACATATAAACAACATATAAACAACATATATAATCATAAAAATTGAAAATAATAAAGAAATATGAAAGAAGAGTACCTTATCGGAAATTGATTACAATTTTATTGAAAATTTTTAGGAGAGATGTGAGGCTGTAGAGGAGAAATTCTCAGATTTCAGAGGATGAAAATGAAGAGAATGAGAGAAAAAACAGAGGGGGAGAAGGGTTGGTGACCATCTGCATTTTAATCTATCTTTAGCGTCGAATTGAGTATTCGACGCTAATTGTTGTCGTTTTTAGCGTCGAAACCGTTTTTTCGATGCTAAATGTTGCCGTTTTTAGCGTCGAAACCGTTTTTTCGACGCTAAATATAAAAAATTAGCGTCGGATTTAATTTAGACGCGAAAGAATCAAGGATCTGTCGGTGGAAGCTTCATAACTCTTTAGCGTCGAAAATTTGTTCGACGCTATTAAAAGTATTTTTTGGCGTCGAATATTCAAATTCGACGCTAATTGTATACGTTTTTTAGCGTCGAAACCGTTTTTTCGACGCTAAATATCAAAAAGGTAGCGTCGAATTAATTTAGACGTGAAAGAATCAAGGACCTGTGGTGGAAGCTTCATAACTCTTTAGCGTCGAAAATATTTGCGACGCTAAAAGTATTATTTTGGGCGTCGAATATTCAAATTCGACTCTAATTGTTGCCGTTTTTAGCGTCGAAACAGTTTTTTCGACGCTAAACATAAAAAATTTAGCGTCGAATTTAATTTAGACGCGAAAGAGTCAAGGATTTGTCGGTGGAAACTTCATACACCTTTAGCGACGATATATGTTCGACGCTAAAATTATATTTTTGGCGTCGACTCCGTTTTTCGACGCTAAAAGTGTAATATTTGGCGCCAAAAATTATTGCAATAATATAATTATTCAGTGTCGAATATTATTCGACGCTAAAGTTCTATTTTTAGCGTCGAAATATAGTTTCGACGCTAAAATATTAATATTCTGCGTCGAAATTTTATTCCGTCGCTAAAAATATGACATTTAGCGTCGACAATGATATTCGACGCTAAAACTAACTTTTAGCGTCGCATAATGTTTCGACGCTAAATATTTGGACGCTAAAAGCCATAATTCTTGTAGTGAATTAGTGAATTAAGGTCTCACATTCACTCTCCTATGATAGCTTACTCAATAAGCTGCCTTTATTTTTCATATATAAATCTTCTCTCTATTCTCCAATTATTGACTTCAATTATCTAATGAAATGTTCATTCACATGAACAACAGTAGCCATCATATCATCATTATTTTGATGATATAAAAGGAGGCCTTAAGAGATTGTAAATGAGAGATATCTTGCATTCACGAGAGAGAAGGTTGAAGCATAAAGAAAAAAATATAAGGCTTTATAAAGCAAAGGCATAAGGAAGCTAGAGTAACATTCTCATCATCAAGAAGAGAAGAGCATATAGTGATCTCCTTAGTGTAAATTGTCAACAGAGCTGTCAAAATTTTCCGATGCATTTATGGATTCTAAATCAGGTACGCTTTCTGAATCATCCGATTAATTCTTTAATTTGTATTCTAAACTCTTGTGATAAATGTCTTGTTGCAAAATAAATCGTAACAACTATATCACTAGCACTCTCATCAAACTGTTCTTTCTATGAATTATCTGTTTTTCTATAAAAAAAAATGATGAAATTGATTTGAGTTAAAAGGCTGCCGACATCTTCTTAAAGAAGCTGTCAGGAGCGTGCGATTCACGCGCGCGCAAGCCCCAGTGCGCACGTGTAGTGCACGAGCGCGCATGTCCAAATTTGGCATATTTCATCCCGACACCTAGAAAATAGCATACAGGTCCCTCGCTATTATATTTTGATCCTTGAACTTCATTTTAACTTCAGTTTTATCCCAGAATTCAAAATAAAGTCATAATTATTTAATTATTTATGACAATTTAAGAGATAAATTATTATCTCATCAAGTTTATTTACACATGGGTATAAAAATTGTCATTTGTTAGAGAGAATTAATTGTCTCTCATAAAGAAAATTTCAATACAATTAATTTATTTGTGACACAGAGATAAGAATAAAGAATTAATTTATCTCATAAATATGTCACAATATTCAGGAATGTAATTTTATGGACAATTTAGTCCATTGTCTATAAAGAATAAAATTACATTATTGAGGTTGTTTTTCAAGATAATATAAAGTGTATCCCGATGTGAGAATTGCTTATGAGTTTAGTGAAATTACAGCCACCAAAGTGACATTTTCACAGACTCTTTTAAGTGATGACGGTCTCAAATGATTTAAGGATGTTTCTATTTTTGATGTACAATATTCTGTCCAAAGATGTGGATTTTATGTTAAATTTTAGAAATGTTACATATGAGACATATGGTTGGGAATGGACTAGTCTGAGTGGTTTATTCACCCAAATATGGTAAACTTACGAGGATTGGATAAGTTTTTGAATCGTCTTATATGAAGAATTTTTAATTACATAGTGTATATTATGCCCAAAGGTGTATATACAGTGATATGCTAAAATTCTTGGTATAATACTCTTTTATGACTTAGAGTATTATTTATTAATTTGTGTCATACTTAAACTAAAGAATTGCATTGTTATTTATTTTTCGGTCACATTTTCATTTAACAACACTGTGACTATAGATGTTAACTGACTCCAATTTTAAAGTGTGGAAGAGAGATGTGCAGTTGGCTATGGAATTAGCATATATTGATCTTGCTATGACTACTCCTAAGCCATATGATATTAATAGTTCCAGTACTGATATGAATAAGCAACTGCATATAGTATGACATAAGTCAAATCGCATGTGCTATTTGACTATAAAGAGATTCATTCATGAGCATTCGCTAAGTGGTTTTCCAGAAACTGTAGGGGGTGTGCTCAGAGCGCCAATTCCCGGTTGTATTTTGTTAAATACTTCTGTAAAACATTATTATTAGTAATAATATATGCAGTTTCTATAATATAATCTATTCTTTTGTATGGTAAAGATGTAATGACCCTAGAATGATTAGTCATGATACTGTTGCAAAAGCGTCGCAACGGACATTGAGTCGTATCATGACGTTGTCATTCTCAGACTGTTCCTGGTCAAGGTTTACACTACTTGGTCAGTATAGTAAACCCGTTGAGACCGGTACATGTCGTATACTGGAATATATGATTCCAATGGTTTCTCAATGAACCATTTGTCTTGGAGACTAGTATAGACGTGTAGGTGTTTTATAGCGGATAAACACTGAACGACTCACCGAAGATTCTTAATGGATGGTACACCAGCGTCAATAAGAATCTTCTTGGGTTGAGTAGCACTTGTGATTCTTAGACTTGAGATGCCATTGTGGGCACATGAGACATCTTCTACACTTAGATGGCAGTCACGTCACCGATCTATTTAGATCAGACCTCCGCCTGTTCGTTGGGTGTAGATAGATCCTCAGGGTGTCCTATGTGTGTCAAGATATGATCCGTCAGTTCTGTGTACCAGAGCATAGGTAGTCCATATGATTAGCAATCAGATAAAACCATGGGCCCGTGGTAAGTTTAGAAGCTAGTTCTAAACATTCTTTTGGAGATTGCTAATAGAATAGTCGACTGGATAGTCCCGATAGAGATTTGACGTTTACATCTATATCTCTGGGATTTATCCGGATATATGTGACGGAGGAATTATACATTTGCGATGACCTCGACCTGTATGGTTTAGCGAGATTATCCGTGATCGTCATAATCTACGGGTGGATAGATTATGTACACGAAATTAGATTTCGTGACGGATATACCTGAACCTAGAGAGTCTCAATAATGAAACATACTCGTTGAGCACTAGAGCAACATAAATAAATAATATTGATTATTTATAAAGTCGTTTAATGGTTAAACGCAAGATACATGCTAAAAGACTAGATAGTCATTTCCTTAATTATTGTGTATTTACATTTAATACTTGATTAATTTAAATACACATTAATTAATAGTCAAAATGAGTTATTTGACTTATTTCCTAAATGAATATATGTTTTTAATATTTAATGTAAATATTATACATATATTTATATATTTGTATTTGATTAATTAATTAATTATTTAATTGTTAAATGATTAAATTAATTAAAATATAAATATCTTATGTTAGGATAATTAAAGTAAATGACATTAGTTGCATTTGTTGACCAAGATAAATATCTAATAAAGTAGTTTAGAAGATATTTATGCAAGTTGATTAATTATAATTGAAATGAAATTGAAATTACAATTTGTTGAATTTGGTCTGCATTTTCGGCCAAGGTGTAATTGTTACACATATAAATTGATTTTCATTTCATTTAACACTTAACCTAATACACTTTATCAAAAAGAAACACCATTGAAGAAAGCTTGAAGAAGTTTGAGAAAGAAAAGAAAAACCAAGGAAAGCTTGATTTTAGTAAGTTTTCTCCAACTTACTATTAGTAAGGAAAATGTTCCTTAGGATCTAGGCTTCCATATATGATATCCTTAGGTTATTTCTTTCTTTATTCTTTATGTTTTTGTTGATGGAAAGTTTGGTGAAGTTGTAGAGCATGTGTAATGAATAAAGTGTTTAACTATTGTAGTAATAAACACTCTTGTAAGGTTTATGAAACCAAGTTGCTATTCTAGAGTTGTTGACCCACTCTTAAATGACCTAGATTTGATCTTGAGTTGTTTCATTGTGTTGAGACTTGAATTGGATGAAGATTGATGATTGAAACATTTGATTTAATGTAATTAGCCTAATTTGTCCAATTTGTGGAAATTGAAAAATTAGGGTTTCTAACTAATTCCAAATTTGGGGGTTTTCATATATGTTGAGCATTGGGTGTGTATATGATGCATGCAAAGTTTCATGTTGATTGGATTTCATTTGGATGAGTTTTGAAGCATGAAATGACCAAATGGTCAACTTGGGCACCATTTGGTGCTCTCGGCTTTGAGAGAGAAAAATGGGGATTTTGGTTGCTTTGGTGTTTTGATGTTTTGAACATCATAAGTTCATCTTAGAAATGATTTAGAATCATTCAAAATTGATTGGATCAATTTCGGACTAAAACGGACAAAAATACAAAGCAAGGGTATTTCGGTAAATTCACTTAAAATTGTTTTATTGAATTTATTTTCATAATTTGATTATTGGAATATTAAATAAAATGTTTATTTATTTATCCGAGAAAAAGTTTTGAAATCTGAAAATCGGATTTTCACCGCTTCCGCTGCGTTACCGGATTCACCCCCTAAATAACCCCTTCAGAAACCACTATAGCAAAAGATTTCCTGACAAATGTATCTGAAAGATACAAAGTCTCAATCAATGCAAAAATTGATACCCTTCTGAAGCAATTATACTCAATGAAGTATAATGGTAATGGAGGTGTTAGGGAGTACATTTTGATGATGGTCCATATTCAAAACAAGCTGAAAAACTTAACATTGTTCTTCTCGATGCTTGCATTGTCCACCAAGTATTGAATACTCGACCTCCAGAGTTTGGTACAATTGTAACTACTTACAATTCGAGGGAAGAACCTTGGAATGTTAATGATTTCATTGCCATATGTGTTGCTGAGAAAGAGAAACACAAGGCATGACATATAGATGCAGCTCTTCTTATTTCTAAGCTTTGCAAGAAAGGTAAGAAATCTAAATTTTCAGCTTTTGGTAATGTTCAGAATTACAATAGAACCTTCGAATGTTAATGATTTCATTGTCATATGTGTTGCTGAGGAAGAGAAACTCAAGACAGGTCATATAGATGCAGCTCTCCTTATTTCTAAGCCTCACAAGAAAAGTAAGAAATCTAAATTTCCAGCTTTTGGTAATGTTCAGAATTACAATAAAACTGGTCAGATAAGTGTTGTGGGTGGTACTAAAGGTGTCTTCAAGAAAGAACTTAAATTTTTCTTCAGTAAAAAGAAAAGGCATAAGAAGTCAGAGTGTTCCAAGTATAAAGTTTGGTTAGAGAAAAATGGGCATGCAGGTAACTCTTTGGTTTTTGTTGTATGTGAATCCAATTATGTTAATGCCACATCCAGTTCTTGGTGGCTTAACAGTGGAGCAACTAATCATGTTTCTTTCACATTTTAGGGATTCATAAACAATAGGAAACCAAATAAGGATGAGTTCAAGCTCATAGTTGGCAATAATGAATTGGTGGATGTACATTATGTTGAAGATGTTTGTTTAAACTATACTCCAATTATGAACTTGTTTTAACAAGTTTTTTTAATGTACCATCTTTTAGAAGAAACTTGATATCAATATCTGTACTTGACAAATAAGGTTATGATTTTGATTTTAATACAGGTTCTGTATCTGTATATTTTAACTCAAATAAAGTTGGTCATTGTGTTCTGTCATACGGATTGTACAATCTCTGCTTAGCATCAAGTCAAGTCTATTCTAATTCATATAATGTTGAACAAGTTGTCAAAAGACCTTAATAAAGGAAAAGTCATTCATGTTTGGCATAAAAAACTTGGCCACATTTCTAGGGAAAGAGTAAAAGGTTAATAAAGTATGATATCCTACCTACTCTTGACTTTAGTGACCTAGAAGCATGTGTTGATTGTTGTAAGGGTAAACTAACCAAAATAAAGAAAAATGAATCCACTCATAGCTACGATCTTTTACAAATTATTCATACAGTCATAAGTGGACCTTATTCACCCATAATTTACAATAATATGTATTATATAACATTCATTGATGATTTTTCCCGAAATGGATATTTTTACTTGATTAAGGAAAAGTCTGAAGCCCTTGATAAATTCAAGATCTTCAAGACTGAAGTTGAGAAACAGTTGGGGAAAATTATCAAGATTGTTAGGTCTGATCGGGGTGGTGAGTATTATAGTAAACATGGGGTCAGCGGGTAAATAAGGGGACCGTTTTCCAGATACTTAGAAAATTACGGGATAGTAAGTAAATTTACTATGTCAGGTAGTCATGAAATGGTGTGGCCGAAAGACGGAATCACATCTTTCAAGAGATGGCAATGAGTATAATGTCTAGAACTAATTTTCCAGACTTCTTTTGGGGTGAGGCAATTAAAACAGCCTTATACATCCTCAAAAAAAGTTCCAAGCAAGTCTGTTTCTATAACTCATTTTGAAATATGGATTGATAGGAAACCTAGCATGAGTCACCTCCGTGTTTGGGGATGTCCTTCATCAGTATGCCTTTATAATCCCACTTTAGGTAAGTTGCAATCCAGATTTACTCGTTACTATTTTATAGGATACCATGTTCATTCTAAAGGCTACAGATTCTACTGTAGAGGAGATTCCAGGATTGTAGAATCACAAACAACTATTTCTTGGAATTTGATGTGGCTGATAAAGATAATCATACAGAAATCTCAAATCAAGGACAACATACTAGAATTGTTCATATACCTATACTCATACAGTCTGAGACATTGGAACCTACACCTACGAGTAATCCAATTATGGAGGAGGAACCTATACAGGTAAATGAGGTTCCTCCATTATAGGATATAGCTGTAGAGGTTCCATTAAGAAGGTCAGCCAGGGTAAGGCAGTCCGTTGTTCCCTCTGATTATGAAGTATATTTAAATGAGATTGATTATGACATAAGCCATTATGCTGATCCAACAACTTTTAAAGAAGCTGTTTCTAGTTCTCAATCTGATCTAGAGTGGAATGCAATGAGAGATGAAATATAATCTATGGGATATAATGGTGTGTGAGAGCTTGTTGAATTACCTAAAGGTTGTAGAAATATTGGCTGTAAATGGGTCTATAAGACCAAAAAATACTCCAAATGGAATATTGAGAGGTTTAAAGCCAGATTAGTTGCCAAAAGATTTATTCAAAGTGGAGGAATTGATTACACTGAAACTTTTTCTCATGTATCTTCTAAAGTTACATTTAGAGTAATCATGGCACTAGTAGCTCATTATGATTTAGAGCTACATCGATGGATGTTAAAACCGTATTCCTAAATGGAGAATTAAGCGAAGAAGTCTATATGGAACAACCTGAAGGATTTCAGAAAGATAGTGAAGATCATCTTGTTTGTAGACTTAAAAAAGTCTATTTATGGTTTGAAACAAGCCTCTCGAAAGTGATACCTAAAGTTTGACAATGTAATCTCTTCTTTATGCTTTGTGGAAAGTAAAGTTGATAAATGCATATATATCAAGATCAGCGGGAGCAAATTTATCTTTCTCATGCTTTATGTAGATGATATTTTGCTTGCATGTAACTATTTAGGAATGTTGCATGAGGTAAAACAGTCATTGTCTAGGCATTTTGATATGAAAGATCTTGAAGAAACATCTTTTGTTCTGGGTATTGAAATCCACAGAGATAGAACCCGAAAGGTATTAGGTCTCTCTCAGAAGGCATACATTGAACGTATACTGAAGAGATTCAGTATGCATGATTGTAAATCTTGGGGTGTGCCAATTGCTAAAAGTGATAAATTAAGCCTGACACATTCACCTGAAAATGAAGATGAGAGAGTCCATGAAGATAGTGTCATACGCTAGTGCAGTAGGAAGCTTGATGTATGCACATGTATGCACTAGACTTGACATTGCATTTGCAGTTGGTGTAGGGGTTTTAGGGGCTGAATCCGGTAACGCAGCGGAAGCGGTGGAAAATCAAATTTTCCGATTTCAAAACTTTTTATCGGATTAATTAAATAAACATATTTATTTAATTATCCAATAATAAAATTATGAAATAAAATTCAAATAAATCATATTTAAGTAAATTTACCAAATTACCCCTGTATTGGTATTTTGTCCATTTTAGTCCGAAATTGATCTAATCAATTTTGAATGATTCTAAATCATTTCTAAGATGAACTTAGCATGTTCAAAACATCAAAACACCAAAAGCACCAAAAATCCCAAATTTCTTCATCAAGGCCGAATGCACTACATTAGTGCCATTTTGTGCACTTTGTCATTTCATGCATCAAAACACATCAAGATGTAATCCAATGAACATGAAACTTTATATGCATCATATACACATCCAAATACACAACATATATGAAAACCCCCAATTTGGAATTGGTCATGAACCCTAATTTTTCAATTTCTTCAAATTGGACAAATTAGACCAAATTGGTTAAATCAATTACTTCAATCATGTTTCTTCCATCCAATCAAAGTCTCAACACAATGAAACAACTCAAGATCAAATCTAGGTCATCTAAGAGTGGGTCAACAACTCTAGATTAGCAACATGGTTTCCAAAACCTTAAAAGAACACTTATAACTACACTAGTCACAAGCTTTCTCCATTATACATGCTCTACACTTTCACCAAACATTTATCCATCAAAAACACAAAGAATAAAGAATAGAAAAACTCAAGAACATCACAAGATTTTGCCCACAACAAGAGGAACAAATTACTCTCTAATGGAAGGTTGGAAATACTTACTATTTTTCCAAGCTTTTCTTGATTTTTCTTTCTTTTCTCTCTAGCATTCTTTGCCTTCCTTTAATGGAGTTTTTGGTTAAAGTGAATTAGGTTATTACAAATGAAATGAAATGAAAACAATTTATACTTAGGACAAAAAATGCCCTTGGCCGAAATTGTGTATACAAATATACCAATTTCAATTTCAATTTCATTCCATTTTAATTTGATCAAGTTGATTAAATATCTAAAAACCACTTTATTAGATATTTATCACTTGGTCAACAAAGGTAACTAAGCCTTAAAAACAAATATCTAAATCTTAAAATATTTATATTTTAATTAATTTAATCATTTAACAATTAAATAATTAATTAATTAATTAAATACAAATATATTAAATATATGTATTATATTTACATTAAATATTAAATACATATATACATTTATGATATTAGTCAAATATCTCAATTTGACTATTAATTAATGTGTATTTAAATTAATCAAGTATTAAATGTAAATACACAATAATTAAGGAAAGACTATCGGGTCCCAAAGCATGTATTTTGCGTTTAACCTTTAAACGACTTTATAAATAATCAATATTATTTATATGTGTTGCTCTAGTGCTCTACGAGTATATTTCATTATTGAGACTTTCTAGATTCAGGTATATCCGTCACGAAATCCAATTTCATGTCCATAATCTATCCACCCGTAGATTATGACGATCACGGATAAACTAGCTGAATCATACATGTCGAGGCCATTGCATACGTATAATCTCTCCGTCACAGGTATCCAGATAATCCCAGAGATATAGATGTAAACGTCAAATCTCTATAGGTATTATCTCGTCGACGTATCTATTAGCAATCTCTAAATAACACTCGGAACTTACTTCCGAGGTATACTGTGGCCACAGATTTAACAGACTGCTAATTATATATGGACTACATATGCTCTGTACACAGAACTGACGGATCCTATCTTGACACACATAGGATATCCTGAGGATCGATCCACACTCAATGAACAGGCGGAGGTCTGATCTAAATAGATCGGTGACGTGACTGCCATCTAAGTGTGGAGGATGTCTCATACATCCACAGTGGTGTCTCAAGTCGAAGGACCACTATGCTACTCAACCCGAGAAGATTCTTATTGACGTTAGTGTACCATCCATTAAGAATCTTCGGTGAGCCGTTCACTGTTTATCCACTATAAACACCTACATGTCTATACGAGTCTCCATAGACTCATGGTTCATTGGGATAAACCATCGGACCAAGTCTCGATATACGACATGTACTGGTCTCAACGGATTTGACTAACCGACCCGTGTTAGCAAATCTTGACCAGGAACTATGTTTGATAATATTCATATAGCAGTGACACTTCCCAATGTCAATTACAAACTAACTTTGTAACTGTGTACTGCATTATATATTATCGGGCCTTTGTTTAATATATACATATCACTAAACCACATTTAGTTCCAATCTAATCGTAATCAGATCGAATACGTATATAAGAACAAGAGGTGCAACCATAAATAAGTAATATTATGGAATAAGGGGATGTTCGTATTCATGAATCAGACATAAATACGGTCCGGATTGGCGCTCTGAGCACCAACCCCAACAGTTGGTGTACTGAGAAGATTTTTATCTAATCCTGGAAAGGAACATTGGACTGCTACCAATAGAGTTTTTAGATATCTTAAGGGGACTAAAGATATCTAAGGAATATTTGACTGCTACCAAGCTATCAGCAGCCCATTTAACTCCAATCAATTTCATCATTTTTTTATTTGTTGGTTGCCGAAAGCAACAATAATGCATTATTATTATTTTTTTTAAATAAGCAAAAGCATTTTTTTTTTGCTTATTAATACATATCCAATATTCAGCTCCCCAATTTCAGATCTAGACTTATTTTCACCAAATTTCAGTATTTCATATATCCCAAAATTCATAGATCCAAATAATAATTAATCCAATAAACCTTATGTGCTTAAAAATTGGATCAATTAATAACAACCATTAACAGATCAAAATAATCATGGATCTAACAAAAATCATCCAGAAAAATTCATCAGATTTTTCTGGACTTTATAAAAATCAATTGATTCTAAGATTGTGTTCCTTCTCTGATACCACATCTTATGATTTATTTTAGCAACAAAATCTTTATCACAAAAGCTTAGAATACAAATAAATGAATTAGTAGGATGATTTAGAGAGCATATCTGATTTAGAATCCATAAATACATCAAAAAATTTTGAGAGATCTGTTGAATGTTTGCACTGAGGAGATCACGCTCCACTCTTCTTGATGGTGAGAAGCTTACTCTTTCTATGCCTTTACTTTATAAAGCCTTATATTTTTTTCTTTATGCTTCAACATTCTCTCTCGTGAATGCAAGATATCTCTCATTTGCATTCTCTTAAGGCCTCCTTTTATATCATCAAAATAATGATGATACGGAGGCTATTGTTGTTCATGTGAATGAACATTTCATTCACGTGAACAACAATTAACTAGATAATTGAAGTCAGTAATTAGGCCAATAATTGGAGAATAGAGATAAGATTTATATCTGAAAAATAAAGGCAGCTTATTGAGTAAGCTATCATAGGAGAGTGATGGAGAGACCTTAGCTCACTAATTTACAGAGTGTAATGGGCTCATCCATCAAAAGCTCATAACATCTCCAAAGCCCGCTCTAATTTCCACACATAAATTAATACAGAGTCCAGCCCACTTTATTACATCAGACAATTGAGCTTCACAGTTTCTATTACAAAACCAATTATTTTAGCACTTTAATAAAACATATATCACAATTAATATAAGCCCACAATAATATTTGTTGACGGCTGATTTTCGTCTCAGGGGCAATATCGGGATAGTGCTCCCGGGACAATCTTCCTTCAATCTTTAATTTGTTTGGTTATGGGGAGACCAAAGGTAAATTTGATAAAAGGTGAGAAAAAACACACAGATTGACAAGAGAGTTTTAACGTGGTTCGGCGGAGCTAATCCAGCCTACATCCACTGGCACAAAACGATAGGGGGTTGTTTTTATTGCCAAAACTGACTCGACCGACCTGTTTTGAGCAAGGTCTGAATGTGGTCGAGTAGTTGAAAGAGTTTTTACAAGTGGTGTTCTTTCTTTTCGTATAAGTTTGCTTTGTATAAAATCCAACCTATACAAATGAATCTATCATCCTTTTATATACTCGGGAAATACACATTGTTCCTTTAATTTTATGACGTTTCCCGCGCGGTCACCGACTGATTGACGGGCTCTCTGCCCCAAGACTGTCTTCGCTGAAAGTAAGCCTACCGCCTGACGGCCTGTCACATCACTCTGCTTTCTCCACTGCCACATGCAAAAGTAATGATGACAGTCTGTAAAGTGCTTTTGAGAAATGACACATTTTGGAGGGAAAATCCAACAACTCTGATCTTGTGTCGGTCTTCAGAAGGGGTCGGCCAAGTGCTCTGCCGAACTTCTCAAATTATTTCTGCCCTGACCCTAAATGTCCGAGCTCATCAGCTGGCTCCAGGGGGTAAGGCCGAACAAAACCGATCTCTATGAAAAATGTGGTCGGCTTCGGCTTGACGTAGTCGGCCTCTGAAATATGTACCAAGTTGCATCCTCTGACTCTTGGTCCTGCTCAAGAAACTGGAGCGATACACATCCTCTGACCCCTGGTCATCCGGATGAGGTGAATTTCCCTCTCTGCCCCTACCGAACTGTGCAAAAGACTTGTCACAAAAAACACCATCAACAATATTAAAATATAATATTCTAACATCCTTTCAACTAAGAAATCTCTAATATTTTGGTCAGTTTTATTCCAATTTCCTGGGTCATCAATGTTGAAAGGAAAAACAAAAAATTCACTTGAATCTACATTTTGAGTATCTTCATTGCCAAATGCCAATTTCATTATCTTCGTCATTCTCTGATGAATTTATCTCTTCGGCATGCCTTTCATTCACTTTCTGATTCAAATCTTCATTCTTATTCTCATTCACAGTTTGACTTACTTCTTCCTTATCATTAAGTTGATCTTCTTCATTATTAATATTGACAGGTTCTGCATCTTCATTATCAATCACATTCGTAACAGAGGTTCTACTATAGTATTTATTAGGTAAAAATGCAAAACTAACCCTCTAACTTTCACGTTTTTTCATTTCAGTCCTCTAACTTTCAGTTTTGTCAATTCAGTCCTCTAATTTTTAATTTTTGTCAATTCAAGGCTCGTTAGGAATTATGGCTTAATATAAATTTACCTTTTTGTTTTATTTTCGTTTGAAAATTTGGAGCTTCTCTCTAAAACAAGCTTCCGCTATCTTTTGTGTTCTTTCACTCTTCCGTTCGTTCAAGACTTCACGTTTTACTCTACTTCACCATTTCAAGTTCTGCTTTGCTTTTGTAATTCACGATAACTCAATAAGTGTAGTGTAAAGTGGTGCTTTGTTTTTAACATTAGGTTGCTGCCTACACAATGAAAATAATCTTTAATGAAGCTTGTGCATGGGCTGTGGGCTTGTTTTGTTTTTGGTATAAAGCAAATAAAACACTTTGGGCTCAGCAAATATAAATATTGGGCTGATAAAATTTGTCAAATATGGTCCCTTTAATGTGGGGCCGAGCCATAGGCACAGGCCTTGTTTACCTATGCCTAGGGCTGGGCCTGTCGTATGCTCATCGACATGTTTATTTATTTACCCGAATATTAAATTAAATTAATCTTTTCTATGTAAATCTGATCCGTTTATTAAATAAATATCAGTATTTACTTAAATTTGATAAGATACAGTAGTAGGACCTAAAGTTATATATAAAGGTAGCCGTAAGAAAAGTGATGTTTTGGATGCTGAAGTAACCAGCAACAAGTAGGCAACTAAACAGCACCCAAACCAACAGCAAACAGCAGCAACAACGAAGATCAATGAAATTGGTGTGCAAATATATAAGCATTGCTGATAAAAAATTAAAAAACAAAAACAAAATTTGCTTCTCTAGAAAGATTTCATGGTGGAAAACAGGGAATATAAAATGTAGTTTAACCTATAAGAATACTAAGTACTTGTAACGATCGAAATTCCGACTAATCGGAATCCCGACTACCGTTATATTATGAGACGAGTCTTACATAATATAAATTATGTTTGAATATTTATACACTCATGAAACGACTTTGGGGATAATCGGTAAATTCCTCGGAATTTCGATACGAAACTATACAAAGTTTCACTTAGGACAGTCCATGGTATTCGGGCCATAACATTCTCATAAGAAATCTAATTTTTATGAATTTTATATCGTCGGAAAGCTTAGACCGAGAGCTATAATTTTCGTGTTGGATATTTTTCTAAATTCGAACCCGAAATGGGTCAAAAATCGCAAGTTCTATGACTGCTACAGTAAATTCGGGATTAGTCTAGATAAAGGTGAGGTGGCACAATACAAACCACTCTTTCCATCACAAAATCAGCCCCACTTTATCTATAAATAGCACACTATTCACTCTCTCCCTCACACATCAAAAACGTGAAGAGTAAAGGGGGATGAAGGGATTTTCTTTTCTCACATCTAGCTTCATTTCAAGAGCATTTTGATCCATCCTAACATGTTTCCAAGCTTATTAAGTTTCCTTTCTCTTTTCCTCTCCTCATTTTTCAGTTTTAAGCTTGAAAAAAGAAAGCCTCATTTCGCATATAGCATACCCTAGCCATGGGAATTGTTAGATTTGACAATAATAAGTTGTTAGCATGTATTTTGATAAGTGTCATGATAGTATTAGCATTGAATAGGTTCATATGTGTATGAATATATTGAGAAAATTATGCTTGAGGATTTAATGATTTTAGATGATAGGTTGTGTTTGGTTGATGAGTTAAGATGGGTTAAAAAGGGCAGAGAGTAAAGGAAAGTACCAGTGGATTCTGTGAAGAAGTGCAGCCTGGACAGACCTCACTGTTTCGGTCATTAAATGGATTCTAGACCTCCGTTTGATACACCGTAAAATTTTACAATAACTAGACATATTAGGGTTCAACATATTTAAAAATCAGAATTTTTTGACTTAATATGAATTTATGCCGAATTTGTACAGATTGGCTACCTTGTAGTTTCATTAGTTTCTGTCCATTCTGAACAGCTTGTATTTATTTGCTTATACCTTGAGTTTTGGAAGTCAAAATCATGATCTGTAAGATTCTAGATAAACTAGATATATAAGAGAGTAATATATCCACAATTCATAATTTATGGACTTAATATGAGACCGGATCGAATTTTTAAAGTCGGGTTATCTGCTGCCCCTGTGCCAGTTTTTCCGGTTGCGTAGCCCCTGAACTTCAGTCAATAATTTGAGTTGTAGGAATCAAAATTACGATCCGTAAAATCCAACATAAAATGGACACATAAGCGAGTATTTTATTAAAATTTCAGCCCCAAATTCAACACCGATTAAGCGCACCAAATTTTCAAAGTCTGTGTGTGGTGCACTGAATTTTCTAGAAAGAGGCCAGAATATGGAGTTTTGTGAAGTAGCTCGTGAGATCCTCGAACGAGCGTAGTAAAAATTTAGACCACCCTAAAATATTAGTAATATAGCGAGGATGGGTTATCATGAATAACTTTTGTTAAGTATGGATATAATTCGCAACCTTGATACTAACGAATTTTGTTAATTCTAGATTATTACCAGGAGATGCGGTTCCGCCACCATCGCAGACATCACCACCAAGTTCCGAATCTGTGAGTGGATGCTTTGTTTTATGTTTTCTTCACTTAAGTTTTAAATTTATTTTCAAGTTTTGAGGTTTTAAATTGATGAAGAATATGCATGATATTTTTATGCTTCCGTCTCAGCGCTTGTTTACTGTTTTTATGATTTCCGAGCTATCTATATGTTTCCGCTGAGATGATCGATCATTGTTATGTTTCCGCCCCGACGCTCGTTGCATGTTTTTATGTTTTTACGACTCATCATATGTTTCCGCCGGGGTGATCATTAGGGTCTCATCCATCTGAAATGGTATGACCCGCTACCTTGTCGACAAGGGATCGTTCGTTCCTCGCTTAGTCTATACGCACAACTTGGGCGTTGAGCGCTTGATATGTTTTTGACGATGCATGCATGAAAAATGATTTACGGATATGTTTTGTATTTTCTCATGTTTTTTTTATTTTAGTATCCACTCACCAGGTCGTTCAAAAGATCCGACTCCCCCACTCTCTGATTTTTTGTTTTGCAGAATTACCCGGAGGACGAGCTCGAGGGGATGAATACTATTGGCAGTCACTAGGGTGTCTGGGTCCAACAGATTGAGTACAGAGTTGCAGTTCAGTCACAGTCTTAGTAGAGTTGCACGCATATACTAGTAATGTAATAAGTTGTTATAATAAATTAATAATTTCTAGTACAAAGTTATAAAGAGAAGTATGTTAAGTTTACTATTATAATTATTAAGTTGCATAACATGTGTTGGTGACTTGGGCTACGGTCCATGTACGAGTTTGCATTTGAGATAGAGTTGTAGAATAAATTAAAGTTAGAAAGTTAGAGTCTCAGGGGATGGATCCGTCTACTAATTTTATAAAGGGTTAAATATGTTATTGTTCTTTGGAAAAGAGAGAGAACTAGAAAATAAAAATAGGTATTTGAGTTATTTTGCATTTAATTATTTATAATTGTACTTTTATTTGATTATAGCAGCCAATAATTATACTCAAATTATTTCAGAGAATGGTGTTTTGTGCCTACTGTTTGAAATTCTGAGTGTGACCAAAATATATGTCAATTTAAAAGGGCATTCTATCATCAATCCACCACATAATTAATCTGGACATCATTTGTTAAGGTTAGCCTTAATTTGTGAATTTTAATTTAAGAATCTTACTTATCAGTTGTACCATGTCTATAGTAACATATATTGATGAAATTGAGTGTTGGTTATGCTTAAGTGACATTTATTGCAACCCTAACTCGAAATTGGTTCATTTCCGAGCAGTGTATATTGATATGTTTATAACTTAAATTCTGAGAACCGAAATCAAGATCCAAAATAGCCACTGAAACTAGACACATAAAGAATAATTTTATCAAAATTTCAGCACAAGATATATTACCAATTAATTACAGTAGAAATTCAAAATTAGCTTTTGTGTAGTGATAGATTATTAAGAATGATCGAAATTTTGGCTTGCATAACCTTGTTTCAAACTCCGTTAAACCTGTAGGAATCTTAAATCTCATATTTTTCCTATTGGGATCTGTTATTCAAGCATACCATATGTACTTATTCATGAGACTTTTTGAATTCTTGTCGTTACAAGCTTTAATGAAAATGTGTATTTGTAAATTCGTCTCGCGAACCACCATCTAGCGTTGCCTGATTTCGCAGCCTTGGATATACTATGAGTGGGTGTTTTATTTTTCTTCAACTTTAATTCAAGAAATAATTGATTGGTTGATAATTGGTTATTTTAGATTCTTGAGATTGATAATTACAGATAATGCTTTTATAGAATTTTCACGATAAAAATTATGATTTATAACGATTATGATGATTTTTATTTTTATTACGAAAGATAATGTGCACATGTGTAGGTACAGGTTTATGGTCTTCCTAAATAACGATACGTAACCGGTAAGGATCTGATATATTATTTGAGGGGACGACGATACATAATGCCTCTAAATACCAGATTTTCTTAGAGATATATAATTTATGATGACAACCGATTTTAATCTGATTCTTATATTTTGTTGTTTTATAATATCCACTCACTGAGTCTTTTTAGGCTCACCCACCCCAGTCTCCAGTTTTGCTTGATTTGATACATAGTGAGCCATTATTGTACTTTGGAGACATAAGTAGGAGATGATACATGCTGCAATCACTCGGGCATGTGGGTCCGTCATGTACTGTGTTAAGTTGTATGCCCAAAAAAAATTATTTATAAGATCTTTTGTAGTGATTTTGGTATCACTGTATGTATCAGACGATATATATGATTTTTTTTTTTTTTTTTTGGGAAACGATGGAAATCCCGCTATCAAACCACCCATTTTGGGCCGCGGCGCAGGTAAAACCACCGGCTATCCCAGGCTCTTATAAAAAGTGCACCCCCGGGATTCGAACCCAGAACCTCAAGGTGAGATCCTGGACCCTATACCACCAAGCCACAGCCCTTGGGACAACGATATATATGATATTAATTTGTTATTGTATACACACACATGTATATTCCTTGTTGAGCATGTCGCCCTTATGCAGTCTTTTGGATGTCCTTTATTATTTATTATTGTATGTTTGTGAGAACATAGTATGCATTTAGACAATTAGATATGGGCTGAGAATGACTATTAATCTGTCACCTATGGGTAATATTTTCGGATTTGAGATATTACATGCTAAAAAATAATTATATACAAAACCACAAAATCATTCAGGCAATAGCTTTGATTACTTACTAAACAACAAAATTTGTATAACACACAAGATCAATTACTTTCTAGAACGAACAAGCTCCTTAATAAGCTTGGTCTCTTTCTCGTGAAAATTTTTCTGTTATGGGCTTAATTCTTTATTTATTTTTTTAACGACAACAAAAAAGATAGATGTATGATATCATATTAACGAACAAGCAATTAGTAACTAATCCAGTTCTATATGTAGTTAGCCTCTTAATAAGTTTCTTTTTATTTTGGTTCTGGTTAAGTCTATGATGGAATAAGTGCAGCAAAATGTAAGCTTTAGGAGTTAAAAACGCTACTCCTGTAGCACTGCAAATTACACCAAAATTCCAACTTTTAAAAGCTTAATAGGCAAAAAAATAAAGAAAAAAAAGAAGAGGGAATTACATATCGACAGAACCCATATTTTCATACACTGTCATTAATTCTTGTTTTGGCTAGAAATAATTAATAAAGGAAATGAAAAGAGTAAGGAAGATAAGTAGAGAAAAGAAAAGAAGGCATGCCTCTTAGAATTCGACGCGTGGCATATCCCATAACTTCAGCCATTTCTCCTGCATATCTAATCAGCAATGGCCGCAAATATAGTCCCCATAATCCCAATACTGCCATTATTATTTCTACTCCTAGCCCCATTTTAATTTAATATTATTGCTGCTGAGATATGTCTTTCTTGCATTTCCTTATTGATCAGCTCTTTCCTCTCTCTGCTTCAATTTGATTCCCAATGAAAGATTATATATATTTTTATGAATTGGCTTTTGGGTTTTGATGCTGCATGATGATGAAAGTGGAGAGAACAATTAGCTGCCGCGCATGTGATTTTTGTAAAACGAACAACAACCAGCCATTCTCAACTAACATTCTTGTGCTTTTGGTGGTTTAATTTGGATTTTACTTCATTAAAAAAAAATAATAATGATGGTTAATTAATTTGGAACACATAACATGGCGCTGACAACTTTACTTGTTCTGCCACCAGCACATTAAGCAAATGAAATTTAATTGATATGCCATATGAATTTTGACATAATTTACCATTGATTTTACTATTTGGTTGACACTCAGATAGGCATGGCAATAAGATCCGGATCCGGCTCGGGTCCGCATGGACCCAGAGGATTCGGATTCGGATTAAAAAATCCGGACTCGAGTCTTAAAAATTTGGACCTAGACGAATCCGGATCCGGACCCGGGTTCGCACGGATCCGGTCCGGATAGACCCGGGTCCGGAAAATAAAATAAAAAATAAATATAATAAATTAAAATATAATGAAAAATACAAAATAATATGCATATATATAAAAAAAATATAATTAAAAAATATAAAAGAATTAAAATAAAACTAATAAAATTGACAAAATCCAAATATAAATATAAGATAATACAATTAAAAATTAAAAAAAAATTAACAAAAATAGTAAACCGGGTATTCGGATCCGGATCAGGTAGACCCGGGTCCGGACCCGGGGTCACGAAATTTCTTCCGGATCCGGATTTTGCTATCCCTACACTCAGAGGCAGTCTTTACGCCCTACAAAATTGAGATAATAATGGGTGAAGAGGGGGCCAAAATTTATCAATCTTGATCCCATTTTAATTATGAAATCGGGATGAAAAATAATTTTAATTCTTTTGATTTTTGAATCGGGAAGAAAAATTATCCTCAATCCCGAATTGATCAATTCAGGATCCCGAATCTTGAATGAGATTTGGGACAAAAAATCATCTATTTTATTAGAGACGAAAAACCATCACGAATCTCACACTAAATGGTAGATAATCTTGAATCTCATATATTATGAGATGTTAATCTTGATAAGAATATAATATCTTAAATCTTGATCAGAAATCTGGATTTTCTGTCATCACGAATCTCACACCAAATAATAGATAACCTCGAATCTCATATGTAATGAGATCTTAAATCTTAATCAGAAATCTGGATTTCTGCCATCCCTATTCGAAATGATCGTTTTTTTATTTGTCTGAGCTATTTAATTACTTTGAATATTTAATACTTGAATCATCATCGTTTTTATTTGACAATACTGAGGTATTTTTTTTTTAATAATCTACATCCATACATGTAATTATTGACAGTTCAAATTTAATTATATTTAAATTTTTATCTAATAATTATCAATTATAATCTATTTATCTATTTCTATTATAATATAGAGATATTTTAAGTTCTCATATTCATCTTCACACAACTCAGTTCACTCCTAGGAAAAATTCAATCAATGCTGACATGACGGTTGAGAAGCTGATGAGTCTAGTGATTTGGATATAATATCGTGTGATAATTATAGTCTATCAATTCTAAATCAGTAATAAATAGGAGGTAATTTGAAGAAGCGTTGTGAGTGGAACTGTGGAAAGCTGAAACATGCATATAAATGGGAAATTCTACAAACCAGCTGAGGATAAGTGGATTTAGGAAAAATCGAGCTAAAATAGATTTATCCTTGGAGGGAACCTTAGAGGTGGATAAAATAATTGAAACTGAATCGAATTGAATTGAAAATATTGGTTTGGTTCAGTTTTTTTAATTTATATTCAGTTTATATTTAAGTTAAATTGATTAGTTTGATTCGAATTGTAAACCGGATTCGTGAACCGATCGGTTTAAAAAATCTCTCTGAGATAAGAATGGCTAATTCAAAATTGAAATCAAGATATCTCTTGCAATAATTTTAGATTGTATGATAAGCTTTTATCAATTTGAGATCTAAAAGAGTGGGCTTTTATTTGTCTTTTCTTTGACTTATTTTACAATACTGAATAAGGATTGAATATTTGCATTTCTTTCTTCATCTAACAAATATCATACATTGGTCTTTCTGTTGTAAGACTGGGAATCTTCTTTTCACAATCATGGCATATTGTTACCTTGACAAGTTTGGGCTCTTTTGTGATGCAATTGCAGCTGAAATTTGAAGCGTGGTTTCTGACTGTATTTTTGAGATACATTTAGGTGTTTTTGTATATGCAGTATCTTAGGTAGCCTCAAGTTGAGAACTGAGACTTTTAAATGTAAGTGAATGACAATATGAAGTATTTGTTGAGGAAATGGTGTTATTAAATGAAATCAAACATGCATCAACAATCAATAAAATCAGAACAGAAACATTCCAATATTATACATAAACCCTAAAACTTAGAAAATAAACAAAAACCTGGAAAATGAAGAAAACTTATGAAAAATTGTGGTCCAAGTCGAGTTGTCTCTATCCTTAAGAACTTATTAGCCCCGTCTTGGTGCTCTACGGATTTTGTGGCTAACGTCCTCCCATGATAACTTGGATTCCTCTTATTCAATCGACACTCCTTAACAAGATCTCGAACTAGGACAATTGTAGAATCTCTCTCTTGACTCCTAAACACAAAGATGTAACACAATACTTATGCATTTTCTTCTGGATGTTTAGAATGAACTTGAAGGCCCCTTAAATAGACATGGAAGGGTGCCTTAAAGGCACCTTTTGGTTTGAGGTGTAACCCTCCTAAGGGTTATACCCCTTCCATGCACCATTTGGAGCCTAAGAGTGTGTTATTCTAATTTGGAGGACATGTCCTAACATGTTGGTACCATTCCCATAGGGCACCACCCAATGGACACTTATGTGCGTTATGGAAGCTTAACGACATAGTTCTCATATATTTAAGTATTAGATACTTATGCAAGTGTGATATGAGGTTCTGTTAGCCGTTGGACCGGGAACAGCTTCGCTTTGGATAGACCCCTCGGAGTCCCATTGGTAGTATGACTATGCGTCTATGGGAATCCGAATCAGGGTAGGTATATGTGGTCTTAACCTGAGACTTGCATCGCTAATACTTACGACAATCAGTATACTTTGGTTTTGTTCGTCCGAAGGTTTAACAGGTTCTATGTACGCCTCTTCTGGGTATACCGAGAATCGTAGTGTATTGGGTGTGATGTCAAGATGGAAGTATCACTTCAGTCATATGGATATGATGATCACGTAGGGATACATAACTAGTAGTCTTAAATGCTGCAGCTATCGGGATAATATGACTAGGTCATGATTATCCGATTACAGAGACAAGTTGCTAGTGATCCGATATATGCTTCGTACGGGGCATACACAATTCCAGCCCTAGGCCTAACATGTGACATCCGATACTAGATCGTATTACGCAATACATTGTATACTACGCCTGATACAGATTATATATTCTTCGTTGAATATTTCTGGAGAATTGGGTAGGCACGGTGCTTTGCTAGAAGCCAACCATGTCTTGTAAATCGGTAAGAACGTGGTACCGGGTACGCACTTGTTCGGATAGTCCGATGACCGTATTTACTGCCAACATATCCAGGGATCTCTTGGATCGCTTCCCAAAGATTCACCGATGACATTTGACTCGAACAGAATTAATCTGGGATTAATTATGAGAAAGAAAATTAATCTGGGATTAATTACGTCAAGAATTAATCTGAGAATAATTCGTGTAGAAGAGAGAACGCAATTAATTTGGAATTAATCGGCAAAATAAATTTAATAGTTAAATTGGACTTTACTATTTAATTTATTTAATTTGGGCTAAAATAATATATTAGATATATTAATTGAAATTGGATTTCAATGCAGAATTGAAATTTGATTTTAATTCAAGCGAACGAATTAATTTGGAATTAATTCACAAGCGACTTTCGTAATAATTTTGCTAGGCATTATTATTTAATTAAATTGGATTTAATTACGTCGCGACGGAAAATTCATTTAGTCGAATTAAATGAACCCGAGCCCAAAGTATGTTATGTAAGCCAACTTGAATTTTGAATTCAAAGTGGTGGGACCCACAACTTACATCAAGTGTTTGACATGTGATGCAAGTGTTGGCAAGCATTTAAAAGACATTTTTTTTATGTCAACTCACAACACACACAACCTTTTGTAACAAGTTTTGGAAACTTAAAACACTATTCATTATCTCCATTTTCTCTCCAAAACCGTGAGCTTCATGCTTCCTAGGGAAGAAATTTTGCTTCACAAATTGATCAAAGCTAGCACTTTGGGAGTCTTTGAAGTTGATAAGGAAACTCACCCTTGAGTTTAGAACTCAACGATTTAGCTTGGAGCTTCTACATCCATGAAAGTTTCGAACTTCTCTACCAATCAATGTAAGTCCTCAACAACTTATTTTTGATTTTATTCACACTAGAATCACGCTTAGAGATCCCGTGACATGTCTAGGACACTAACATAATCATCTAGTATATATAAAAAATAATTCTCAGATGTGGCATTTTTATTTTATAAAATGAGAAATACCCTCATTAGAGAATGACATTTTACTTTTAGGTGGTGTTTGTGTTGGTTTCATGTGTGTCGGCAACTTCCGTAACAAAATAAGTTCAATTGAGTTTTAATGAGTCTTAAAGATCTCAAAGCAATTGGACTAGTATTTTGAAGACTTTGCATTAAGATATCAGAAGCTCGTCTGTACTGGGTTCGTTATTATGTTCGAACGAGGTTCATTAGTGTCCCATTTGTGCTAACGTTCAAACGAAATTGGACAGAGGCTTCATGTGCATGGTGCTTTCTAAATCCCGTGTGAATGAAATCTTCTAGAGAGTTCCTGTTGGTCACGGGTTCGTCAGGCCGTTCAAATGGATTTAGGGAACATTGCGCGTTCGTCACGCGTGCGTTGGGCGTTCGAACGAGACTATAGGATTTTTATTTTTTTGGATGCATTTTCAAGACTTTTCAAGACTAGGAAAACCCTATCTATTTAAACAAAGCCTTAGCCACTTTACCTAAGGTGAGAAACAGATTATTCAGAGCCCTAATATCTTTTGTTTCCTCCATATCGTGAAATTATCTTGAAGCCTTAATTGATTCCGTTGTCTTCTTTCTTTTGGTGAGATTGTTCTTTGATAAACTATCAACACAAAACACAACTCTTATCTAATACCCTAATCCTTCAAAGTTCTAAGGAGGTGATTGGTAGTCAGAGTTCCGGCGTCACGAGTTCGCAGATTGGATTCACTTAGAGACTTTAGAGGTTCTGAAGAAGGTTGCTTAGTGCAGACTCAGAGAGTTCTTCGAGTTATTACAATCTAGAGGTATTTGAGTAGGCAAAGTTGTTGTCATAGGTCTTATACCATCGCTGTAAGTTTTTTTTGTTATAGTGAATTTGGATGGTAACCTATACTCGGAGTGGTTTTTTACTCTGTAAGAGTTTTCCACTCAGTCAACAAATCTTTGTGTTGATTGCTTATTTACTTTATGCTCTTTACTTATTGCTTTGATTGAGTTAGTGGAAATTGATTAGATTTAGGGTGTTTGGACTTAGCAATACAAACTCTACTCTAACTTGTCTTAGATAGAGTTGGTTTATAATTCCGCATAAGGCCAAAACCTTATTAATACGAATTTTTAGTTTGGTTGGAAGGAGTTGAGAGGAAATGAGAGTAGAGGGGAGGAAATGCGATGAGAATTCAATTTCATTATTTGGTTTGTGTTTGGAATTAGAAGGGAAAAAGATTAGATAATTCTTTTAGACAGATTTATCCTTTTTATACTAAACTATGAATATTTATTAGTACATTTACATTAAAAAAAATGAAATTATAAAATAATTAATCCAAAAAGAAATAAATTATTTTGTAATAAAATTATAATTTTATTTATTCAATATTATTTTATAATTAATTAAAAATTATTTTCTTTTAAATTGGATAATTAATCTGGGTCCACTCCCTAACTTTTTATGTCGATTTATTTTAAATTATTGTAAAATTTTGCAACAAATATTGAATATAGGTCATCCCACTCACGTTAAACATTAAAACAAAAAATTGTAGAGTGAGTCCAAATTAAAATGAATCCCATGCCTCGGCAACGATATTTTTATATTGCTGTTTGTAAGAAACTCTCTAATATTTATAGGATGTTGTATTTACGAGACATATCGCTTATCATGTGTCATATAGAAGATGCACAAATTAAAGATACATGTCCTCTAAGAATGATAGAATATAACTCCTAAGTTCAAAGAGCATCATAAAGAGGTATAACATTTAGAATGATTATATCCTTAAACTAAATGACGCCTACAAAGATAACATATCTATAAATAGACCCCATTAAATTCTCATTAATTCTATCATTTTTCACATTTGTCTACATACATAAATTAGAGAGTCTAACCAATGAAAAAAAAAAGAGTTTCTACAATTTTAAAGTCTGTAGATCTTAATTCAAGGAATATCCGTTTTGATCAAGAAGCAACCAAGTATCTTGGGAGAACGTTAGCCAAGAGATCCGTAAGTGCACCGAGGTGAGACTAATAAATTCTTAAGGACATTTTGAAATTTTCATTTTCTATAAAAATATTTCACAAGTTTTTCTTAAGACTTTAAGTTTTTATCTTGATTTGTGGTTTACATGTTTTTGCTTAAATTATACATGTTAAAAGTAATAAATAACACATCCCGTAAACACTGTTGAAATTAAAAAGTAAGAATTTAAAGGATAAAATGATAAAATCACTTGTTAAAGAAAGAAGAATCCAATTTCCTCCCTCACACCAAAGGAAACTGAATTCCTTAGTTTATGGGAATTCAATTTCCATGGCAATTCAATTCTTTCCTCTCCCCTCCCACATTCTCTCATATGAAGAGAACATGACCAGAGTTCCTAACTTTTATCAATATACTATTTACCTCTGACATCAAAACTTTCTCTGAAAAGATTATCCCGGCCACAAAATGTTGTATAATATATTTTGTATAATATATCATCTAATCATAATCACGTCATATGACACTGAAACACAGTCAAATAAGTGGGTATCTAATAGTTACGAAAAAAAGGATAATTGTCTTCAAATCACTCGCAATGTGTGTATTTCAACCAATCATGAACTCAGATTCTGTGTTTATAACATTTTACATCGGTTCTCCATTAATTTTCAGAATCGACCTAGGATCCAATAATTATGATAATTGATTTCCCTATGCAAGTCACTATGGTTTCTAAAATCATACCAGACAAGTCGATTGAACCGGTCGAATCAAGAATCGATCATTAATCCGATCCGATTGAATCTTAAAAATCGGGGTAGAAACAACGATAATATCCTGTCAAAGTTAGTAAAAAATAGGTTAAAATTGGTTCCTAACCAAAAAAAAATAAAACAAAAAATTAAAAATATTTTTTTATAATTTTTAATTAATTAAAATTATTTATGATATCATTCGATTTTGTATGTTCAATCGATCAAACTAATGACCTATTAAACCTTTTAAATTATCGGTTCAATCACATCCGGCTTTTAAAATACTACCGGTCACTAATTAATTACCCCAAACACATGGAAACAACTTAGGTATTACTTTTTTGACATTACACACTTTACCTGCTCATCAATGCAATAGTAGAAAATAGTTTTGTTATTAATATCAGGCACTCTTTGCATGAATGAACATAGCAGCAGATTCCAAAATCTAGAAACCAATCCATCAAAAGAGTCTTAGGGCTAAACAAAAGGGATATATGGCCTTAAAAATTTTCATCTCTCCAGCATGAACCAATAAAGAAGCTATATATTTAATTGCTGCCTATATGATATACACTCACGCCAAGAATGTGCATCAGTTAATAAGAGTCTCTAGGGAATAAAGAATATTTGTGTTCGAGATCAGATTATGTGTTGCTGGGTTGGTACAGACATGGAGATCCCGGTGGCTGATGACATAGAAGCTCAAACTCAGATAGAAGATGAATTAGAAGCCCCAGATATTTTCAAGACGGCCAAGCATCCTGTTACTCTGAAGGTATATATCAAGAATATGAATTTGGATTTGATGTCTCTTTTATTTATTATTATTCATTCTTCTATACATTTTAAAAAAAAAAAAAAAATTATTCATACATTTGAGTGGTATCTAGGTTTCAATGGTGGGGAAATTCGTAATTGAAAATGAGTGTATTTTTAATTTATTTGGCCCTCCAATCAAAAGAATCGTTTTTGGGTAATTCAATCCAAGATAGGAAAGCGCCTTTAATTTAAAATGCACCTAGAGTTGTAAATTGTGCTGTCTTACTATAGCCCTGCCCGAAAAAATTTAGATTTGTTCGAGTTTTGAACATGTTGGGCTCTTAGATTGACTAATTGTTAAAAGGGAGATAATATAATTAATTCGTGAATTGTCATAATCATTTAGCGTCGAACATAATATCAACGCAAAAGGTATGACCTTTAATATCGAAATAATTTTCGACGTTTAATGTCAAATCTTTTGCGTCGAATAAAATTTTTGACGTTAGAGATGTTTTACTTGCATCAAAATAATTTTCGACGCAATTGAACTAGTCTTTTAGCGTCGTATATTGATTTTCAATTCAAAAATTTATCTTTAACGTCGAATAAATTTTCGATGCTAAAAGTAATATTTTTTTTATAGTGTCGTATGTTGTGCGTTTTCATAAAATGACATGTTTTTCTTAAGTCCAAGAAAACAAATCGATTTATATGTTATGCGATTTCATAAAATGATATGTTTTTCTTAAGTGCAAGAACCAGCTCAAGCGATACATATTATGTCAACTATTACATCATTTGATGGTAGAGCTCTCAAGTTGCACATTTTATCATTTGAGTAATTCTTCAGTGTAATGAATATATGAATAATGTGATGAATATATGAATAATGTGATATTATCAATTAGTAAGTAAATGACATGTATTTCAATTATCATTTATTTAAATTTTTAAAAAATTTATATTAACATACGTGCCAAGATATTTTTGACTTGTTACATATGTGATATAATATTTCCATTGCATTCTAAAAAATTTCCTCAAGTGACACACATCATGAATGACAGATGTTGAAATTTAAATGAAGAAAAAAGCAGAATCAACGAAAATAAAGACTTTCTAATCTTTTTCATTATCGTTAATAATTTTTGATCTATTGCATGTACAGTTTGATGATGTAGTATGCAAGATCAAAATAAAGAAAGCGGGGTCACCTAGAAGCAACAAAATTACATTTGAAGAAAAAGAGATACTAAAGGGAATCACAGGAGTGGTTAAGCCAGGAGAAATGCTAGCCATGTTAGGCCCTTCAGGCAGTGGCAAAACAACACTACTAACTGCATTGGCAGGCAGACTTAGAGGAACTAATGGAAGCATAACCTACAATGGGAAGCCTTTTTCGAATCAACTGACGCGAAACACAGGCTTCGTTACTCAAGAGGATGTGCTTTATCCATACTTGACTGTGAATGAAACAATGACAATGACTGCACTTCTTCAATTGCCTAATAGTTATACTGAAACAGAGAAAATCAAGTACGCGGAAGCTGTGATTTCTGAGCTTGGTTTAATCGAGTGCAAGAATAGCCTTGTAGGAGGGCAAGTGGTAAGAGGAGTTTCAGGGGGAGAAAGGAAAAGGGTTAGTTTAGGGCAAGAAATATTGATAAATCCTAGCTTGTTGTTTCTTGATGAGCCCACATCTGGTCTTGATTCAACAATAGCTCAACAGATTTTATCTATATTGTTGAAATTAGCAAATGGAGGAAGAACAATTGTGATGACAATACATCAGCCTTCAAGTATGCTATTTTACATGTTTCATAAGGTGCTATTGTTATCAGAAGGTTACCCTTTGTATTTTGGAGAAGCATCAAGAGCTATGGATTATTTCGCGAGTATCGGATATTGTCCATCAGTTGCAATGAACCCTTCGGATTTTCTTCTAGATCTTGCAAGCGGTATATATGTGTTCAATAACTTAACATATATAGCTTATTACATAAAAGTAGGTGTTTGATTTAATAAAACTATATAATTATTTGTAGGTATGCCTTCAAATGGATCATGGGCAGGGCAAGCCAAAGTGAAGCTAACTCTGGCCTCTTCCTATAAGCAAAATCTTGCCGGAAAATTGAAGGCTGAGCTTCAAGACAATGACAATGAATCATCTCAAGATCAATCAGAAAACAAGCAATTTAGAAAATTTTCCACTACTTGGTGGCAACAATCGCGTGTGTTGCTCAGAAGAGGTGTCAGACAAAGAATGCATGAATCATTTTCTGGCCTCAAGATTATTGAAGTCCTTGTGATTGCTTTCCTTTCAGGACTACTTTGGTGGCAATCCAATATTTCTCGGATACAAGATCAGGTAGCAAATCCCAGTAAAAATTAATTTCTCAAATTATTACTTCCTTAACAAGAAACCGCACTCTCATTAGCTTACATTGCAGATTGGACTTCTTTTCTTTTTCTGTGATTTTTGGGGATTCTTCCCAATGTTAGAAGCCATTTTCACTTTCCCACAAGAACGAAAGATGCTCGAAAAGGAACGATCTTCGGGCATGTACAGGCTTTCAGCATACTTCATGTCAAGGATCCTCAGTGACCTTCCAATGAAGCTTTTTCTCCCCACCATTTTTGTAACCATAACTTATTGGATGGCAGGCCTCAATCCCACAGCTTTACATTTCTTTGAAACCATGTTGGTTCTTTTATTCTCCGTGCTAGTGTCACAGGGCTTAGGGCTTGCTATTGGTGCAGTGGTAATGGAACAAAAATCTGCAACAATACTCGGATCAATCATCATGCAATTTTTTGTACTCGCAGGAGGATATTATGTTCAAAATGTCCCTTCTTTTATTGCATGGATCAAACATTTATCAATCGGTCACCACACGTACAAACTTTTGCTCGGGTCTCAATATAATGGAAGTGACACATACCCATGTGGTGATTCAGGAGGAATTTGCTTGGTGGGACAGCAACCGACGATAAAGAAAGTAGGGCTTGATGGGAAAGTTTCCTCGGTGATTGCTTTGGCCATAATGCTCGTGGGTTATCGGCTCATTGCTTATATTGCTCTTATGAGGATTGGGGCAATGAGAAACTTGAGTTGATTTTCCTTGTTAATTGCTTTTGACTAATATGAATAAATTAGCCATAAGCCTAGTCACTGTAGATGATCTTGATTTTACTCTCACTCTAAATGAAAACTTTCCCTTCAAGCCCTATTTTCTTTATTTTTTTGCACAACCAGATGATAAGGAGACTAAGCGAGATCAGTTGCCACAATTCAAATGTTCAGTATTTAATAACATAATTGCCTAGGTTTAAATTAGATTTTAATTGGGTTTAAATTGGATTTTAATTTGGGTTATGAAATTGGGTTTAAATTGAATTTTAAAACTAATTATGAAATTGAGTTTAAATTGTGTGTTAATTTGGTTCCGAAATTGGTTCTAAATTCGGTTCCCAAAACAGGTTCTAGTTCTGGTTCTGAAATTCGGTTCCCAAAACAGGTTCTGGTTCCGGTTTCGAAATTTGGTTCTCAAAACAGGTTCTGGTTCCGGTTCCGACTATTTTGGAACCGGAACCAGATCGGTTAAAATCGGTTCCTTCAATTTGGAACCAAAACCGGATCGATTACAACCGGTTTCGGTTCCAAACCCGAAAAATCGGTCCGGTTCCATTCGGTTCCAGGTAGAACCGGAACCGGTGCTCAACCCTAGTTTTGAGAGCTTACAGATGCACCAGAAGCACGTGGGAAGAGTAAAATACGCAGAAATCACAGTCTAAAAATTTGGCCTCGCGAGGCGACGCCTAGACAAAATCTCCATACATGTTTCTCAAGGATTTGGTGTCGCAATGTCAATTCTGGCGTCGCGACGCTGCAACAGAAGCCCAGAAACATCAGAAATCATTATTCTACAAGCACAAGGACTCTCAAACTTCCCTATAAATATATAAGCTCGTCCAAAACCCTAAGGGGGAGAAATATACACAACTAAAGACTTTAAACACATATTTTAGAGAGATACAAGGAGGAGGATTGAAGAGCGAAAAGAGGAGACGAAGGCGGTGACTTCCGAAGACGAAGAGATTCGATTCAGGTTTTATCTTCTAGTTTCTTTCCCTAAACTCTAATGATGTCTAACATATTCTTGACATTATTTTCATTATTTTTATCTTTAGTCATGAACTAACTCTATTATTCTAGAGGATGATGTAGCTTATGCTTGAACCTATGTATTGATTGCCAAATTAATTGTTACAAATTTTTATTTCAGTTTATTTATATTCTCTTGTGTTTAATGCTTCTAGTTTGTTGGCCACAAATTAAGATGATGCATGTTTCGAATCTATCACTTGGGAGAGGGGATTTTGAATAGGATTTAGAGAATATAACCTAGGAGTGTTATAGAGTTTGGGAGAACCTATAATCCCTTTGAAGTCGTTAATAAAGAGTCATAGAGCGTAATGAATTGTTAATTACTAGATTTTTATAGGGATATTGAAGTCTGTAATTGATAATATATTCACTCGGAAATCGGGAGAGGGAGTTAGAATAACTTAGGGTTCTTGGCTTATAAACAATGTAATTGAATAAGAATTGATTGTCATAGCAAATACATAGGGGATAGTTAAGTGAAATCAGAATCTAGAATCTCTCTTATCTTGGTTTCTCCGAATCAAACATTTTAAATTTTTTTTTTTTTTTTTTTTTTTAGTTTTTAGTTTTGAATTCATATTATTTTAAATTTCTTCTAAATAAAGTTAGGTTTACTAATTATAGTATTTAGTGGGAGTTTGATTACAATCCATGTGGGCTCGACACTCTTTACTTATCTTTTACTAAAATTTGACACCGTATACTTGCGGTACGATAATCTCGCAACAGCATCCAAAGTATTATTTCACACACATAAGAAATAAAAATCCCAATAAATATATAAAACTTAAATTTAATTATTATTTGCAAATATGCTAAATTAAGGGGATTAATAAAACTACAAATGTAAAATGATTAATTTTTCTTTTCATAAATGTGCATTTTTTAGTATTCATCATACCCCTCAACCAGCTTATTATTAGTCCCTAGTAATTTAAGCGAAAACTAAAAGGACAAATTCTTATCCAATTTAGTAATTGTTTCATTTCTTTCTAAATTATCAAATAAGTAAATTCTCCCGTATTTTTTACCATTCCATACACACAGATACAAAGTATCAATCAATTCATTGTGCCCACAATATTTACAGGTCTTGTTGAAAAGAGAGTAATATTTTTTTCCTAAAGTTATATCAAAATTCACACATTTTGGCAGTGGTAATTTATTTATATACAAATATGGTTTTTGTTTTTATTTTTTAAATAATAATACATCTTCAATAATTGTAACGAGTTTTGGTCCAGTGACTCCCAAACCAGTTTGCTTTAGGGCACTAGGTGTTAAGACACCCCTACGGACTTAATTGCTCAGATCTCATATATTAAAAAGAAGAAGTGTATGATTTCCTTAAGCTTTCTCTTTAACCAATGTAACGAGCTTTGGGCTAATGACTCTCACACCAGTTGGCCTTAGGGCACTAAGTGTTAAAACACCCCTACAGACTTAATTGCTCGAGTTAAAGAGACTACAAAATCGAACTTATTCAAACGCATATTTTTTTAATAAACTCAAGCTCTACCGTTTTACGCGAACAATCACTACTTACCGAGGCAATATGTATGGTTATTAAGTAAAAGCTTGATTATTATTATCATTTTTTTAAACTAAGTCAAGCTCTAGCGTTTTACGCGAACAATCACTGCTTATTGAGGCAAGATTTCCGGTTACTAAGTAAAAGTATAGTTAGTTTTTTGAATAAAAACACAAATTCCATTGCCTTTAGGTGCTACGTCTAACAAACTAGAGAACTGAATATTACAAAATTTTCACTTATAACCCATGATCATATGTTACCGTGTATGCTGATAATACCTGTCAAATGAGCATATGGAGATCAAATTTAATTAATATTATGGAGAATTCATAAATTTATATAATTCAAAAAAAAGAACAAAAATAACTTGTTACGAACATTGAGACGCGTCTTAGGAGTGAAAACTCCTTACACTGCCAACTCTGAATAACAATTCCACTTGGTTAGTCAAAAATTTATTGTTGGTTTGTGTGTAAATTTATTTTTTTGAAAAGCATAAGAGATAATCAACACAAAATATTTTTTTTACACACAAAATAACTACAAAGCAAAAAACAACATAATTTTTTTTTTTACATAAAACAACAACACAAAAACAAACACATTTTTTTTTGAAAGAAAAACACAACAATAAAATATAAGACAAAAACTATCTAGTCAATTATCCCATTCCCCCAACCAAATTGAGACATTATCCCCAATATCTGAATAAGAAGAAGTAGAATTTAGAAGACATCACCTGGTTAGTAGGAAATTGACAATTGAATCTATGACTATTTAAAAGAAAAAAAGTTACAGATTAAGATTCAAGTTCACTCTACGCTTCTTGCCACGATCGTTATCATACCGGTTCAATTTGCAGTTAAGACGATATCTTTTACCGGTTTCGAAATAAAGCCAAGTCTTTTGGCATCCTCAAGAAATACTAAAAGAAAATTGAAAAATGATCAACATTAAGTAGTCCAATGGATTTTTGGTGAATGTTTAAGTTCGCCAATGATGCCACTATGAATATTTCTTCTAGTGTGCCCAGCCCACCAGGTAAAGCAATAAAAGCGCCAACATGACTAATCATTTCAGTAAGTCTTTCAGACTTACCTAAGACAATGTATTCTTCTCCATTTGATTTTCCGATAAGGTTTTCGTCTGCTAAAGGTTTTGGAATGATCCCAAAAACTTGACTGCCACCTTCTTGCACAACCTTTGAAACACATCCAATCAATCCAAGATTGTCACCGTCATATACTAAGTGCATGTTTCTTTCCACCATAATTCTACCCAATTCTTTTGTAGCCTCAACAAATTCTGGTTTAGTTCCTGCACTAGTTCCACAAAATGCACAGATATTAGTGATTCGTCGTTTTGAAGTTTTCTCCACTTTTGCTCTTATTTATCTGGATGTGTCAAAGAAAAAATGATTAGTTGTATTTATGGATCCTAGAAAATGGTGAGTAATAAAAGCACTAGTACCTGCAAAATGACAATTGTCATATGAATAGTAAAATTGATCGTGAAAGTAAAAAAGTTTAGATACCGTCGGTAAAATTAAAGTAAAGGAAATTAAAACAGTGAATTAAAGTAAATCAAAATAGTAATTTGAAGGAAATGAAATCAAAAAAATTAATTGAAACAATATGTACCGGTAGTTGTGATTGTGGCTCACATCTTCCTCCGGTTTTACGTCCAGTAACGGCTTGAATGTCCTATATGGGTCGGGGATATGCTTTCCATTCAATTTTCTTATAAATTATTAAACAAGATTTTTTAAAGTCAGATTCCCGAGACTAAATTGTTGCCTCTCTTTTTGAAATTGTGTATGCAAATTACGAATCACTTGATGAACATGTCCACTAGAATGCGTCTCAAGAGAGACTCCTTACTCAAGCCATCTCTAATGAATTGAATTTTATCTTCGCGATAGTCAAACAGCATTCCTAATGAAAGACAACAAGTGTTGCATGTCCAGTGTGCACATTTATAACAAACGCCTAATTGTTTAGCTCTTCATTTTTAGCATAAGTGATTTTCTTTAAACCAGACATGTAAGAAATGAAAGACACTACAAGAAAAATAACTTTAGTGGGGAAATTTTTCGCCACAAAAAATCATTTTTTCGCCACTAAAGCTATTAGTGGTGAAATAAAATATCGCCACTAAAAACGTGACACAAAAGGTATTAGTGGCAAAAAAAATTTTTGTCATTAAAAGTAAGACTTTAGTGGGGAAATAAAATTTGCCACTAAAGGGTTCAGATTTCGCGACTAAAGGTAAAACCTTTAGTGGCGAGATAATTTTCCCCCACTAATACCTCTAGTGGCGAAATTTAATACCTTTAGTGGCGAAATTTATTTCCCCACTAAAGGTACTGTTTTTTTAAAAATATAATAAAATAAATAATTCCTAAATTTTTAATATAAGATATGATATTTTGTATTGTAAATTACTAAACATAAATTTTGATATATTAATTTAATGATCATATACATTAATATATGTAAATATAATATTTGTATTTACAAGCAAAAAATATATATAGACTGTTATGATATCAAAATAGACAAATGATCAACTAATTACAATTTAAAAATCAAAAACTATTTTTGATTCCGTCTTATTTGTAAGTTTACATTTTATATCCAAACTACAAAATTGATTCTCTTCAACGGTTTGTGATGACATGAACCAACGGTTGTTGCTCCGCACAATCTGCAACGTCAACACCAAATTTAAAAATCAAATGACTATTGAACCAAAGTTTATACTAACAAGTAACAATATATGAGATAAAATATATTTTGATTTAAGGGAAGGAAAAAATGAATGAAGAGAATGAAAAAGTGGAAATATACATTTCCTCACTTTATCTTATATTAGCAGTAATCAGAGCTGGCCATGATTTGCATGAGTTGATTCTATAAACTCAATATTCAAGCATCGTTTCTAATTTCTCACATTTATAGAGGATATGTGCACATAATTCCAGTTTTAACCACCGAAGCAGCGAAATTACTTAACAAAAATAAAGATCACTCTTAATGCAAGCATGTAGTAAAAGATTTGCACTTACTTAAAGGCCTTTCTTCTTACTAATTATAGAGAAAAAACCACAATACAAATTTTAGTAGATAAGGATAAGATCCTAGAGGAGCTTTCACTCGAATACATTTAAATACAACGTCATGTTTTTGACATAAAAAAATATTTTCATGAGACTTACCCAACATAAGCTGCATAACTTAGATACAAAGTCCAAACATTCATAAGTAACTGCTTAAGCTTACTAAACAACCAAAAAGAATATTCAGGGACAAATGATCAACTCCATGCTCCAAATTAGGACAAAAACCAATTAAGAAATAAGTAAAATGGAATTCAAGAAGGGACATACTTCTAGCTCATGGATGATGGCTGCAGGGCGCTAACCAACCTTTGAAGGCCCTTTTACTTAGGTCACTAAATAGGTGATCACCAAAGTATATCACCTAACAAAGTCGGAGAGATTACCAAATACCAAGTGTTCAAACAGTTAGGAAACCAGTAAATGCTAAGAAGAAGAGATTTCAAAGTGACTAAACACATTC